>CM041550.1:4746405-4932182 GCA_023238725.1 Scortum barcoo
TGTTAAAAGTGTCAGGACACCTCAAATACAGTTTGAAACACAATCTCACATGCTGTATCTCTTTTATGAGGCAGGTCATACTCTGGCAGAGCGGGGTCATATGAGATTGGATGGTGTTATAGAGCTAATACGATGCCTTCCTCCATTTTCCGATTTTCTCATCCCTCTGAGGTCAGCGCACTCAAGGTGATTTCAAATTGGTCATCGGCACGCTGTCTCTGCTAATATATTTATTCATTTACAAGGTCCGGTTGTGAATTGATGAATATATTAATTATTAAGAAATAAACCAACAGTAAGCGAGTCACTGTGATTGAGATTTTTCATTTTTATCCAAGTTCTGCTTCCTCACCTCCAGCAGAAGATCTGTCATTGTGGCGATTTCCTTGAAATTATGATATTAATATAATATCATAATGTTGTGATCAAGTCCTTAATACTTCTTTGTCTTACGGATGAAGAATCCTTTAAATCACTCCTGTTTTTAAATCCCATGGCAGTTTTCATCACCTTCCCCAGATATTTACACTCATTTACAATTTCATTACAGTCACCATTAATAGCAACTTGTTGGTGTGTCCTCCTGCTCGCTCTGAAATCCAAAATAATTTCTTTTCTTTTTGTTAAGCTGAAGAAAACAAGCATGACGCCCAACAACCTACTCACCTACAAAGTGGATGGTGATGAGGATAACGTGCTGATATGTCGGTGGTGAGAAAATGGAGGCTGTGTGGAGCATTATGCCGAACCTACTGACCGTTCCTTCACCCTTATGTGGCGCAATTCCTCCATGGACATCAGCTCAGGGTCAATGGCCCACCCAAGTAAACAGCAGAAACTTGTCATTGAAAGAGGGATGGACAATAATGAAAGAATTTTGTGGTAGACTTTCAGAATTGGATGAAAATGTCTTATGAAAAACTACACTTCCTTGCCCTGTTGGAGTCATATTCATAAGGCAGCAGGTGCCAAAAAGTGTTCCTGACAGTGTTCAGTAACTCAGCTTGGGTCACAAATGACACATTGATTTTTCTGAAGAGGAGCAAGTAAGTTCAATCAATCCTAGCTCAAGAGTTTGGAGGGTTTTTTTTAGCTTTCAGTTCCTACTGGAACACCGGGACATGAGATAGGTCACATCTTTCCTTTAAATGGCAACGTTATCAACTGTACTGAGGTGAGAAGCCAAGGAGCGGTGAATTTTAACCAATTTAAGGGGGATCGCCTCCAGGGTGATGTTTAGTTAAGTTTAAGCTTGGTCACTGACTTTGTTCTAAATGCGCCTTGTCTCTTTCCATTATTATTATATATCTATATATATTATTATATATTATTATATCTATCTATCTATCTATCTATCTATCTATCTATCTATCTATCTATCTATCTATCTATCTATCTATCTATCTATCTATCATCTCTATCTATCTATCTATCTATCTATCTATCTATCTATCTCATCTCAATAAACGCTGGTACATGTAGATTTAGGTGCTATGTACTAGATGCACCATCTACTATCTACTATCTACTGTTGTTATGAATGTGCAAAGCTTTTTTCTTCTTTTAAAGATTTATTATTGCAGCTGCAAAGTGCCAGAAATCCCCATTTGGAGGATGATGGGTCGGGTTAAACAGTCACTTGAAAGAGTGAATTGGGGCGACAGTACATTTCCCATGAACATGCAATCAGGAAAGGTAGGGTTGAATATGAATAAAAAATTAGATGCAGAAACAGCAGAAAAAAAGAAGCCTTATCCTTGGGAGCAGACACGGTGATTACGGAGAAGGATATTAGTCTTATACAAGGGTGTTAAGGATGGAGGTGAGCAGAGCAGCTTCCACAGTTTCAGAGTGTGACTGTGCTCTAATCTTATCTGAGAGGGTTTCAAACAGAATCGAACAGGTTGCAGTATGATCTGAAAGTCATATGACGACGTGACATTAGATCCTCTCAAGAAAGCAAGACGACAAAGTGTACCTGTCAGTTTAACAACTTTTCTAAATTATGATGCAGCCATCTGTTGCTCTCTGTGTGAATCATTTTAACAGCTGACTAACGCTGGTTTTTGGCACCAGTATGTCGCCTTTCTTATTCTGAAACAAAATAAGACAAAGGGAATGATGCATTGCACTTTGTTCTCTGGCAAACCGAGTGCCAGAGACAAATGGTGCTTGAAGCACATGATTAAAGCCAATGTCCCGCTGTCATATTCACCGTAGCTAAATAACATATTGATCAACCCTTTGTAATTGCAACTCAACTGATGATGCTCAAGAAAGCACTTGACGTATTAAAACTGATTTCAGAATACCCTTGTTGCAGGAAATAGGGCAATTCATCTTGACACATGCTAAATTGGCTTTTCTCCATTATGTGTTACATCTACAAAGCAATACAATTGATTAATCCTGTAATTACAGCCACTTCTATCTCGCTGCAATGACTCTGCTTAAAGTTTGCTAAGGATGCTCTTTAAAGGGAAGACCTCAACCTTTAAGACCTAAGAATCTTTTAGTGCCTTCTATAAAGATTTTTATAAAGATTTTAGCACAGACTGGAGGACAGTAGCTCCACACATTGTATGCGAGTGGAGATTTGTCAATTTTACTGCTTCATAAGTCACTCATGAAATCATAAAAATGGTGTACTGTAGCTGTATCTATTATGAGCTTACTTGTAGTCACACATAAGAAGGAATTTCAAACACAAAATCACATCATGTTAACACGTATCTCATCACAACTGCTGATACGTGAACACAAACAGGCTGAAGAAACGCTGCTGAAATGGAGGTCCAAGGGGACTCACAGTAAATCAGAGTGGGTCAATAAGAACAATGAGGCACATCTCTTTTCTTTAACATGTGAATTGCAAGAGCTACTTTAGTGGCAATATCATACCAAGCTTTACTGAGTTTGGACTGGTTTTACATTTGCTCCCCCACCATGTTCAATCACTGGCTCAGGGGAGAGAATTGACATTCTTCCCTGCCCAGACATGATGGATGCAATCAGTCATTCTGCATCCTGTAAAAAAAAAAAAAAAGAAAGTAAGGAAAAAAAAGCAGGAAATAAACAGCAGGTTGTAGAGAAACAGTTACACAAATACCAAAAATGTGACCATCAGATGGTGCTTTAAAAATGTTTCATGCATTTCATAAAATTACATAAAAAATAAATAAATAAAGACCTATTCAAGATTGCTTAATGAACCCTTTTTTTCCACAAAGTACATCAGATAACCAAGGTCACACATGCGTCATTTAGTGGTGATTTAAAAGTATTTTTTTTTTATTTTCTTACCTGAATGCATTTTCAAAGAAACAAGGCCTTGTTTTGGGACGAGGCAAAGACCACAAATGCCAAAACCATGTTCCTGTTGGCAAAGTAGAGACCATGAAAGTGTGTTTTATAGTCAAAATTTGTCGTACAATCAACAAAATAACACATCATCTACAAAGAAAATGTGGCACTAAAAAAATCTCCTCATCAAAGATGCAGTGCATCAAATTAAAAGCCTGGCTGCAGGATAGTCTAGTTTATTTAAGATCAGTAATGCTTTCAAGATACTCAGTATATTACATATATGTTATATATCTTTATTGTCATTTTATCTCAGGATTCATCCACAACACATGTACTTTTCAATTCACAACATAATTGCACAACACCAGCGAGGTCATCACAGGTAAAGCCCATTATTGCCTCAGCAAGTGTGACCTGAAACACACTGAAAAACCTCTTCTTTCAGTGAGTGCTTTGGTGAAGTGACGTTGATGCGACTGGATCTGTTAGGGAAGCTTCTAAACCTTCGGCGCTCTGCAGTATGATGAAACCTCTATTTGCACGCCGCATTTCCCGCTGCCCACGCCTCAGGTATTACTGCCCGCAGCAGCTGACTGGCCAGGTGTGTCCATTTGCTTGTGCGGCAACTGCGCCTGAGGAGGTGGAGCGACTCGTCCATTAGTCACAAGGTTGGTGGTTTGATCCCCGGCTCCCTCTGTCCGGATGGTGAAGTGTCCTTGAGCACAACACTGAACCCCAATGGGCTGGTAAATTATAAATTGCTTTGCCCTGTTTGGATCAATAAAGCACCAAAGTAAAACTGGGTCGACTTTACACAGCACCCCAAAATCATTGGTTGTCTTGACCCTTTGGAAGTTTTATTATATTTATATTATAACTCTTATTAAACTTACATGTTACTATTTGTTATTGATTCTTAATAAAATGCAGTTTGTACTTTGCAGACCTGGCTGTCTTTATTTGTTTGGATAAATAACACCAACACTGGCTCACAAAAAAACAATGATAGTAAGTGAAGTTGACAGTGACAGTGGAAGTGAACATTTTGTTCCTTTGAGTGAGCAAAATTAAATTATTTAAGGAAAAGACTGAGAAGACCTTTGGGTGATCATCTCTTTGTTTTTCTGGATTTTGTATATCTTGTGACTTAGCACCACTCTTCGTGTGATCAGATGTCATATTCCCATTAAATACAGCACAGTTTAAACATGTAAAATCCAAAGAAGGAGGATACAGAGTTTTTTTTTATATATTTTCAGTGATTAAAGGGCATCAGAGATGGATGTGAAATGTCTTTATGGAATTTGGATGAACTCCAGTGAGAGTTCATCTGTTCTCTGAAGTTTGCCAGTTTTAAAGGTCAACAGCTCCTGTGCTTCTTTAGCAGTCTGCTTCTGCAATCAGAAGTGAAGGGCCATTTCTTTACATAATGGACAGCTGTAGGACACTCACAGCACTGCCACTTGGACTTGGACTCTGATAAACCAGATGATGGATAGCGGTGTCAGTCAGGCATGAATGGGCCCCCAGGATGCACCTCTGCACTCTTCTATAGTGAAGCCAGGCACTGACATCAGCAGCTATGCGTCGCACTGTGCACTATCCCTCCCTGAAGCCATGTCACAGCGCCTCGGGTCACCATTTCCACACTCTAAGTATGTACGCAGCATCTGAGTGGCTGTAAAAGTGCTTCAAATCGTGCTGCAGATGAAATGTCTCAAATATTCTTCAATTTGTCGACTCAAAATAGAGATGAGATGCTTTCTAAATACGGGTTGTTTAAGATGTGGGTTTTTAGAAATTGCACTCAAACTTATTTCCTGCTCTTTCGCTGCAACAGACCAACAGTACTGTGGATGAAAATAAATGTGCCAAGTGCTGTGGAAAAAGCAGAGGTATACTCCACTCCACTGAAGTGTAAGGCTGGTGGTGGGGTGTTCTTGCCACAAGTACAGTATGTGCTGCTCAACAGATTCGAGCTCTGTTAAGGGCATTTTTTTTACTGAACTTGACAGCAAAAAAAAAAAAAAAAGTTAAAAAAGGTAATTTCAGTCAGTGTTTTGGCATTACTGTGACTCGGGGTGCCATCATTGGCCAATTCACCTTCATTTCTTTTCAGTTTTTATAACTTGTTCCCAGAAATGGTGAAATGGAAGTTTGTTCAGATCTTCCAGGAAAGAGCAATACATTCATGTTTGATGGCTGATACCGGCACCAGTCCTCGCCTGCAACAGAAGAATAGCAATGTCAGACACGTCCACCTATCACGTCTGATAGACGGACGTCTGCCCAGCAAGATAGCCTGACAACAGCTAGTCAGATTGTGATGGAGGTTGCTGTGGATGTCCACGGTCCACAGACAGTTTCCTCCTCATGACACCTGTGCACTTTCTTTGATCCAAAATCTTTCACTGGTTGACAAGAAATATCAAAATCTAATGGGCAGATTGTCATGATTCATGCGTAAATGACTCTCACACATTAAAATGAAAGTACAGACGTGTTTCTGATGCATACACAAATATTTCTCGTTTTAAATTAATCAAGTATGAATCAAAAAATTGTCTTGTTAATTTTCATCAGAAGCATATTTGGCTGTTCTTCCATTATATACAGACTGTTGAACCTGCTTTGATAAAATCTTTGTCATGTGTGAAATTTACTGTATTTGTATTTTGAGACTCTTCAGACCCACAAGAGGAACTTGATTATTTTTTCAACGACATACACCTGAATCAACTTGATGCCTCTGTACGTGATGAGGAGCCAATCTGAGCTCAACGCTCAATACTAAATTATAAGTGCATCAATTATAAGAAACTCAGATAAACATGTTGCATTTGGTACATTTTAGTTCAACTAAACTTAAAAAATGTGGGGTCCCATATAAACAACACAAAAAATAAATAGATATAAATAGTGCACATAAACAGCTTTATGAGTGTCAATTAGCCTCACACACCAAGCTGGCGATATTAAGACGTTTGTACTAATTTTCTGTAGTTAATTTATCAGATTTTCTATAGAATAAGCTTCATGTTTTCCTCCTTACAATTGTGTGGTGATCTTTAAAATGAGAACTTTACTCCTGAAGACATGTTTGTTGTTTTCAGTCAGGCAGATGTATTGCAGGATTTTTTCAGACCAGCATGCCTGTGACGTGTATATCAAAATAATATTACCAGGCCTCTGTCACATTCACATAATACATCTGCATGATTCAGTCACTTCTTAAATACTGTGTCACCATTATGGAGTATATTCACTTTGAGAATTCACAATTTCATGAGAAGGTTGTTGAGGATGCTACCAAAGACAGTTATTTTCTATCTCGGTAATTCTGACTCTTGGAGGGAATTCAAACATGTAACATGATTTAATGAGCTCTTCAAGCTCTGCCCACATACATACATACATACATACATACATACATATGTACATATATTCATACATACATTTAACCTTGCCAATTACAGTCCAGACGTGTATTTTCTGATCTGTCGGTTCTATGGAAAAGGTCTGGATGAGTTAGACAACTAAAACAACCTTTTTAAGAGTAAGAAAAGAACATTGTTATTGTTTTAAAGCATTTCCCTGGTGAGGACAGTCTCTTCCCACCACATACTGTTAAATAAATCACAACGCAGGTTGAAATCTTCCAATCTTTAAAAGTAAAAGTACATTCCAGTTTTGGCCGTTGGCCCGCTTTCATCTGCCAAATTGTCACTTACAGAAATCCCATTTTCTCTTTTCCGCTTTACCTCCATGTTTACTTGAAAAATAGTGACATTTTGAGGTTTAAAAGATGGAGATGGCTTGCTGCTAAACATTAAGATATGTCAAATAAAACAGCAGAGAATTTCTTTTCAAAGGATCGGCTAAATGAAGCAGCAGCAAAAACACTGCCAATTGTGGAAACTAGGGCAGAACTTATTGAGCCTGAGAAGTTAAGCTCTGATAAAAGGTTTCCAAATGACTCGGTTTGTTTTGCTGTGTTTCTGTCTGTGAAATTAACTTGTGATATAAGTGTCATCCAATTACCCAAGAAGTTTACAAGCGGGGCATCCCAGCATATTTTTTTAATTAATTGGGAATCAAAATAAAGACCAGTGGCTGTTTGGGTGCAACCTCAGTGTTGGCTCAGCAGTGTCCGCAGAGAGAAACTCCTGTAATTAATTCACTACAGCTTCGGCCCTCTGGAGCTGCGGATCAGTGTGCTTCTTTGGGTCCTCAGCCCTCTGTGGGGCTATATCTCTGTACTTTGTCTTTGCCAAGGCACCGGGCATGGCTTTGAGTGGGGTTGGCTCGTTGGAGGAAGATAATCGTCCCCTCTGGAATCTGAAACCAAACGCAGCTGGAGCTGGTCATTGGATAATATTTGGTCCCTCTCCTCTGTTTTATTTCCTCGCTTGTTTTTTAGCTAGTCTCCCACTGGCAAAGACAGATGGTAAAAACAGAAACTGGCAGCTTTTAGCCTCAGTAGACAATGTGTAAAAGCCGAAATGACACCTCGCATTAGCTTGGTGGAAGAACATGTCAGGACCACACAACCAATCCATTTGTGTTAGACGATCCCACACCTCCCGGTGTACATCCAGTGACAACCTCGGTGTCCACGCAGGAAGTCGAGGGACCATAATGTGGCACAGTGGTTTGTAGCATGTCCTTTTAGGGGAAAGACCAGAGTTTGTGTCCCAGAGTTGTAAAACTTCAGCCTGCAATTAACATTCACATTATTTAAAATCATAATCAAGATCTTTAGTTCGTTCATTCGTTCATCATTTATTCACCATAACTATATTTCCCTAATCTAAACCATACTATAGTTGCTGCATGAGTAGATACTGTAAACGTCAGTAATGTTAAAATCTAAAGTTGAGCAGATTGTCCAGTCTCAGTGTCATTGTCTGATAATGAAAAACAAAACAACATTAGCTAACATTAGAAAAATGAGAAGCAGCCTCAAGAAGCTGATAATTATGATATATGCAGCATGTGAAGTATATATACATCCTTACTGGTAGGGATGTAAGTGTGTAATATCCATCCTGAAAATGAGGATAGAAAGTAGGAAGAAAGCTCACTGAGTTTCTGAATTGGGAAGGGTTTATTCTCTGGGGAGCATGAATGTACTGTGTGAGGACAGTGTACTGTTTTTACTCTTATACCTGTATAGTTTTAGTTAGAAACTTTGTCCTGATGGTGGGAAGAAAAGGAAAAAGAGGTCACTAAACTCATTTTAATTTGAAAAAACAACACAAATGAACAAAAATACAGAGATTTTGTTTGATAAAGACTTAGGCTGTGACCCCATGCATGAGTAGCTTTTAAGGATACAGCCAAATAACAGCAGATAGAGGGCTAAAGATGGGACCTGGACAGTGGTGGTGCTGGTGGGGTGATGGAGGGGAAAAGTGGCAGAAACTTCAATAACAGGTTAGGTGGTTAATAATCTTCAGCTAAGATGATCATCAGAAAGAAATCCCGCAAATCAATCCCAGTTAATTCACCGGATAATAACCGAGAGACGAAGCTGCAGCACGATGATGAAACAAAAAGATAATTGCCTTCCTGCTCCTCATTAGTATTAACTATTATCAAGTGGTAGTATAAATGCTGGTTACCATTAATATTCACAGGAACATTTTGGTGAAGGGAAAGTTTTTATTCGATGGTGGTGTTAGACAAAAGGTCAAAAGATCACTAGAATCAAAAGTCCTTGGGGAATTATGAATTATGAATATCCAGGCTAAAATTCATGACAATCTGCCCATGGGTTGTTTGCAAAAGAATAACAGGATGAGAAATAGTTCAGAAAAGCTTGACCATAACTCCCTTTAATAAAAAAAGTATATATAAATATATATGTGTATATATATATATATATATATATATATATATATATATATATATATATATATATATATATATATACATATATAAATGAGAGAGTGAGGATCAAAACAACTGTTGATCTCATGTTTGCAGAGCTCTCGAGTCTTTTTGAATCTCTGCAGGGAGAGGCAGCAGTACTTTCTGAGGGGCTGAAGAGCTAGTCGACGTGCTGTGCCGGGTTAAGACGAAGATGACAGTGAGCCGTGCAACCTCAAACACAGCTTTGGACTGAAAAGGTCAGGCCAGGTTGTGGTGTGGGGGCGTGGGAGGGGGAGGTTTCACTGAAACCAAGAGGCGTAAGAAACCTGAGGGGATGAATGACCATCAGAGGAGGAGGTGACCTGACGTGACCGCTGAGGACCGAGGAATCGTCCTCAATACGTTAAAGCTGAAAGGACAACACTTCCCATGATGCCGTACATTACAAACTGTGCACAGTTTACATTAGCTCAGTTATGCTAACTCAGATGGAGCTTGTAAGATATTTAACACATATGAAATGAAGCTGCATAAAATGGAAAACACTCAAGTACAGCAAGAGTACCTGAAACTTGTACTTATTAAAGTAAATCAAATCGCCATCGAATGGTAGCACGAGGTCTTGGAAAGAAACTTTAGGTGACGATGTCTGTAAGTGTTAGAGAGCTTTCTGTGAGAAGAATAGTTTTAGTGAAACCTCAGCCTGACAGATTAAATTATTTATAAAGAGAGAAAGATGGATCGGAAATTCACATAAAATATTTACCGATGCTGCGAATCAAGGTTTCAGCAATTAGACTTTATCAACACACAGCATCTTTGTAAATCTTTGTAAAGAGAACAGGGTGTCTCCTACAGTCAATACAGTGGTGATGGTGGTTGAGGAGGAAGGGGGGGTAGGAATAAAGCCAGTAGGTGGAAAATTGAACCTCTCAGCTGAATCTCAATCTGAAGATCACCGTGCTGATGGGGGAGGCAGGGGTTGTGCTACAGTAGGTCTGAGCGACCGGATTACAAAGATATTTATAGAGCAGCACCCAACGAGTGATTGGTTCATGGGACGTGAGAAAAAGGTGATTGGCCAGATATGATGTGGGAGGCATTTGTGATCGAGGGGAGTTCTCTAACGGCCTATAGGAGTTTATGAGAGTGACAGAGAAGCTGGGAATGAAGATCTTATAAAAACTTGAAGAACTGCTGGTTCAGTTCAACTTTTGTCTTTTGCCAGAAACTACATTTTATCATTAATCCCATTTTGTCTTTTAAAAGCATTGTTGTGGTATTATTGTGTATAATGCAGAAATAAATATGTAGTAGAGCACAGATATCATCAAATAACTAAAGAAGTAAATATACGGCATAAGTTAAAATAAATAAATAAAAAATTGGACACCTAAGAAGTACCCGAATGTCAGACGTAACCAGACACACTCCTGAAAATCAATTAATGAGGTCATTTATAATTTAAAGACATTGACCTGCAACAGCAGCTTTGCTTCTTGTTTAAAGACTTCTGTTGCTTTTTGTGTGAGAAGAAGCTAGTGTAATCTCGGTTATAGCAGAGGAAAACGACCAAGTACGCGACAGTGTTTGTTCTGCTGTGGCTCTGGATGTCAACACTTTATTCTCGGGGAAATTTCGTAAATGAACATTCACCCAATGTGTGTGTAAAAACTGTTTAAAGCATCAGGAACAGGTCTTTTTGTTGACGTAAAATGGCACTACATTCGGTTACCACCATTTCATTTTCCCTGACAAACTGAGACTTGTAATTTTCACGCTAAACATAACTAGTCTGAGAAAAGCTTCTTGAAAATGCGGCTCAACAAAAAACTCATGAGTACCATCAGTTATTCTTTAAAGTGTAGGGAAAAAGAGAATATCTGGGACAGGATTCATGTGGTGCAAAATGTTCCCCCGTTTTTCACAGTGTCCTGATGGAGTGGATGCTCCTGTTGTGTTGTTACGGGATGCAGCATATCCATTACCTCCACGGTTACCAAAACCTTCTCCTGAGAATACGGCAACAGGCTGCTTTCTGCTGGCTCAGTAGAGCAGAGTGACAGTGGAGAGAACATTTAGATCTTTCAAGGTGAGATGGAGATGTTCGCTGAATTGGTGCGATTCCCTCGTTGACACCGTAAGCGTTGCGTTGTTGCATCTCTCACACGAGCCACGCTGTGATAATGGAGATGGTGAAGCTGATGAAAATAAAAGGAAGTTTCTCTCCTGACACTGTGCAATCTGTGAGGGACACACTCTGTTCATCTAGTGAGACGCTAAAGTTTCTTCAAAAGATTCGATAAGGCAGGAAGAGTCAATCCCTCATTAAAAGTGAAAATGGGAAATCAACACTGGAAACACTGCTGATATACACATTTTATAACATATATTTCATTTTATATATGTAATAGGGTGGTATTCAGGAAGGAATTGAGTTCATTTACTAATGTGGGAGGTTAGTTATTAGTTAGTTGGTTATTGCATCATGAACTTCAAGCAAGATTCACATATATTTCTGATGCAACGTAATTTCTTTCTTAATTTATGCATGTAATAATTTAGCTGATAAACCCACAGCATTACAGTTAGACTTAATTACACTTTTGTGCAAAAGACTGATCTAAGCAACAACCCGCGTATGTTTGCCTGCGTGGAGCCCGGAGAAGGATTATTCCACCTAAGGATTGAACAAATAAAAAAAACTATAATCTAATTATAATTACTATGAACATGTGCCTTATTTTATTCCAATTTGTTTTTAACCCTCAGGTAATCTCCAGTTTGGGAATACATTTGGGGCAGGCTGTATTTCTGGAAAGCATACTTATTTATTTGTTAACAAATATGTGGTAATTATCCCTATTTAAAATACAAGGTTAATCTGTAATATATCATTCAGTTGTGATAATTACAAATAACCAGAATACATTACAGAGCGGGACAAAGAACATCCCTCTGGTGGTTATTTGTAATAACTCCGATATATAATAATGGACTATACACAACACAGCCATAAGCACCCATGAATTACAGCAATACAGTATGTGATTGTATAACATCTCATTCCAAACCGGGGGGAAATTAATATGCAGCTATAACAGTCTCCACTCTTCCGGGAAGGAAGATTTTGGAGCCTGGCTGCAGGGATTTGCTCTCATTCAGCCACAAGAGCATTAGTGAGGTTGGGCACTGGTGCTGGGTGATAAGGCCTGGTTTTCAATGGGCTTTAGATCAGGCCTCTTTGAGACCATTTAAGTTCCTCCGCACTTAACTCGGAAACCCATTTATGACCTCGCTTCTTGCCTACTGTCATGTGGAAACAGGGAGCAGCCTTCCCCCGAACGTTTGCCACAAAGTCAGGCAGAGCTCCACTGTATAAAATATGATAGTTCGCCGTAGACTCGAGATTTCTCTTAAGAAGAATAAAGAGCACCAAAACACAACCTTGCAGGAGATATAAGTTTTGGTCTCACAGTATATATTTTTAAATCTACATACGCCCGTTATTTGACATGCCCAAAAAAAAAAAAAACATAACCACAGCAATGCATTAATGGACGTGTGAATGACTGCGGAGTATTCATAGCAGCACACGGGATGTTACGGGATCCACAGAGGCACCTCTCTCTGCTTGTAAGTGGATTTTCTGTGTGCTCCATTTTTGTGAGGATTGTTTATTGGCAGCCCTCACCGTCTCAGCAGTTCCAGCTGTGATAGATGAGCCAGGTGGCACACTCCATCCTCCGGTTGAGGAGAGAGAGGGGAGAGAGAGGGAGAGAATTGCTGCTCCATCATTTCTTGTGACCTTCCATGGCTGATTATGCTGCTGCAGATCCCTGCCCGCCATTACTCTAACAAAGCAGCCTCATTTGCATGAACGCACTTAATGATCACATTTTCTCATCAAGGTATAGTAAAGTGTTGTATGTTTTGTTTTTTTTTCCTGCGAAGATGACTTGTCTTGACCAACGATCTGATCTTTGTGTGTTTTTGTCTGCGCGTTAAACGGCCGAGGGATGCGCTCAGAATCCTTAATGTGCGATCAGAAACGAGATGTGATTAAGATGAAGAACTTGAGAGAGGCGTCTTGGATGACAAAGTGGTTGGGTTTTTGCCGATTCCTCCCCTGCTGCTGCTGACTGGCTGTCGGTTATAGTCCGGCCTGCGAGATCGGATAACTGCGGGGAGGAGAGAGTCTGCCAATCACCAGCAGCTGCAGACAGTACTTTGTTCTTGAAGAACCGCGGCGCTATAGAAGTGGAGACGGTATGGAGAGAGCCACAAGGGGAAGCTCTCCCCAAGGAACGCTAGCTTTTTAAATATATATTCTTATGTGACTTGATGTGAATTCGTAAGAATAAACAGTTTGACGTTTGTTTGAAGGTGCGTGTTATTTGCAGGCGACCTCGCAGCTCAGATGTCGCTATCGATGCACGTCATGGAAATGCAGCATATAGTGATTCTCAAGGACAACGCACATGCTTCTGAAACCACCACTCCAAAAATGTACAGTTAGCAACAATAAGACCAGATTACATTTACTATCTACATAATTAGGACGTCTTTTTATTGAATATAGCTGCAAATTTTTCACCGTCAACTGATTTTGTTTGTTTACCCTTTAATATCTGCTTGTGACGACTAAAGCATGATTAATTAAAGAGGCAGAAGAGCTTGTTATTATGTGTGTATTATTACATGAGACACATCATTGAAACTTCTCATTGAATAACAATCATTCAATGAATCACTGAATAATTCTGCTCATTGTTGGTGGAAATATAGTTAATGTTGTAACTTATCGTTTTAAATGATGTTTGTTTTGATAGCTTGTTGTGAGTGTAGGAGAAAGTCGGCTAATCTGAGAACATAAAAAGGTTTCTGACTTCATAGCAGGTTTGGATATTTCTGCATGTTCCCTTTTTGAGTCTGAATATGGGTTTTAATGAACTGTCAAATATCCGCCCTGTTTGATTATGACTAATTATCAGAGGGATCAGTTTATTTCCTCCTGTAACTACAGGTTTTGTTGTTTGGCTCTTTGGCTGTTTAAACTTAAAGAAAGTCAGGACATGTTTACTTTTTAATATTTATCCCAAACCATCCACCAACCGTGATCTTTTTTTTTTTTGAGTTTCAGAGGTCTGACCTTCACCTCGTGTTGGACGGGACGCAACCTCCTCCAGTTTTTAGTGTCAAAGTCTAACAACCAGCTCCCTACAACACAACACTTCTTCAGATAAATAAGTAGAAGCAGCAGTTGTGTTTCCTCATTATCATACAGCAGTATATGAAGACATTTTTGAGGACACACGGTTACTCTGGAGACTTGTTTTTATTTCTGCCACTCAGCACGGATATGCTTCCATTTTCTATTTTCCTAATTATCTATATCTACAGTGATCGATGGAGGTTTCCACAGTTTCACTAAGAGCTTTCCAGCTTATTGACATAAACCCTCGGGGAGTGGAATCAATGAAACACCCGTTTTCTTCCTGTGTACTCATGCAGCTGTCTTGAAAACTGTTGTGTTCACTGCGCTAATTAATAATTTTGATGGCATTTCTGACATAATCAGAGAGACCGCGGTCGACGCCAGCTGCTGTCTTTTAATGCTGCAAGACGACCGCGCTACCGAGAGACAGCTGATGAGCAGATGAGTGCGGAGACGGCCCGATGGAGGCTGGAAATCACTGACAGCAGTGGCTCTTAACTCCACCGGAAAGATGTGACTCGTGTGTCATTGAAAACCAACGGAGAGCAAAGTGCAGTCATTGATGTTATCAGAAAGAGTAAAGCACAGTGTTGTTTTTCTGTAAGTTATTCACAATAACACCCATATAATTCACGTTGCAGCTGTTACTGTAACTTATGTAATACCAAGAAGCCGTGCTGTGGCTAAAGGACGTTGTTATGCTGCAGAAAGTCATGACTTTCAATCTTAAAAAATCAGTTTTGCAAATGTTTTATGAGGAGAGTAGATGAGAAAAATTCACCCTCCATGTTTGTTAGAGCTGAAGGAAGCAGCACAATGCGATTTGGTGAGCAACACTGACTGTAAACAAAACATTTTGTTTGTTTACAAGAAAACCTCTTCGGGGAGCCTTTAATGAGAAGCAGCAAGCTGCGTGACAAGCGCTTTGTGGACACACTCTGCCCTGGGTCTTGCCTGTCAGGTCACCTACGGGCTGCCTTACCTTATTAGTGAAGGTTATTTGGACTGTACACGGCCTGAAATGAAAAAACCTGCAGACACCGCTTAGGGTGGAAAACTGTACAGACACACCACAACGATCTGGTTCAACAACATCATTAAATCTATACTTTAATTTAAAAGACTGAACATCAGTCAAAAATATGACAGCACAGTTATACGCTATGGAACTGCCTGAGGGTTTTTTTTTCATACTGAGGGAATTTTAGCCAGTGATAAAGGTTGAATCAGCAACGTGTGGATAAACTACAACAGCAGCAGGAGCATAAATCAGGTGAAAATGCTCCTCGCCAGATTACTCGCTAATCAGAGCGTCTGACTGCAGATCTTTGAGAATGCGACAGATCTAAGTGAACATGAAGAGGGAGGAAGTGAGACAGGAGTGTTACCTCGAACGCTGATAAGTTATCACGCACTTCATGCCATACAAGCGTATCACACGTATTGAGAACGAGCCTGCATTGGTTGGGAGCACTGTGGAGGACTTTTAATACTTCAGTTATTTCCAGGTTCCATTAGTGATGCATTTAGGTTTCGCTTTTCTAATCGAGGTAAGGACGTGGTTCCACGGCTGTCAAAAATACATTTAGTCAAGGAAGCTGTGGCAGAACACCACACTATAGTTTATTTCTTCTACTAATGACAAGAACCGGTTCAGGAAAATGAGGGATTGTATCAGATTTTGTCTACATGGTTTTGTCAGCAGTGAAAAGGTAAATAGTGTACGGCTGAAAATGGGTCATGTTTTACCAACACAGGTATATAAATCATTGTTCAAGAGTCTAACATTTCTGTCTGAAATAGATATTAACAGGCTTTTTATTTCTAGTGGCACTGACACAAGCTGCCTTGAAGTGATCACTGACATCTGAGATTTTCGTGTTTGCAATGGAGGCTTTGGATATCAGATGAGATATTTCCAAACTGAGTCTTTGAGCTAAAAGCCCATCAAGGTTAAGGTCACCCAAAAAATTCAGATTCAGATTCAGATTCCTTTATTTGTCCCACAGCGGGGACAATTTACGGCGCAACAGCAGCAAAAACACACAGTGGAAAATAGACAGTAAGAAATGCAAGACATAGAATAAAATAAGAAATAATAATAAAATATAAAATAATCCAAGATCAATAATTCTAACTATGACTGTAAGTATACCTGTTACATAGTACAGAGGGAGTGTGCCTGAGAATATACATATAAGAAATATATAGTATCTCAGATATAAATTAGTGCAAAACAGTGAAAAAAAAGGGAGTTTCTCAATCACATGAAGTCCAACAACACATATGACCAGAGAGTCATAATGCAAAAGTCATTAATGTTCTGGAGGAATGAATAATACACACTCAGTGGAAGCTAATTTCCACGCTGGGGACAATATAGCAAGTAAGTAAGTGAAAAGTAAGAAAATAAGTGAGATAATGTGTAAGAGAGTTAGTTATTAATGATGTTATTTTCCATTGGAAATGTCAGCTGGAACACCCAGTTGGATTTCTGACTCGGAAAGTCAGGAAAACCTCACCAGCCCATCAATATACATGACCGCTGTAGTATTATACTGTTTATTAACACTTCTGTCTTATTTCTGTCTTATTAAATCAGTCATATACACAGTCACGTCCAGCCTCTTCCTATGATCATGTTGCTAAGGTGTCTGTATGTGCAATGAACCATGTAATTCATTGTTATCAACTGCTATTGCCAACAATGGCTAACCTGATTGAAGCTTCCTCCAACCTGTGAAATAAAAAAATTATATTGTTTTTCTGATTTGTTGTACTGGGACTGTTGACGTCCAAGGTAAATGGAAAGTAGCGTCAGTCGGCCTGACTTTTGGAAGAGTAGATGTACTCATAAATTCTTAACATGTAGAAGTGCATCATCTCGTTTAGATCTGCCTACACATCGAAACTGTAGCCTTTGTGAATCTGCACAAATCCCACCTGTAAAATGATGTGAAGGTTAAAATTCTTGCATGTTGTCAAAATACTCGATCTGAAAAAGGATACCAGTAATCATCTGAGAGCACGGTGCCAATACACGCCGAGGAGCTGTGAGGTGTGCCATCTGTGCCATGAAGAATAATGAACAGTATTCATAGGTGTTAAAGAATAATATGGCAGCAATCTGGTTCTTTTCCTGACAAACCCAACAGCTAGAAAACGCCTCCACTTCTTCTGTTGATTTTGAGCATATAGGCCTTTAAAAAAATCTGCTTCACTGAACATTAGTTAGACACTGTGCCCTTCACAGAGGAACTTTCTGGTGTCTTTTTTTTCCCTTTATTGTTCATTCACAGTTTCACCACTTAAATCAAATGTAGGGCTTGTTCTTTCCAAAGTCCTTTGAGATACGCCTTGTGATGAAGCCCTCTACGTTACAAATAAATCTTGGCTTGACAGCTTTGACAGCTTGTTTCTTTGTTTCTTTTTTTTTTTTTGCTTGTTGTAATGCCCAGTCCCCCCTTAGGGTTTGTGGCCGTTTTCCAAACCGCTGCAAATTAATCACTGAATGTCATGCAGAAACAATTTTGATGTGAGCTGAAATTTTTTCTCTAAAACATTTAGGCTAATCATAATCTGGGTTATCAAAACGTACCAATTATTGCGGATGAAAATGATCAATAGGAAAAAAATGCTTTGCTGCCACTGGAGATGAGTCATGCGCATTTGGCAGCGATGGACACTACAAATTACGGCAAATGACAAATCTTTGCAAACAAATTGTTTTCACACCTTGCCGTCGCTAGGTTGCTAAATGTTCAAGCCAAAATGGAAAGTGGACGCAGCGCAGAGCTATTAGCACCACAAAGTACTCAATTCTTCCCGGGCATATGGCTGAATTTTCCGCCAGATTTAACAAAGATCTGTTTAGTTTGTTTTCATGATTACCTAACCGACCAAAAAAACACACCACCCCTGGCAGAGGTAATAAAACACAAATAAATGAATGATTGAAAGCGACTACCTGCTTTACTGTGACACCGTCAAACCAATACAGGTGGAGCCATCTATTGTAGAAGTACTATAATATGTTATATGTAGTAAAATTCATCTGTAATGACTTTGGGGCTTTTACATTTGGGTCTCAGTTATATAACAATAGCTCTGTTCAAACATGACAGCATCATTATTGGATGGAGCGGCGATACTACACTATATTTGGCATGTGGTACATGTGAGGGAGCTCTGCAGAAAACAGTATCGAGTAATGAAACTGCTCAAACTGCTCAATGGTTAAAAATGACTTATAACTGCCATTTAATTACAATTTTAATTGGCCGCCTGCTGTATGTGAGGTGTTTTGATAGATCTGCATCCTGTAAAGTTGTTTGCGTGAATAAAATGTGAAAATTTGGGCACCTGACACCCCGTAATTGACACGATTCCTTCATTCTCTCTTTTCCTCTCCATCCCTTCAGGTCAAACCATATTTTTAATTATTTTAAATCCTGTTCATTTTAATTAAACAGGATTTATGCGCTGGAAAAAAAAAGGGAAATCTAGTTTGTTTTGAAATAATATAGACTTCCAACAAATGTATGAAGTGCCTTTCAGAAAGTGAGTGAACACACTGTTTAACTTACTGTTCATTTATGGGTTTTGGTCGAAGGACAAAAGAGCTAAGTGTAAATGCATTCAAGAACTATTACTATTCTCATACATACATTTCATTTTTTAAGAAGTAGGGCCATACAAACCAGATTTAAACAGTTTTGTCCTTTGACTTGGTTTGATGCTGACATACTGATGGCACCAGTCTGTTTAAAACATACTGACAAACAAACCTTAAAGCAAAGACAGAATGCCCACAATGAAGCCTGATAAAGGCGCCATCAAGCAGCGGTGATGCTTCCCTGCTGCAAGCCCTGGAGGGATTGAGTGAAGGTGAGTGAATGAATGCAGCACAATACCAACAAAAAAAAAAAACTGGAGGAAAACCTGCTGCAGTCTGACAGAGATCTGCCACTTGGGAGAGGATTTATTTTTATAGCGAGACAACAAGCCCAAAAAGAAAGCCACATGGAAATTGTTCTAGAACAACAATGTCAGTGCCTTGGAAAGACCGAGTCAAAGCCCAGACCTCAATTAAACTCGGTGGCGAGGCATAAATTGTTCAATCACAGTCCTCATTATACATGAGTCAAAGAAGAATGGAAGAAAATTGCATTGTTCACACGTGCAAATCTAAAACCAAACACAGCCTAAACACACTGATTCACAGCTGCTGGGACTAAATATTAATTTGAAGTGGGAATACTTTCATGCAATCATTTTTTTTTTTTGCACATGTGTACTTAATTTAGATGAATTTGAACACATGTTCATTTCCCTCTAAGAAGTGTCTTGGCAAATAATTATATCCTCTGTGTCATAATATCAGTATCGGCTCATACATAAGCTTACTGGGAAAACAAGTTGTGTTTTCACAGCTTAAGAAGCACAAATGAGTGACAGTGAGAATCCCGAAAAACTTTTCATTTCTATTAACATACTGTTACAATACCACATACAGACGGGTGATAAATTAAAGGATTTATCCGAATATTTACAGTGATATTTTGTTGTCGTAGTCTGGGTCCTCTTTTCACTGCAGATCAATCCAAAAATTGTTACGAGTGATCATCTATATCACCTGAGGGAACATTTGAATGGTTTGATGAGAATGAAAAAGATGTGAATCAGATGCCGTGGCCTTCACAGTCAGCACATCTCGCTCTCCACCGCCATCATCAAAACACAGAATGAGGGAATATCTTTTGGAAAAATGATGTTCATCCCTCCAGGATAGTTCACACACTTGGAGAATCAATGATAAGAAGACCTGAAGCTGTTCTGGAGGTGAGTGGTGAGCAAACACCATACTAAGACATTGCATGATGATTTTTTTCTTTCATTCATCACCCGTCTATATGTGCAAAAGCCAATTATTGTGAAGTAAGCTTTCTGGCACCTCGCTGCATTCCTGTAAATCACTCAAGATCTGACAGCAGCTGGCGCCTCTTCAGCTTGTGATTATCACGCTCGGTACAAAAGTAGGGACATCAAACACTGTGCAGCAGTGTAATCACAATGGGTCAGGGTTAGAGGATGCTGACATGCACTACACACACCACAAAGCTCTGTGCAGGCTGGGCAAGGTCTTCCACACCAAAACTGGGAAAAACATGTCTTTTACTGGCATGGCTTTGTGTATGGAGACATACTATTTTTATATCTATAATCATTTTCTGTAGCATTAAGATGGGAAATGAGGAGCCTGGTCCAAAACAAACCCCTGAACAAAAGCACCCATCTGGATAATTTCTGTCACTATGTGGGAAAATACTTTTTTTCTCAAGTAAAAAGTTATTGTCAGTGTGAACCACTCATAAGAGTCAATTAAACTGAGAGGAAATTTTATGTTAAGATATGAAAATGCGTATGGGTGGTGGATTTGTGTGTCTGCAAAAAGAGAGAGAAAAGAGACTGTTTAGAAAAAGCAAACATCAACTAAAAAGCCACATTTCTGAGACATTTTGAATGTTTCCTACCTGGTCATTTTTATAATCCATCTTTTCCTGCTGTTTAGGTGGCCACAAATGGACCGACTGTCAGTATGTGTTGCTTTCGTGCGTGTTTGCTGAAATATTCGGTTATTCTCGCCGCCCGGTAGTGCTTTAAATATGAGGCAGTATCTCTGTTTATGTTTATCACTGTGAATATGAGAAATCTAACATGTCACATGAGGACTGTATCCCCAGTATGAACATCTGCCTGCACAGCTGTGTCCGATCAGGTTGGTGCAAGCAATGAGACACATTGTGGAGGTGCAGCACCGTGAACCGGCTATATCATCCACAGAGAGCGACTGGAGCTGCATTAATGGCTTAAAAACAGCAGCGACAAGTGAAGTGTTTCATTTTTTTCCATAAAGGGTCTTGTCAGCGCAAACCTGCATAACTGCCATCTGGTTAACCTCGGCCGCCATGTAACAATAAGGAAACTTTCAAATATGAAACGCATATAATTACAGTGTGGAAGACTTTCATGGCTCAGAAATCACCATATTGTCTTCCCATATGGCCTGGAGACTCCCCCGTATGGAAATTGGTATTTCATTCCTTATACACATTTATTATATTACAGCACATCCTGTTTATGTTACACTTTATACATTTACTATTACTGTACAGCGGTCTACTGTGGTATTATATTTTATTTGATTTTATATTTAATATTACCAGCGCAGTGCCCTTTCAGAACAGGTCGATCCAATATTGCTGCATGCAGCTTTCTCGAGAGCTGCTCATCCAAAGAGCTCCACACTCGACACTCGACACTGCACTTCTCGGGTCGCCATCATCTCCAGCGTGGAAAAAATAAGACACACTTGCCCAGGGGACACAAATCGAGCAATATGCACCAATTTGTGCCTTTTATGCATCGATTCAGAGAGCCAGATGGAGATTATTTCCATTTATGGTTAAATAATGAGGTTACGTAGGATTATCAGGATGCTAACATCAAAAATCGATTTAGCTGATGCTTCGTTAAGTAAAACATAATCACTGATGTCATCAGGTGAGCAGTTATCAAGATAATCAAAGGACAGACAGACAGAAAAGACCTTGGATTTATAATTAGAGTTATACATTATCCATATACTGCTGCACTGTTTTATGCCTTCAATTCTAATTAGTTTGCCTTTTTTCCTGAACATATATGTAAGCCTCAGATCTGAGAATACCATTAACAACAACTGCTTCGCTCTACTTAAACTTGGACTCTGATATAGTAGGTTTATGCCTGACAGTGGTAAACTTATTTATTTTATTTATTTATTTATTTGTTTGTTTATTTGATGGGGACAGTGCACATTAATGAATGTCTGTTTAAACAGGAATAGACGTAAATATGCCGGATTTTATCAATAATGCTAATTTGCATCCGTAGTCCCTAGGCAGGTAACAAATAACATAACAATGAGACATAGAATAGGACAATAGGTCACAATAAAAGCACATTACAAAATAGTACACACATAAAAAAAATTAAAGATCAACTAGAAGCTTAATTACAGTAAAGTACTGCACAGTGTGTCATTGCAGCACCTGTATGTACTAATTTGCACTAATTAATTCGTCATTTCCTTCCAAACGTTCACTGTAGAGTTGTTTTTTCTCTCTCCTCGCAGTGAACGCTGTGATATTTGTTTTCACCGTCAGTCTGATGGTTTTGTCTTTTCACACCTGAAGTGTGAAACCAAAATGGTGTAATTGTTAAATCCTATACAGTAAAAACAGTTCACACACACACACACACACACACACTGGCTGAATTTAATTTAGCATTACTGTATGATTACTGCTGCATTCCTCAGACTGGCTCAGTCTCGGGCAGACGTGCTTGATTACATCCTCAGTTTTGGCACCACTCTCAGTTGTCTTTGGTTTTTAGTGCACCTTTCTGTCATTGTAGAGAAAATGAAATACTTTGTCTTTTCTTACAGTGAAAGTCAGAAACATTGTCTGAGCTTCAGAGGGTGGAGGCCACAGTGAAGGACGCTGTTGTTTTCCTGCTAGTGAAGGTGGAGGCTGCCATCAGCCTGCATCAAACAAGCAGCCGTTAATGACCCATCATTTCACGGACACACTGTAACCTCCATGGCAATGGCTCCTGCACACAAATGAAATGTCTTTCTTTTAACACCCAGCTGCCTTCACACAGCTGTTTTGTTCATGTGCCACATGTAAAAAAAAAAACAACGTGTCCCGTAATCTGATAAATGCTGAGATCAAGATCAGGTCAATGAATACATGTAAACACTGACATATTTTCTCTTTTCCAATTTTCCTTGTTGTCGAAGATAAGCTTGCATGTTTTTGTTTTTGGTGATAAGCTCCCATGTTTTTGTAATGAATCACTAACTGGCGGCCTCTGCTATCTGATTCTGTTTGGTTGTGAAAACAATAATGTGTTGTTCACAGCTGCGATGAGCCAGATTTGGCCACTATGTTCGAAAAGCACAATGATAAAAGCAGGGTGATGTATCACAGCTGGTTTGTGTGTGTGTCAGGTGACAAAGATAACAGCAGCCACATCCTCTCAGAGGACAATGTCCTCATGCTCAGAGATAACAAAGGGATGCTGCCTTCAGCCTCTCTGCCCCATTACAGCAACCTGATCTGTCCTGCTGCAGCTCAGGAGGCAGCCCAGGCTTCTTACACAACTTTTAAAGCATCTTTGCTTTTAGGACACAGCAGGAAGATGAGTGCACTGGGACACGGAGTAATTGCATAAATTCTATGAATGCTCCATTAGGCAGCCAGATAACATGTTTCACGCCCTCACATAGTAAACAATCTCTGCTGTCTGGGCATCAGTAGCCTGAAAACTGTCGATAAAGGACATGAAATAACCGTCCTTCAAATCTTTACTGAGCGCCGCTGTGGGTTTGGAAAGAGACTTTTCCAGCTGAGAGCAACTTCATGGCTGGGAAATGTGGCTTTAAAGAGAAGCAGTGGGAGGCCTCATCACGAATGCAAAAAAAAAAAAGAAAAAAACCTGAAGCATGAGAATTTCAGCCCCACTGTTGAAAATGCTCCCACATTGTGTAGGCTGATAGAGCCTGTATGAACGTCTTTCCATCAAGTTGGTCTCTTATAAAGCATGAAAAGGAATTATGAACAGCTCATTTACTGAAACTGAACAAAAACATCCAGAAGGTGTCCACACGCTCTGTGGTGTTTGACGGAGATTTTGTCGATACTTTAGATTTCTGAAGATTCCTGTGGGGACGCGAGGTGGGCTTTTTTTTTTTGTGTGCGCGGTGGAAGGTGGACCATTCTGTCAAAGTTCTTCAAAGTACCGACACACATTTATGCTAATGTTGTCCTTTTATGAATTCAGATGACAGCACACAGCCAGGAAATGGGTGATGGATTCATCACAGAATAGATGAGGCAGAACTTCACACCAGGAGCCCAGAATTTCATCCTGAGCATTAAATCCCAGTCTGTGTGCGTCTGGCTCTCTGCCATTATTGGAAGTGGTATTACTGGGAACGATCCGCAATTTCTCCATCTGTCTGCCTTCACTGTGATAAAGACTTATTTATTCATATATTTTTGTTTGCTTTAGAGCAAAAGACTCTCCTGTTTTAATCTAAAATAATTCAGTAATGTACAAATAGCTAATTTTCCATCCCTAACTCGTTAATTAAGTGCCAATATACCTTTTTATTTTCGCCAATAAAGCCATAAAATTTATGTTTGGGCCAGATGAGCTTTTAACAGCCTGAACCAAGAAATACTACAGACAGCAGCACCATGTTAAACCCAACAAGAAAACAAATTGAAATCCAAACTTTGTTTGAGCTGAACACTGATAGAATATCAATACACCTGAGGAATTAGACCAGCCTATGCATCGCATGCACACTATAAATTCAGCAACCCCACAGACGGCTGAGAAGGTGTGCATTTTCTTGTGTGTATTTGAGGGGAAGAGGGGATGTGTGAATTTATAAAGCTGCCAACAAGCTTTTTAACATCAACAGCTACAGCTGTAAGAGTAAAATGAAGCTTTGGCATAACTTCAATAAGGAAGATGTTTTCCATCACGTTCTGGCTTTATTCCTCTGTGGGTGAATGTCTGCTGTTTCCTCCTCCGCCTAATTTTCTCCATCATTTCCACTTTCCCACACTGTCAGTACATTCTCAATCCCGATGTCACCCTACCTGATGCCGAGAAGACTATTTCCATTTCCATACTGATATCTGTGTGTAAACCACTCACCCAGGAGAATGGAGCTTTCCTGGACCTACATGTAAAGTCAATTTATTTATGAGTCACATGTTATTATCACTAACACGTGTTTTAGATGAAGTGAAATACTCATCACAACCATCTGTTTTCTACTGACGCTGAAGTAAAAATGCTTTTTTTCAATCTGGAAGTGGAGTGTTCTTCAACAAAAGATGTCGTTTATCTTCATAGAGGTCATTTAATGCAGAAGTGTCACATCGATGCAGTCTGATCCACAAAGTCTTTCTCTGTTTCTAACCTCAGTAAATATTGTTATACACTCCTGGACAGTCTCTTCTTAGGTAACAAATTCCAATTGGAAGTGTGGCAATTCACAATTCATCGGGGAGAACAGGCCTGTTGCTAAACTCCACAAAAATGCCAACAACAGAGCCACCATGATGTCTCTGCACTAAATCCTGTTTACCAGCCAGGCAGATTGTTTTGTTTCCAGTTCTGCTGAAATTCACACTGCACACAAATATCTTTCTTCCTCAAGTTTGAATAAATGTATTGAAATTCCTCTGAAAGCAGCTGTGTGTTCAGATAATGGTGTTAACCACTTAATATCACACCAAAGACCAGGTGTCTTCTCTGAACGCTCAGTAGCTAATTAGCCTTGGCGCCTGTCAATCCCACATGAACATGTAATCCATGGGCGCGATTAACGTGACTGCAGTGCACTTTCAGCTCAACTTATATACTTACAAATGCACCATTTTGAGTTCGTCCTTTAAATGGCTCTAACATCTCATCCAGTATCAGTCATAGTTCAGATATGTCCGTGCTTATCTCAGGTTTGTGGTTAATGAGCGAGTCAGTCTGGAGTTTTTGCTCTTAAAGGTCACAGTTAAGGTTATATAGTCCGCAGAGTCTGTCCCACACAGACAAGCAATGGCACAGAAGGAAAATAACACTTCTTTGTCGGCATAACAAATCACAAAAACACACACATGACGTGCTAAATTGATTTATCAATGAATAAGCAATAATGTCTCCTCTGCCAATTAAAGAAAGGATGCTGTCAGCCCCCATTTCATCTCCCATATTTACCACTTAATCCACTGAGGGCACTTTGAGAGGTTATTAGAAGCTGCGGGCTGTCATGTACTTTTCCTGTCAGAGTGAAACTTGCAATTACTAATCCAATTTAGCAGCAGAGGAGTCATGTACTGTATGTATGTTAATCTGGCTGTGGCAGCTGTTTGGTCTCTTGCTCCCCTCGCCTATGAAGGGGTTGTTTAACTCACATAATAACACATTTTCTCAACTACGCCTCGTGTTGTATAACCATGCAGATAGTTTTTATCTGCTGAGGTTTGTTTTTTTGTTGTCGGGTTTTCTGTTGCCATGTCAATACAAAGGCGCCTCCACAAGGAAATCTCCTCGTGCCGCTCAAAGAAAATGACATTTGAAGAACTTGACAACTGACAAGCAGCTTGTCTTTCAAGCAACAATGGCCTCTGTACTTTGGGTAATCCTCAAACCTCGCTGTGAAGGTTTTTTAAATTTTTTTTTATTGGAGTTACAATTGATCACAGAAATTGTCGGGAGCTGCTGCTTCTCACAATGTCTCTCCGCTCCCCTGTTCTCCATTAGCTGCGTTAGTTCATTTCATATTGGCTTCTAATGAATAAAGAAAAAACCCAGTCATTTAAGAATCGTTTAATCAAAAATGAAAATGGAAATAATTAGCAGTAGCACCGTGTCTTACATAGAGGGAACACTGAAATGTATTGTAATGTATTTAAGGCTGCTGGGCTTAACCGTGCAGTACAGTTTTGCTTCTAAAAAACAGCATCTCATTTCAAGCTTTCTTGGTGTCAAAGGAATTACATGCCTGTTAGCGTGTCTGCTCACCGGGACAGATAATCCTGGTGTGAGTGCTTACAATGACACGGAGAGGAAAATATACTGCTTTTGGTCCACAATTTTTTATTATTTTTTAAATTAATGCCACTATTTTGTAAAAAGAATTAATGCTATTTGGGAATAAAACTGACAAAGGAGGTTTGGTAGATAACATCAGTTTATTTATTTTGGCTCTGTTTATCTGGTGTAGTTCTTCTAATTGTGTTTTTTTTTCTGTGTAAGATGGAAATTGACAATCTCACAAAGCCAGCCAGCGATAACTCCTGTCACTGTTTTCATACGGGACTGTGGATCCAATTTCTTGAGACAGACTCGTATCAAATGAGCTTGTACTGTGATAAACAAGTAACAGTTTTCCTCAACTTGCTTCTCTCGATATCAGCATGAACCCTGGCTGTCACTCCCCAAACAATCACTTGGCTTTGCCTGAGTTATAAACAAAAAAAAAAAAAAAACAGAAAAAACAGAAGAAACTTGGTGGTTGTTTTGAAAGGTTTTAAATTTCTTATGGTCATAACGCAACATATAAACCTCATATGGGGTGAAAAACACTCTTCTGCCCTCATTATTTGCAGGGCTGGACTAGTTATTGGGAGAATCCCCTGCGGTCACGCAGGCGAACACATCAACACAAAGTTCAGTCGGTGTGTGGGGCGTGCATGGCCGAGCAGTGTGGAGAAAAAAATTAACAGCACGGGGGGAAAAGAGACAGACAGAAAAAAAGAGGGGAATGGAGAGGGAGCACATTAAAAGGAGGAAAGTCCTGAAGGAAAGTGCAGATAAGTCCTGCAAAAATTACAGATGTGTCCAACACGCTGGCAGGGCTGCCTTCAGCAGGCCATTATAACCCAACTACGCTTCCTGAGTTGATTCTATATTTAAAAAAAAACTAATAAATGGCATCAGCACTTAATCATGCCACGCAGGAAAGCAGGAGACGTGTATGCATGGAAACAAGATAAAGACGAGCTTTTTCTTCAGGACAAACACTCGGCACAGAAATATCTGAATATTTATTCCTGTGCAAGTGAAAGGGTCTTGAAGCTGAGGACTCTTTTAACTAGCCTGGATGTTTGAGTCAGTTTTGCATGCAGTAATAAAACTAAATGACATTAACGGCATGAGCAGTAAACAGAAAATATATTTCAGTCTAAATGGTTGGCTGTGAATCTGTGGACATCAGATTGTACCTGTGGGTGACAGGAGGTCTCGCCAAACTGTGAAAAACTGTATTGGATGTAACATCACAATTTCAGTGATAGTGATTACAAACCGCTCTATGTTTTAAACATCATAAAGTGGAGTTCCTGTACCTTTCCAAATTCCTGCCACTTGTGTTGCCAGGCAACATCGAGCTTAAACAGCGAGGAGCACTTGCCCGGCTCCACCGGGCCGAGTGCCAGCTGCACCTGCTCTTTTTAAGTTCAAACTCAGGCTGGTTATAACTTAAGTGTTTACTGAGAGGGAATTTATGCATCGATTAATTCAAACCGATTGCACTGCACAAAGAAGCCCTCAATTAAAGTGCTGCTAAACATTTTACGCTGCCAGGTGTAACAGCTACCTGAGCCAACTTGCAGATATATGATGAAGTGTGTGGACTGACGGGTAAAACACATGACATGAAAATCAACATATCTGACAGGACACTACACGAACACTTCACAGAAACATGACAGTAAACTTCAAATCACAAAACAGCATGCCAGCTTGGGTTAGCATGACTATGAACATGAATATTTCCCACACATTATAAACTGCATGAAAACAACTCTGAAACACATATTTTATATTTATGTGAATGGATAAATAAAACAAAACATTGCAAATACACAGAAAGGACTAATAGTTTAGTTTAAGACATCATGTGCACCCCTTATGTTTCAGCGGTGACACCAAGTTTATTTGTTTGATGGCTTTGAATTGAACGACGCTCATTATTCCACTTAACACATTTAACATCTTAAAAGACATTAAAGTCTTTACTTAGTTTGACCCAAATTAGTGAAATGATTAGTTTGGACCTAGCTAGAAGTTACTAAGAACTTAAGAAAGGACATATAATCTTTTAAATGAACTTATGAATAGCCGGTGAAATCTAATCTGGAAGTTTTAAAATTCAGTTTCGAAATTGGGAGGAAGAAGAATTTGCCGCTGATTGCTTTGAAGTCTTGAACTTACTCAGGCTACGAGAACAGAGAACAGTGCTGCAGTCTGCTCCACGATGATATTAAAACTCACTTACCAGTGGAGATAACATTACTTATGCACTGTCTCTCTCTCTCAGACACACACGCACACACACACACTTCGTCTTACTTTTCCTGTCACACTCTTAACAACCCTATCGAATTCAAGAATGCCACAACCCCAGTGAGAATAAGATTATAGTACAAAACAAAGTAAAACACTATCTGGCTTCATCACTGTTGTCTTTAAGTGACACCAACATGTTGATCGTTGATGCAGATCATCATTTCGCTCTTTACAAGTAATAGCTGATTACATTCACTCACAGCCAGAGGACCTTGTTTACTGCATTTTTTTTTCTTCTTGGCTTGATGAAGATGAGAATATCTTAGCTGGTGAGGTAAACAACTTCAGATTTCAACTGCAAATGGACTAAGAGACACATCATCATAAAGACGTGGAAAACAAGCACGTTATCCATCGCTATATCCTGAGCAGGCTAATCAGCGCTCTTTATAACAACACTGGCAGCGTACTGTCTGAGAGCAGCTTCACCGTGTTTCATCAGCTTCATTATGTCTGCCTGTTTCATTGTAAACACTCTGTCTGCCCTTTTGTTTGAATTCAAAACCGCCTCGGTGCTGACAGTTGTTGCTGATCACAAACACTCAGCTATTTAAATGAGTTAGACAGAAAACACTGAAACAACACCAGAGTCTGTTGGACAGCCATGTTACAGGTGAAAACACGGAGACCAATCCAGCAAAGACAGTTTGAGGGACAGATTTTACAAGTTTAAATTGTTTGAAATCATTTTATCCTCCATTGCAGCAATAGCCAGGCAAACCGTAGATGTTCTTCATGGATCTTACGATAGATAAAAAAAAATAAGGGAACTCATCAGATCAAAATCAAATATTTACTGTACCTAAACTGTGAAAATCATGGAGAACAAAATGACATAACAACAGTCACTAGAAACCAAAATCATCTGCAAACCTGAGGGCTATATTCAAGATCACCCCAGAAATTACATTAAAAATGTGAAATCACAGGCTGATCCATGAATTATGAATCACGGCAACTCATACTGTGTATATATATATATATATTTATAGGAGACAATATCGTGGGTAGAGTTGTTAGCATAAACTGTGGGTTAACGCAGCCCAAAAGTAATTTTAAGCTCTCTCTGTGTGTGTGTGTGTAAACTCACTGACAATATCTATACATTTTATTGCATCACAGCAGCAAACATCTACAACTTTACGATGCATGAAAACATCAAATCCAGACAAAGCTCGGTTTAAAACTGCTCCACATTTGACAGCATACAAGTGTTTTTCTTTAAAAAAAAAAAAAAAAAGGGGGAAAAAGGAAAAAAAACACACACACTGTGCCTTTAGTTTCACATTTCTGATAATCTGAGGTTGGAAGCGAGCAGTCTGGAGACAATCTGCCACTGAACCACTACCAATAATAAAGCAATGTCTTCGTGCAGGAGGTAATGTTTGCCAATACAGAAAAAAAAATGTGATTATAGAGTCGGCTCCCAGCTGAATAAGGCTTTCTGTGGCAATACATCAACTATTCCACATGCTTGAACCCTCGCTGTCACTCTCGCGGCATCATGGATTCAATACTCTGTTGGCATAATGGTAAGGATGTCTTTTTTTTTTTTTTTTTTGTTTTTTTTGTATTGATATGGAGATTGCTTCTCTTTTTAGTGTATCATGTGTGAGATGTACTGGCTCTTGAGAATGAAACGACTGCCTGTAATGGTTTCAGCTGGATAGTTTCAATCATGGTAAATGGATTTTCTAAATGCCAAAGTAGCTGCTTTATAGATTTGGCTTCCCAGAGAGGAGAGCAAACTCATTTAGAGGGAATATTGCTGACTGCCAAGACACCTCCATGCATTCGCAAACCAAACCAGGAGAAAATGTGGGTTTCACTGCGTCCCTTTGTGATACATATACCTCCACATCCAATCTCTGACAGATCATTTCCAGAGCCATTTTGATGCATCTCAATTACCTCCAGTGTCACTGTTTACTTTAGCGATCTGGACTGCTGACAGCCTCTCGTGTTTTCTTTGATTTGGACCTTTCCCTTTTTGCTGTCAGTTATATTCTTGTGTGTGGAGACGCTCTGTGTGCATCAGGCCCACACATTACTGTACAATCATATATTTATTCTGGGCTGCTTTTAGGCAGCGGGAGGTGCGATAAAAAGGAGAAAATCTCTATTATTAAATTCAGAAATACAAATTACCCTTAAAAGTCATACTGATTATACAGATACCCTGTGCACTTTTAATTCAGTGTTAAATTTAATTAAAGATCTTAACCTAAAGCCCGCTGGTTGGTTCATTCTGGAGCCTCATCAGTGGATGCAGTTTTCTCAGTCGTCACGAAGATGACTCAGATTTTGTGATGGCAGCCGAGCCATCTCCATGACGAGTGAGTAAACCCCATCTGCCGACGAAGAAAGTGATGTTCGACACATGAATGAATTTCTCTTTCTGAATGACTTTAATGGAGGAAAGAGAGGAATCCAAAATATTGCTCTTACACGGTTGCATGCGTAGTGGTGCATTAAAACCAGCTACTGACTCAGAGAGCTCTCTGAAACACGGAGGCATATAAAAGAGTTGTTTGTGTTTGACGAAATGAAATGAACCTAATGAAATGAGCTTTCGCCGGTGGTGGGTGGACGACATGTACAGGGTTGCTTGAAAGAACCAGTTACCTCATCACTAATGAAGAAAGAAATACAAAGCTCTGAAAAAGCTGTTAAGTCTTTTTTTTGATGATGTATTGTTCTGCTGCTGACAATTAATGGGACTTGTAGCTCATAAGAAGGAATATTTTAAGATTTTAGGTAATACAGTTAGATTACCCAGATTAGACGATCGATACCACTTGCATTTCTGTGGGGTATTATTATCTCTCTGTGCTGCATTTCATTCCTCTTATTACTATTATTACACTGAGCACCAGTCTCTTCCTGACCTTGGCTCCCATGATTCATGTTTGTATCGTCCGCTTCACTCCCCAGCTCAGCCCATCTTTTGGTACAAACCTTGACATTGTATAACCAACTCTGTATTCTCATTTCTCCCTTTCTTAATCAACTCTTATGTGATCTGTTCTTATGTAGTCCCCCCGCTCGAGCATTATACATTTTCCAGTATGGTTCATTAAATGTACGTTTAACCTTTAACTGCTGTTACTCAGGGATATTTATTTAATTTTATGTGTATTCTCAGGTATATTATCTTTGTACTATGTACAGGTATAATTATATATTTTATGTTATTGCTGCATAGGTATATTTTTCGTATATGCAAATTTCCTATTAAAGGGTTATCTTATCTTAAACTTCTTAAATTGTGTGAACTGAACTTTGCTTTGCTTTCTCTTCATCCAAAGATCACGTCAGTAGACAGATGACAGGACGTGAACATTGAACATTTCATCGTCTACAAGAATGTCTCTGCACTAAATGTAAAGCTATAGCCCGCAGCCGGTTAGCTTAGCATAACGATGTACAAACTGTGACTTCCTGTATTCTCCACTGGTTGCCTGGAAACTTCTCCACAATAACAAACCTCCAGGAAGTCACTAAAGAAAAAGACATTGTTGGACAGATCCTGACTTACTGTTTGTCCCTGTTTGTAGTCTTTGTGCTAAGCAAAGCGAACTGTAGATTAATATTTATCCTACAGAAATGACAGCGGTATACTTCTTTGCATCTTGCATCAAAAGATCAATTTCTACAGCAACCAATTAACTCTTATTGACAGGATTAGCTTGGCAATATTCTACATTTTTCATCATACCCCATAGAGAAAATGAACAGCAATTAATAGTTAATTACTGATAAGTTAAATCTGTGTGGCCAAAGCCTGATGTATCTATGCCTCTGTGCTATAAACCTCCGTGCAGTCCAGAAACTATTAAAAACCCATCAGTGAGCCACACATCGCAGCACGCTCCTGCTGCCGTACATACTAACTATAGCGCCATAAATCTGCAGCTGAAAATAGTCCCTTACTATGAACCACAGACGTTATTCAGCCCTTTTAGAGAACACCTTTAACAACTGATGCTGACTTTCCTATAAGGAGGACCGGTGGATTTTTAGAGCAGAAAGCGATTAATAGAACTATAGAATAGACTAATAGAATAGACAGACACATTAAAATAATACAACTAAACCACCATCTAATAGAGAAGTAAAGTTGCAGATAGTTTGTCAGGTTTGGGTGAGCAGTGGGGAAAAAGTCGTTACATGACCTTCGATATGACACAACTGAGTGGTTTGACAGAATAGCTGCTGTTTAGGTGTTAAAATTATCCACAGGCAGGGTTCGGAAAAGCCTCCAATGATAGTGATTATACGTAGATGACTGTCAGAGCGCAGCATTCCTGCAAAGGGCATTGCCTCAGGTTTTGTTGATCATTACTATGCTCTGGTTTCTAAAAGCAGCAATGATTTTCAATACGCTTTTGACATTTTCATAATTTCCATTCTGTCCATCTCTTTAGTGGGATGTAAGATTGTATGTTTCTCGAACCCTTAAACAGAAAGACCCCTGAATGTTTTTTTCCTTTCAGAAAAAAAAACATATTCCTGTGTAAACTATGGTTGAGTGCTTTATGGACACGACGGCTGAGACGTTTCAATTTAGGCCAAATTGAGTCTGTGGATCAAAGCAGCCATTTGTGTCCACTATTTCAATTTGTTCACAGTGGTATTGAGTACTGATTCATCTGTGCTTTTTCCTCTCTACTGATTGGGAACAAGCCGGCAGCACACATGTATCCCTCAGCCTGAAATAACACCACTCTGGATGACCAGGCCTCCTGTATTAAAAAATGCTACCAGGATCTGTCGGCACAATCCTGTTGCAGCAAGAAAACGATTCTCGAGTTCTCTCAGGACAAACTCGGATATTGTAGTGGGGGGTACAGCCATTTCTCAAAAGGCAATTTCCGCACAATAGCGTCAGCCATTCTGATTCCTGGGGAAAGGCTAACATCATTTGAGGATAGCTCAGCTACACTTGATTAATTGTTATGGGAAGAGGTAGTGATATGACAATCTCATATTGACAGTGCGGGAACAAGCGAGGCTTATTTTTAGAGCAGGCAGCTGCCAGGAGTCACTTTTAACTGAGATTCCTGAACTACGTGGCAGACGTCACCGGGCTGTTTTGGATCAGAGCGAAGTTATTTTCTAATTTATTCAAATCTAACAACCCTCAGGGGACATGTGAACGTAGGGAGAGGGGACTGGTGGAAGCAATGATACTCTAATTAATGGGCAATTAACTATATCCAGTCATAATTACAGTTTCCAGACAATTAAGTTCAGTATGATGAATGTCAATACCACACTTACTGAGTTATCCAAGAAAATGACTTTGAATATAGTTTTTCCTCCACTGCTCCTCAGAGTAGGCGAAGTGGTCATGCAAGGAACTGAATTTCCCATCACGGCTTCTTGTTATAGTCAACAACACAAAGAGTGCAGAGCTACACCTGTGAATCTGTTATGTTCATTGGACAGAAAACCAAACAGTTAAAAACACCAAAGTTTAGTGGAATTGTAATTCATCCAATAGTCGTTGAGACATTTCACTCTGAATCATGTTTGTCAGCCTTTTAGCGGTGATGGAGGAAAGGTTGGAGAACCACTAAAGATATTAGATTTAATCCACTGGGGCTGTGAATGTCTGCACAAAATTTCATGGCAATCCCTCCAGTAGTCGCATCTCCAGATCCACGCTGATAGCATGACTAAAGAGACAGAAATCGGTAAAGTGTAAAGGGCACTGACACTGTGACATTCCTGACTGGAAGTCAAAATAAACTGTATTTAAACCAGCAGTCATCTGCTCGATAATTGTTTTATCGAGCCAATCCCGACTTGTAAATGAGTAAAAAGCGATCGGCTGCGTCCCGAGATCTTTATGATTATTCTTATCTGCTCCTTGAAAACAGGTAATGTAATTAAGAGTGAGGCGCTGATGCTAATTAACCTTGGTGGAGGTGAAGGAGCTGGGAGCCGCTGTTGTTTTAACTAGTGAACTAGTGTGTCTCTTAGCAGTGATTAATTATCGGAGGCCTCTGGTCTGTCAGTAAATAGGGAGAAGGACACCTTGGGGGGGGTGCACTGATACAGGTATGGTACAGGGAAAAGCAGGTATGAGCTGGTGGAAAGAAAAAAAAAATTCTGCTTTGGGCTTGTTCTGCCCCTTGGGGGGTGAAGTTTCAACAGCGATAGCTTGATGGGGTTCCAGCCTTCTCACAGAAATGTCAAGCAGAGGGCATCGGAGGAATTAATTTAAACACAAGAGCAGGGTGTATCCCAAGGCACCTCGGTGATGTAATTACATGTTTTCCCATTATTCATATGCAGACAGATGTGCGTTTGGCATTTCTCACAACAAGGTTTGAAGCAGTGGAAACCTGCTGCAAACTGTGAAAGGGGCTCTCACTCTCGATGCCGTAAATAGAACATGAATGGGCCTCCAGAAGCAAATCACCGAACTGTTGATATGACGTTATAACCAAGCCTGAAGACATGGAGCAGATTTATTTTTATTGTTTGGGACGAATCATCCCTTTCAATTACTGCAAGTCCTCCAAATAAAATGACAAGGTTTGTTGTTTGTACTACACATTACTACAATATTAATAACTCACTAATTATTGGCAGGATAACTCTGTTTTCAGTTGCATCAAAAAACTAGTACAAATGTTAAAAAAGTTTGATTAGCTGTAGGCACCAAAACAAGCTGGGTTAAGGAAGAGCAGGAGAACAGGAAGCTCCTGTCAGAGTCTGATGTCTGATCATTACTACTACAAAGCCTTTGTCACCAGGAAGTGAACATGTATTGTTCTGAAGCATTTGCTGAAACAACTGATGCTGCGTTTCACTTTGGGAGGACAGTCGCTTCATTTTTAATAACATATAATCACTGACAACACAGGATCCTTCATGTGGCAGGCGATAGATGCAGCAGACAGTTGGCGTGACAAGAAATCCAGTTATACAGAAATAAATACAGAAATAAAGAAAGTTAGCGTTTTTGCTGCCCTGAAATGTCCATTTATAATGAGCATTTGCACTAAAAGATATTTTACAACTTAGATTTTGCTAAATAAGTTAAATGTTTACTTTCATTTTTAACAGCAAATCAGTTTAAATTATTCATTTTAACTGGAAATTTGCAGCGTGTCTCAAGATATCACTAATTAATTTCATGGGAAAAATGTAATCACCACCAATACAAATGATAAGACTGCTATTTTGTGGCTTCTTACAGAAATGGAATATTTCTAGTAATCCTGAAGGGAAAAAAATAAAACCGATGATTCATAGTTGCTGTATCCATTATGTTTTTAAATGTAAATTTAATGTAAATGTATTATTTGGTTATTCCCATCGCTCTTGTTACAATTACTCCCTCAGTTCTCAAACTCTCTTCTCTCTCAGTAAACTTTATAGCTCTTTTTAAAAAGCATTTTCTCAGCATGATGATAGTTAAATGCCAAAGGAGGGATTCTGCATTGGACATTCAGCGCCCATAACCATGTGTCTTTATTTACCTGCGCACCTCGATTGATGTTATCCCCTGATACTTTCTCCCATTTTCCCAGTAATTCCTCTCCGTGCAGATAAATAAATAGCTTCAAAAGGATTCGGGCCTGTGTATTATAGTGCAAGCATGCAAACTCAATGGTGCGCTCAGACTCCTGGAGCGTGGGACCATCAGAGGGCCTGCAGCACAATCTCATTATAAACACCCTTCTGCTTATTCCCTAAACTGAGGGGGCTATTATCAAGCATGTGGCATGTTGTCATCCCCGTCCACGCCAGAGATGAGCTTGTTTCCTCCCGTCTAAAGCCGTCCCCTCAGTCATACGCTGAGAGCCCGAGTGACAGGCCATCACTCTTCATCTCCAGCGACCCAGAGCCAGACAGGAGTTTGGAATGGGTGCCGCTGTTACCAGTTTTGTCAATCATGACAGCCTCTACAGCGCTTTAATGCAGCACAGATGGTGTGTTGGTGCATGTCACCGTTTGTCACCGAAATAGAAGAGTGACAGGGTCTTTGCCCGCGTGAGGTGACAGAGTTTCGGCTTGTTACAAACTGCTGAATGTTTGAAGCTAAGTGCGTTTCGCTCTTGCGGTATAACAAACCCCCGCAGAAAGACTGGCAGAAATGAATCCAACATTATGCAGAAAAAAAAAAAAACACACAATAATAACATAACATAAACAAACATAATGAGCCACATCTGTTCTCAATTGATATACATTTTTCAGAATCAATAGCAATAGTCGTCCTTGTGTTTCGGTTGGTACATTTCCATCTTTTCTCCATCTGCGGATCACAAAGTTTCCCTTTTTGTGACCACCGGATTTTCATTATGCCCAGAAATTTGAATTCAACTTGTGCAAATCCCAGAATATTAGTTTTCTGTTGAGAAAAGACTTGTCAAATTGTCAGTACACATCATGTCGGGGAGGGGGGGGGGCTGCTCTTAAATGGGATTGAAAGGAGCAGGTGTGACTGCCCATGAGTGTAACCAGCTGCACAACCACTTTTTGTATAATGTATGATAATGGATTCCTACTCATCCCACCCTGTATCCCAATCCTAAGGCAACAAAAATACCAAAAGAGCAAAGACAGAGCGCACCAAAAATAGCACCCAATAATCTCTGATTTCTGTCAGGTGTGTCACCTACCCGAACCAAAGCTAAAAATAATGCCTTATTTTTGACATTATACATCCTAAAAACTGCTTCAACCAAAGCAATCATGACTATACAACCAGACAAAAATTTAATATCTGTGACTTGGTTAAAGGCAGTCTTGGGTTTAATTTTATCTCTATTGCAGGAGTTAAGTTCTGCTAAAAAGGTCAGTTAATTAACAGTATCATCTGTCTGATCTATAAGATCCGATCGCCCTGCAAAGTAAGAGCCAGGTTAGCCTTGTGTTAACAGTAGTTTGCTTTTGGCAACAGTCTCAAAGCTGCCTGTTTTTTTCTCTCCCGGTGCTCTGTGTGAGACTTTTTCAAAGTCAGACAGAAATCATCAAAGTTACACATCAAATGGTTTCCAATAAGATCCCTACATTTATCCCTACTTTGGTCTGAGAGTAAAACTACTGTCACAGTCTCAGTTGAAATGAATGTTCCTCTGAGGCTTCATCCCATCAGTCTGGAGCATCAGACACTTTACACAGAAGGACATTGTATACAGCGGCGCTGTTGTGTGTGTGGAAGCTGCCCGGGTTTGTACCCGTGCATTGTGCATTCACAAAGTTAAAAGCTCTTTGAGAAAAAAGCTTGTTAACGATGACAGCAGATGACACTGCGGAGTCACTTTTGCTTCCTGGAGACCATCGTATCCCAGCTCACTGAAAAAAGCACAGCAGAGGATGTACTTTCTGCTGCAGCCGAAGAAATTCAACCTGCCCAAGACAGCGATGGTGCACTTCGACACGGCCATCGTTAAGTTCATCCTCGCCTCCTCCATCACCATCCGGTACGCCGCCACCGCTGCCAAGGACAAGGGCAGGCTGCAGCGTATCATTCGCTCTGCTGAGAAGGTGATTGGCTGCAATCTCCCACCCCTGCAGGACCTGGACGCCTCCAGGCCCCCAAAGCGTGCAGGTGAGATTGCGGCCGACATCTCCCACCCCGTACACAAACAGTTGGAGACACTCCCCCTCAGACAGGATGCTGCTCCTCACACCATGAATCCTCCTGACTACAGCTGGCCTCATCAACAGCCCTGGATCCCCACTGACACCACCCCACCCTCTACATGTTAAACTAGCATCTACTCACCTGACTCAATACTTTATATTCATGCACATCGTTTGCACTTTACCTTTGCACACTACAAATGTTCCTTATTCTTCAACTGACTTATTATAATGTGAACTTTTGCACATTTTTGACAAATATATTGCACATTTCTGCATGAATCTGCACAATGTTTTCATTGAAATAACATCATATAATACATATTTTCTATTTCTTTGTTTTATAACAGTGTCTATTTTATACTCTATCTGTGCTTCTGACTTGCAGAACTTGCTTTCTCATTTTCTTTTCTTATTTTTTTTCTATTGACTGTTTATTTGTTTTGCACCACGATACCCAGGCAGATTCCTCTCCATGTGAAAAACTCTGTAATAAATCTCATTCTGTCTGAATCTGATTCTTTGGCCGATAAGTCAGCTGCAGTCAGCACCCAGTCGCTGGTGCGTGCAGTCTGCTGGCACGAGCGAACATCAGCCAAAACAGAGACATGACACGCACGAGACTGATGTGACTGACAGGCATCACGCTGATAGCTCGCCCGCCGGTTTTATCAATCGCTGTTTGTCTAGCTTTCACAATGAAAATTTAGACTTCAGTGCTCACGTGGAGTCTGTGCTGGGGTCTGTTGTGATGGGTGATGGATGTTTGACGATGTAAGGACTCAACTACAGTGGTATGATTGCAAAATAAAATGATTTTTTACTGACTTGTGAAATAAATGTATGAAAAGACTGCCAAAATAACATTATGATGCCGTTAAATTTGGATACTAACACACAGAGCTAATTATTGATAGTAGTTAGGATCAACATTATTATCAAATAACACAACAACAAAAAAACTGTTAATAAAAGAAAGGCTCCTTTTTGAAGCAACGATGAACACTAATGTAATAAACGTTGATCCATATGGGCTTTTCTTAGTTTCACAGCATATAAGGTCATTTTTTAATGTGACATTTCTTTTCTTCTAACTAATTCACATGTTTTATTAATGACCCGGGTAAGTTATTTCACAGATTACTGGAGTTTAATTCTCTCATTTATCAAAACAAAGTTTCCTGTTTGGTGCTTTGTTCTCTTTCATCTTCGAGCAGAGAGATACTCCTGCCGTCTTCACCAGCCCGGCCCGGCTTGTTTGTCTTAAACAGCTGCGTTACCACTTTCAAAGGCTTTCGCCGTTTCCTTCGCCGCTACCTGATGTAAATCAGCATCTCGGTTTTGCCTTATTATTGTAATAAGCGTCTCTCGAGTGCGGACATTACTGTTAATAAATGCAGCTACCCAGAGTTGTGCTGTGGCCTTAAGCTATTCGAAGGCTCAGCCACCTTAACTGTGAACATATTTGTGAAAGATGATTCATTTTTTAGTCTTGAAGGTCAGACGCTGCATCGAACACTAATGCAAGCCTTTGTGTTATTAGTAGCACATAGATTAACATAATTCATTTGCAAGTATTTAAACAAAAATCAGATCTGTGGAGCGTGAAGGTCACACTTTGGCATTGAAGGGTATATATAACTTTTTAAAAATAATTTGTAATTTTTTCAGTTCATGGCAGCAAAGGATGTTATGGTCTGTCTTAAAACAGCATCAACATGCCACATAAACGTTGAAATAGATATTGGCTGCTCTCCATACTGGCTACGAACTGATCCCTCTTGTGAAAATACATTTTAAAGTTCGCCCAAAGCTCATTTGAGGCTTAAGCAGTCTAAATTATCCAACTCAAGTGGATGTCCTTGTCATGGTGCTTGCATGTAGTTTTTTTTATTCATTGTTGTGTCTGGATGAAAAGCTTCCCTCCATCGTGGCTCAGTGAGGAAACTTTGTCCACTGCAGAGAGAGAATTTAATATTTAAAAAGTTTTCAGATCTGGCTCTAATCCTGAACATGTCGCACAACTGAGGGAAATATGTGCCAGCAGTGGTTGTGTTTTCTGTCTGTCAACAAAACCCACTGTGTGTATCACTGATTAATGTACTGTGCTCCTCATAAAAACACATTTGCAAAATATTTGTTCTGGATTGAATTAGATTTATTTTAAATTGTGTATTGTTCATCCAGCTCTGCTAGCTCGTGGTCTTCTTTTTTTCTCCCTTTGCAGCACTTCTTTGCACATTACCACCACCATCTGTTGACAAGTGGGATTTAGTGTTTTACAGATTTCATGGTGAGAAGGTGATAATTAACATATCACATATTAACATATTTCTTTTTAATTACCCCCAATTTCACTGAACTGAACTAATTTTATTATTATTTCAGCTGCAACTTGTGTATGAAAGGTGCCATATACATAAAGTTCATTCAGTCATTCGTTCAGTTATCATGCAGTGTAATTACTAGGAAACTTCAGACCTAGTAGCAAAGCATTAAATTCATATTACTTTTGTGGTAAAGTATAAAAGAAATGATCAGCTATTTATTCCCATTTTGTTGGGAAATTGCGGACTATAATGATGAAATAATGCTTGGGTTGTTTTCGATAAATTTTGAGTAACATGGGGGTAATTACAAATAAGTTACTTGGTAATTATCACCAACTTACCATGAAATTTGTTAAATTCCACTTGTCAACAGTTGGTACCGATAATATGCAAAGAAATTTAGCAATGCTGATGCAAACGCAGAGAAAAAGAAAACTTAGCAAAGATGGTAAAAGTGTCACTCTCTGTAAATATGTATGTGTGCATCCTCTGCATGTGCACTATACAAACTAAACAGGGACCCACCCACAAAATAAATAGAGGTGGTCAAAATCTGACATCTTGTGTATAAGTTGCCAGGTCTTCCTTGAAAAGTGGAGAACGGCACATAAAGATGTATATCTAGAAAGTGAATACAGTGAATAAATAGCACATGTAATATCACACACTCAGTAGTAATAGACATATCCACTTATAGGAAGGTGACTTCAACACCAAACACCGATCATAATAACAAAAAATAGGTACGCTAAAAGGCTTTTTTTTCCAATTAAGCTATCAAAATGTAGAAATTACTGCACAAATTAAATATTGCAAAACAGGATTCTTAACAAGCTCTTCACAGCGCTGTGCTATTTTCAGTAGCTATGCTGTGAATTTCCTTCTGCTCATGTAGGGTTTTTCGCCAAAGAAACGCAAGTCAGTCAATTTAGACCTGTGATCACATGTGCCACCTGCTAATTAAACAAGTGTGACCTTCGTGTCACGCTGGCGCAAAGTTTCACACTAAGCTTCACGAACCCTGCGAATCGACGACAAACACTTTTCAGCGAGAAAAAGCGAACGGTGACGTCCACTTGGATCACTCCGCTGCACTTTGTGCAGTCACGAATGTTGTTTATATAGAAAAAAAATAAAATCAAATCCTTTGGTTGCTTTTTTTTGTTACTTGCAGATACAAACATTCATTTTGTCCTTTTCATAACGGTTCAATTAAGTCCAGAGAAAGAGAAGCAAAAATATTTCCATTTAAATTATACGCTTTTACAGTTCAGCCACTGTATACACATACAGTAAAGTAACATGTGTATACAGAGAACTCTCATCACAAGGACAACTTCAACATTTTTTTGTGTGGATTGTAAGCGTGGTAATTGATTTCCTCCTTGAGTGTGGACCTTGTAGCTGTTAGAGGATTTATGGCTGTGTGTTTGCATTTGGATGGAAGCTCTTCTGTGTTTTTAGCCCATGAAATGCAATTACTTTCATCCACAGGGGATGCTAGTCCGGCTTTCTAATACTGGCATGCAGACGGTGAATTAACAGCCGTCCTGACACCCTCACTTGTGTGTTTCCTCGGACAAAGCTTCCGAGAAACGACCTCTAAGCCACCGCGGTCGTTCACTACTGTACTGAGACACGTGGAGAGATCGCTCAGTTGCTCTTTTCCATTTTAGCAGTGCCTTTCCATGACTGGGAAAACAAGAAAAAAAAAAAACACATGGAAAGTGCTATTGTGCGTTTCAGTCTCCATGGCAACCGTCATGTAATTACATCAAATTCATGCCCGCTAAGGATGTAAAGAAACTGAGATAACAGTTCAGTGATCTGAGTAGGGTGAGTAACTGAAAGACTAAAAATAGAGCACTATAATTAATTTATTGCCATTAATCATTCATGGATTTACTGTAACAAGCAGAAGCACAGCATGTCAAAAGAAATGTAGCTAAATAATTAAAATCCTGAGAAAAAAAAAATTTGTTCTGCAGAAGATTTTCTACCAATAGATGGTGGGAAAAACAGAACCGCAGCAGCAGCAGGGATTGTTCCCTCTTATGGCCTCTCAGACTGTATTTGACTGATGCAGATACTGTAAACAGTGATGTTTAATAGCTTAATGCACCACAAACACCTGATAACTTCAGGGTCTCACAGCAGTGTCTGTGAGACTGTGATTATACCGACAGTGTGTTTGATTTGCTCCGAGACGGATTCACACGAACTCATTCCCAGGGCTAAAACCAGAGCTCGTAAGCCAAAATCGAGTTTGTCGAGCGAATTAAAAAAAAACAAAAAACAAAAAACAAAAAACGGTATCCTGCCATGATAACTTAAAAAGGTCATCTATTTTTGTGAAGGCACATAATTGCTGAGAACTTATTATTCAATCATCTGTGAAATTAGAAGCAGCGTGAAGTGACGGAGGAGAAGAAAAATCCAAAGATGAACAAAAGAAAGGATCAATAAAGTCAGAGAAAAGACAAAAAAAGAGGGAGGAAAGTAGGTTAAAAAAAGCAAAGAAGTGCAATATAATGCAGCAACCTTAACACCGACAGCATAAAAGTAATAAAACAGCAACAGAAACAAAAGTCCGGGCGATAAATAAACCTGTGTGAAGACAGTGTCATAACGCTGAGTGAGTCAGAGATCAGCTTATAAGCACATAAATATTTAACCTTTGGGTTCGCTGTCTTCTTTCCACTGCACATGACGGCCTGTCTCCATCTACCTGTAAATGCTTGCGATGTTTGCAATTTTACATTTTCCATCCTCTTGCTCATTCATCGCAGCTCTGCAGTCTAACTGGCGTCCGTCCAATTTAAAAAGGAACCCGGTGGAGTTCTTCTGAGCAAACAAATATTGCACTCGGCGATACGCCCCAAAACTCATTGTGTGTGTGTTTGCTGGAGGCCCAACAAACATGTTTAATGCATTCCCTTCCTCACAAAACATTTGCTGATTTGTTTAATATTTACATTGGATAGTTATAATGCACAAGTTTCCTGAAGATCATGAAACATGTAAAGAAAGGTTAAAGGAGCACCCCGGTTTGAGTGAACCCGGCCCACAAGACAGAGTGCGGACGTTTGCAGCTGCAGTAAAGAAAAAGGTGGAAAAGGTCACGGTTACGCTTGTTAAACCAGACATTAATCGCTGGCCTGAGATGGGAAACAAACACCATGTACCTTTTAGCCTCGCTAATAAAGGGCACACTATTTCCTGGCCTGGCGCTGAATGTTGGCACCAAATGTAAATCATGTGCCGCAAATCCAATAAGATAATAAACTGATATTTCAAAGTTTTACTTTGAATCTGCATGGACGGCACTTTGCAGATTGACGTTGGTGGCTCCAGATTTCACGTTTCATCTTGTGGTGACGCCGCACGAAGCGTACGGACGTTAGTCTTCCTACTTACGCGGCAAAAAATTGTGCAGCGTCACCGCGGCGCTGCAGAGGAGATATCTCACAGCGTCTTTGTCTGCCAAAACCATTCTTCAGCCTGACAAATCTACTTCCTTTACATCAAGTCCACTATTTCTGCTGCTTCCTCGAGGGACAGGCTGCTCGACTCCGTTTTTAAGTGTGATGCTGAAATGCTGCGATGAAGGTCATAAACGGTGCAACCTTTTGACAATAAAAAGGGAGAAACAGAGGCACAACCCCGTCCACACAACAAACAGTGATGTTCTCCGAGCAGCTATGATCTCACAAAACTCCTTTTTTTTCTATTTTGTGCACCAATAATGACCACGATGCTGGGTTTTGTTCTGCATTCAGTCCAAAAAGAAAAAGAAAAAAAAAAGGTGCTGTGCTGCCTCCTTATTGTGTTCAACAGCCCTCGTACTGACACAGCCCTTTTTACAAACACAATTAAGATTTCCCTTCTATTCTACGTATTCTGCTTTGAAGAAAACAGCTCCTGTTGATGCAGCGTGCACCTGTTTTGTTGTGTGATGGTGTGTTTTTTTTTTTTCCTATTTCCAAAGGTAATGTTACTGAAAGCTTTTCAACAACCTGATTCCAAAGCAGATATTTAAAAAAAACGGGAAAAGCCTTCATTCTTGACTTGCCATCTTACATCAGCACTCAATCACACAGGGAGTCCAATCCACAAAGAGGCAGCGTTGCCAATCTCTCCACCAGCAGCAGCCTTAATAGACAAAAATGCATTGAAGCCACAGGCTGAATGTTTGTGAATTTTTCATCAGAAGATCCAACCCCCCTCTTCGAAACCGCCTCTGTAATTTGAACAAGCACAGCGCACCATGGCACTGTGTGCTCTCCACTTTTATTTGAAAAAAAGAGAAAGAGAAAGAAAGACAAAAAAAACACACTCAGCTATCTGTTGCAACCCTTCTCTTCACAAATTACATCAAAGAGATAAAAAAGACACCAACAAAGGCCAAGACAGCCTGAGGTGATGAGGCAGGAGGTGGAAAAGTTTCATTCAAAAGAGCTTCTTGGATGCAATTAACATACTAAATGACATGCTTGCAGTGTGTAACAGTATTTTGCACACTGCTGTTATACATCTGACTAAAAGGATCAGACCAGTTTTACATTGCTATATGCCACCATGTTCCTCTGTGTTTTAAATGCTGAGGTTCTTTTTTTTGTACCTTGTAGAAAAAACATTTCCATTTCCATTTCTTTTATGATATGATCGCCAACATTTAGAGGCACTGACTCGTCAGATCAATCTGCATTCAGATACAACGAAAGTGACAGCAGCAAAAGCAGATAAGATGTCAATGTAGAACTGCAGCTCTAACAACTCTCATTTTACAAAAGTGCTCCATTTTTTCGGGGGGATGTTGTTTTGGTTTGAGGTTCCCGCATACAGAAACTGACCTTGTTCCCTCGACACTCCTTTTGTAGCTTTTTTCATGTAGTTACGAGGCAGTATTGGACTTTTGTTTTTTTCACAGACGCTTGCCAACTCGTGCTGCTATCAGCGACGTGCGCCTAAAACCGCTGTGTATCCTGATGCAGAGAAAAATAAACAGTGAAAGCTGTGAGGACATGGGCGGTCTAATCTAAATGAGCAGCTTGGATTTAATGCACTTTTTGCTGGGTGTTAAATGGACACATTTAAGATTTTGCTTGTAAAACAACGTTACTTAATCTTTAACATTCCTTAAACGTTGTCTGCAATTGTCAACGCAATAACAGAGTGAATAAAAAAATAAAAAGCAATCAAGTAAGTCAGGCATCTTTCTTTTTTCTGATACCTGCCAGGCTCCATTAACCAACTCTCTCCCAGCCAACAGTATGTTTGGGTACCAACGTGAAACACTGGGGAGTCATGAAGCCCTCCATCAAATGAAGATTCATGGCATGGCTCGGTGATATCCTGAGACATAAATCACTGGTGCAGGGCAGACAGTTGTGGCAAGTCATTTCCTGCCAACAACATTTTTTTCTTCCCATTTTATGTCCTCATATCAACCTTTCTGCCACCAGCCTGTTAGCGAGGTGAGATAAAAATACATCACAACTCTGAAACTGTGTTTTTTGGTTCTTGGTTGATGCTGGTTGTGGTGGTTGCTGTCAGAATGAGGCAGATATATATACATATAATATGAATACAGTGAGTTTGATAATTCAGTGTTTTAAACAGTCTGTTAAGGGAGCTCTCGGTCCCGTCACAGTTGTGCTATGGCCAAGCTGAGTGCAGATTAATTAGAAAAGTCTGCGCTGCACCACTGTGCAACTATGAGATTTTTTTTTTTTTCACAGTGGAAAAAAAAAGCAGATGTGATGGATTACCCATCGTTTTTTTGCAAATTGATTTTTACACTCTGAAATGAATAGAAACCAAAGGCAGTCTGCATCAACATCAAGATTTGTGATTTGTTTTGAGGGCTAAAACTCTTTAACGTGGTAAAACTACACAGCAGGGGAGGTGAAACCTAATTTACTGTCAGCTGTTGGGTTTCCTTTAAAATAACAGAGAAATTATACACTTTATTCTCATATACGTGACTGTCTTTGAAGACTTAAGGGAAGGTTTTTGGTCATTAAGTCTAAAGCCACCCTTGAAAAACAAATACAAAAAAAAAAAAAAAAAAACGTTCACAGGTTTGCATTTATAAGTTTGTACAAGTTCATAGAGGATGTATGAGATTAGGTGGAGGCTGAGGCTATTAACTGCAGTCAGAGATAAATGGCTCCTTTCCATCACTGCCCAAAGCATCACAGCTGCTCAAATGTCAATCTTTATGGCGTTCAGTGGCAGAAAATGACAAAATGCAAATGTCACCTCCATAAAAAATAGCCTACATTACACAGAATTAATTATGCAGGGGATCTTGATGGCCCACATCTAAAGCAAATATTTCCTGAAGCCAGACTAATTGAAATATTTAACTGTAGAGCCGAGTGAAGTCATCTCTCATGTTTATCTACATATAAGTCCGCATTTTTTTTTCACAATTTATTCCAATTTCTGTTAATAAGTCTTACACGCCAATTTCAACTTTCTCTTTCTTACACACACACACACACACACAGTACATCTCTAATTAGACTTTACCTTCTCCATCTACAACAGCAACACATCTGTCCTGACAAGCAGGTGATAATTAAATTCAAGAGAGAGGATAATAGAATTTAAGAGAGCGAGTAAGGCATGTCAATGGACTAATCTGCTCTTTCTACAGTCCATTAAGAAATTGCCCACCCATGCTAGCAGCGGCCCTCCCCAAAGACTTGACCAACATCAGTTTCATTTGATCTTAAAGGTTCAACTCCGCTAATATCGAAGGACAAGAGATACGAAGCACACTTCTGTGTCTGTACCATGTTCGAAATAAAAGCGCACTGACTATTTTTTTTTCTGCACAGATGAAGTTTGCAGAGAAATTATGGTAATCGTGGCTAATAAATTGATATTAATTACTGATGCTGTGCAGGTGTCAAATCAATTTCTGTGGCAGATTTTCCAGAAAGTGCTTTCACATCTGCTTTGCTGGATAATAGAGCATTATTTCCGCTTTGGACGGCTTCCAAAATGTGGAAAGTGAGAATCAGAGGAGGCAGACGGACTGACAGCGTGGTTGATATTATCTCTAGGCAGGGAATAAATACGCAGTAGCTGAAGATGAGCCCTCCACAGGTCTGCCCAGACAGAGACTCCGCCTCAGACTGCTTCCTGCCTACATTTTTATTGATCCTTTCTGTTACATAAAAAAGGTCATTTAGCACACAGATATTGTGCTGGGTTTTTTTCCCTGCAGATTTGAGGACATAAAGTACAGCTTGATTTGCACTTTTGTTCCATATACACAGAATATACACTGATTAGATCACCATTTAACAAGTCTCCTCACTAGAGTTGAACTCCAAGTGGAGCAGACAGAGCTCTTAAATCTTATCTGCGCTCAGATCATGTAAAGCAGCACTGTCTTCAACTTTTTCTGTGAATGAAAAAGTGAATGAAAAGATAAAACTACAATAGAGAAGCTGAATTAAGTCGGGACTGAAAAAGCTCAAATAAAAACAAATCTGTCAGCAATAGCTTGACATTTTGCCACATGCTGCCAGGCAGCCGAATCCCCCAGTTTCCAGTCTTTATGCTAAGCCAAGCTAATCTGCTGCTGGCTATAGCACCACATTCAGACAGATATAAGAGCGGTGTCAATATTCTCATCTAACTCTTGGCAAAATAAGCGCATATGTCCCAAAATATCGAACTATTCCTTCAAAAAATATGAAGGTTGCTCGGAGCTGGACCTCTGTGTTTTTTTAAATACTGTTTACAGCAACAGTGGGGTTTGGAAACTCACCAAAATAGTTTCTGTGCTGATGTGCAGGAAATATAATCATGTAACATCAATCAATGTTACATGGCATGGAGCTAAGTTACAAGGTTTAGTTTTTAAGTATATTTTACTGTGAATAAACTCTTTCCACTGAGTCCTGTGCTGATGTTTTTCTATCTCACCGGCTGTTGAGAGCAAATAAGATCGATACTGGATGTGAAAGTTCACAGGAAATAGTAATACAAACTCAACTCAAGATCTACTCGCTAGGTTTTCTGTTACGTTACGTAACATTTATTTACCCAATACTGTTATACGAAGCTACTTGCGATGGGTGCATTCGTCCGTGTGGACGCAAACCAATAACTGTATGAATCCTGAACCTCTGAGTGCATTTCATGGTCCACCACCAAGATCAGAAGGTGCTGCAGAAAGCTCCAGAGAAAGACACATCAATAATGTTGTGACACACAGCAGTATAATGGGAGTCAGATAATAAAAACACAAGTTGAACTTTAGCTTTTTTAATTCCAATAATTATTCAGATTGCACAGTGATGGTTTACATACCCTTTAAAAGTCGATGAGCGGTGATTCTACAAACTTTTTATATAAATTTAGCTCACATTGTTTACTTTTAGATGGATTTTCACACCAGTTTATTCAGATTGCATTTGAATTTCAGCAGAGCGGCAGTGACTTTTGCTGACTGCAAATTGAATAAGGGCAGGAACTGAATGTCTTCTATTGACAGACTGACTAAATCAATACTTAGACTTATCACTTAGATAGACTGTGCATGTGTGAGATGAGGTGTGCAGCAAACAGACTGTAGTGTCTTCAGGGTCTCTGGGTTCCTGTGGTTGGAGGAGTGTCTGGCAGTCTCTGTGTATCATTTCCTGTAATGTTTTTCAAGTGTTTCTTGCACTGACAGCAGGTGGGAGTCTGCTGCCGAACAAAGCTTTTGACTGACCGGTGGGTGTTCGGTATGCCTGAATACACGCCGGAGAAAGCCACTGTTGACTTTCCAATCATTTTCACTTTGTCCTACAGAGCAGAAAGTGGTTGTCAAGGGGACAAAGACAAAGAGGAGGAGGAGGAAAGAGACAGAAGAGGCAGGAGCCAATTGCATCTGCGCAGACGAAAACTGGGATATAATTTAATCACAGTAATAACGGTAATAAGACATTTTATTTATAGAAATTAATTCATGCATTGAGTTCAGCTCAAACACATGCAAATATGAACAAGTGCAACAAAGAATTTAATATTCAAGAGTACCTTATGAGACTGAAACATGCAGTGTAATTAAATTTGATCAAATTATATATATATATATATAGAGAGAGATATATATATATATATTTATATATACACATATATATATATATATATATATATATATATATATATATATATATATATATATATACATATATTCATTATATGGTGTATTATGGTATATGAGCACATTTTATGAAACCTCCATCCCCGGCTGTCCTCTGAGGGAGGGTGGATGTGTCCACTATGTTGGCAGAGATGACCTGAGTGTGCACGATGGGGCATGAAAAAGAATTAGAAACATGAACTGAGCTTTTGAGGTTCGTGTTTGCGTAAAAAAAACTTTAAAATCAATTCTTGAAGATACTGGAAGTCAGTGGAGCCTGGCCAAAACTAGCTTGACATGTTTCCTGTTTTATTTATTTATTGATTTATTTTACATTTCTTTTTTGTTTTGTTTGTTTTCGTTAGCGATGACGCAGCCGAGTTTGGAGTCAACTGAAGTCTGTCAAGGAGCTTTCAGAAAGCATGTGAATGAATAATGCATCACTATAGTCTGGTCTGCTTGAGATGCAGGCGTGGATGAGTTTTTTTGCTGCATCATTATGGGTCAGGAAGGATCAACATTTGGAGACGTTTCTCAAATGAATTGTTGCTGTTCTTGTAACACTGAATCTGAAATCACTCTGAAGCTCTTTGGATGTTTTGATGTTGAAGCTCACCACTGTTGACTGGAGTTTTTTTTTTTTTTTTTACAAGTGACAGCCACTGTTTGCAGTATTTTAGTCATAAAACCAAAAGTATTGGACAAATTGGATTTTTTTTCCTGGGTGGCATTAAGGAACATGAATGTCTGTCCCAAATTTAATAGCAGTTCATTTAATACCTGATCAAATATGTCGCTGAAAAAGTTCAACCTCATGGTGGCATTAACGTAGAAATGAGGAGATCACAAAAGCCAAGGAATTCAGTCAGTTCAAAAATTTATTTCAATCCATTGAATACTTTTTTTAATACTCTACTGTGGTTAAATTTAGTTATTTATGTATTTTTTAAATAAATTCAGCTTCATCTGAAAAACTTTCAACGGGGAGGGAGAATCTTATTAAAGTACATACATGACAAGAGGTTTTCAGTAACATTTGGGAGAAAAAAGTCGTGGTTCAAAGCTTCCTACTTCTCTATGTTCTCCACAGGCTCCTCTCGACGTCTGGTCTGGTCCCTCCATCTTTTTCAAGAGCATGTTTTGATTCTTTTTCCTGGTTATCGGTGATTTTTACCCTCAGACAAACTGACTTGGAAAGGACTTATTGCTTCTCTGTGGCCTTTGAGCGCAGAGATACTCCTTCACTTCCAAATCCTGGCGGCAAACATCGTTTTCTAGCACACAAAGAGGCGATTCAGGAGTCCGGCAGAAATGGGGGCAGAATATAGTGGAGCGGCCCCCGGCTATTCCCAAACCTGCACTTCAACCCAGAGATGATGACCGGGGCCAACAGCGAGCTTGTGGATGTCAGCCAGAAAGGTCAGACCAGTCCCAGTGTATCTATCATAGCTGCCAGGCGGGTCAGTCTGTCAGATCCCCACGGTGAGCCGCCTTTCTGGATCAGAGGGGACACTCGGCTGCCTCTCTGACCCTTGAAGCCTCAAGGGGAAACAGCAGGATCTGACTCTGTTTCAATGATCTGAACTCGCCGAATGTAATAAGTTAAACTGGATGAAAAAAACCTCACAAGGTGAGCTGGATTGAGAGGAGATCGCAGGAAACAAGCTTTGGTGCAATTATTCTCCGGAAAATGTGTGTGAAGGTTTGAAACATACACATTTACACAGGATATAAATAAAGTGCAGAGAGGATCATTAAAAACTAAGAGGACGGTTCATTATGGGACTATTATTGGCGCGACTTGTTGTCACTGTAGCTGTGCAACATTAAAAACAGGTCACTTCATGGTGTGTAGAGCTTGGGAGGTTTTTTTAGCTGAACACAAGCTTATTGCATCTTTGTTTTTTTAAGTACAGCTGGCTCCAAATGAGATGTATATACCTCAGTTTAAGATTGAAGCATGTCGTTAATATGGTTAATGAATACCTATAAAGTCACGTTTATGAACGCACCTCTCATACTTAAGTTTTCATTAAATTAGATTATTCAAAAAAGATAAAAAAGGGAAGCACATTCCTCTTCACTGACGGATAAAAGTTCAGTATTTATTTCCTGTGTTTCTCAAACTATTGCCTCTTATTACAGGTCTCTGGATTTTTTCAGGCACTGTTGCTAAGGAGTTAAAGCCCCGTTCGGACTAGATTTATTTCTCCAAGGGATGTGGGGTATTTTCCTATCATTACCTGTGCTGGTCAGTGGTTTTAATCCCTTCCGGAGCGCATATGTGGGTCATTTTCAAACCCCGGAGCCCAGTAATAATTACAGCTGTAATTGCATGCTGTTTTTTCTTGGAGGTTGCCGGTGCTCTTGTAATTTAAATCCTGTCAAGAGCAACGTCCTCATGTGTTGAAGTGAATCACTGACTTTTTTTTTTTCTTTTTCCGCAGGACGAGATGCTTCCTTTCACTTTCTACTTTCTTTCTTTATCAGCTATGCATCACAGGAAACGCGAGGAGGGAAAAAAAACATGGCTAACAGAATAAATTACAGACATCAAGAGAGCTCATAAAAGCTCATCAAATGGGCTTTTGTTAATGTGTGTTATAATGTAATGTCAGCTGCAGGTACTGTGTTTTTTTGTTTCTGGGTTTTATTTTTGTTTACATGTTAGAAAATTGGCACCATTAGCGGACTCAGAACGAGCTATTAGCACTTTCTGTTTGTACCCATGGATCGCTGGATCATTTTGATACTGAGCAAAACTTCAAAATGTGATGATTTTTATGATTTCTAGGCAGATTTATGGATGTTTCCTCTCTGTGGATTTATTCTCTTTGCCTCACTCATCTCCCTCAGAGCTTTAGTCTTTTTTCTTGTTTTTTTTTTTTTGTCCTGCTGTGTGTCTATTACAGACCCTATCTTGTAATTTCACAATGGTTTAACTACTGTGTGGACTGATGAATTAAATTACAGAGGAGCACAGTATATATTTCATGTTCCTCACCTCCCCCTTAACCCCGTTGCCAAAGGTCTCATCCAAGCCAAGCCTGTTCTTTGTGCAGAAGGCCAATGATAATATCAACATTTATTCAGTCTTAATTTTATGCAAGACTTTATGACACTTTTTTTATAAAGCAAAAAGTACAGGGCGGTGGAATGACTCTCACACTGCTCCCCACACCTTCACTGATCGTAATGCACGGTGCACACACACCACAGTGGCTCCTAAATGCCATAATTCACCACTTTTCAGCTGAACTACATCACCGGCGAAATAGAGTTCTACAGAGGCATACGTCTCCTAAATAATGGATGTTACAGCCAAGTGGCTGGAGGAACGAGAAAAATTTACCTCCCACAGCCAAAACTGACTGTAGCATCACAATTGTTGTGTCCATGTGTATTTCAGCAGCGCCTCGATACACCAATGTTCTCACTTCAGACCTAGTTTTTCCACTCCCTGCCGGGAACTCACTGCAGGAGCAGCCCTGGAGAGCAGAGCGTGCCTAATGGTACTTCAATTTTATAGTTATCTCAAGACCACAAGTTCAATACAGGCACCTGAACCGGGCTGATTCACAAAATAACATAAAAAAAAAAATGAGGACATGCAAATGACAGGTCTCAAATGCAATCATAAGATATATTTTATTAAACTCATGAAAGAGTCAACAGACTTTCAGTACACACAAATAATTCTGATTATTCATCAGACGTGATGATATCAGACCTGCTGTCGCACATACAACACACCTTACAGCCATATTTGATTTGATTTTAACTTCTAACTGTGACATTCGTATAGATCACAGTCTTGTTAAATCAAAATGAAACATCTCATCAAACAATCTCACGACAGACATCTGACAGGTAACATTTAAAACAGTCACTCACATTAAAAAGAATATCAATGCATGGAGCAAATTCTTGACTTACCTGCCTATAAAAATAGCCTGCATTGTGTTGAAAATTAAAACTAATTAGTTCCCTGTAAGATATTTTGTCATTTTGTTTAAAAAAAATACAGCACAACTTCTACTGTTGGCAAAGCAAACAAAATAAAAGAAATTGTGCTTTCTCTAACAATAACCACAAACCACGCAGGACAATATTAGTGACATGAAAACCAATAAATGTGAAATAAATTTTTGATGTATTATATTGATTAGATTTCTCCCAGCTGGAACTGTCCATGGTGCCTGTATTAACATAGTACAACTACACTCTAGCAGAAAAGGTACATGACATTTAGTATAAATTCATCATGTTATTATCATGTTCATGTATCATCATCAAGTTTACACAGACAGCCGTCATGGTCATTTTCTCATCAGGAGAGCCACAGGAGGTGTTTACTCCATCCTCCGTGTTGGCAAAGTTTTCAGCACCAACATCATTTCGTTCCCAGACAGACTGCCGTTATTCAACGGCAGACCGAAACGTTTTGTCCAACTTTCTAAATTATCCTCTCAGTCAGTCACTTTCAGCCGTACTTTTCCATCTAAATTCCTCCCTCCATCAGCATTAACAATAATAACTTGGTGATTCTCCAGTTTCATTTGAATTTCATTGCTAACTTTCAATAAATCCTCCTAATTAAACAGTAAATTATATCTTTTGTCAGTGCCTTCCAGAAGGATAAACAGAACCATTTTCCAATCTGTGACTGTGACTTTTAGTTTTAGTGAAGTGACAAGGCCGTGATTAAGTCTCAGTTTGGTTTTGGCACAAAAAAATTTACTTTTTTTTGTGTAAATTTTTTTTGGCACAAAAAAATTTACTTTTTTTGTGGTTTGTGTTAAAATCCTCACATCCTTAAAGGTACGGTATCTCGGTCGTCATGATTATAATAATAACCACACCACATGGTTTTGGTTGGGGAATGATGGTGGCTCATCCATCCAGCCCAGCCTCCTCCTAATAGCGTCATCTGACTGCCTTCCTCGGCTCCCATCGTAATTACCACAGCAGCTAGAGGGCTTTGTCACTCGAACATTAACATGTCATCTTTGGGCCACTTACTGAGACGACTGATGCTGTCATTTTTCTTGGGAGGACGGTCTCCTGACTTTTTATGGATTATCTGTTGAGAAGACACAGTGCAGCGGATTCCCTTCATTTTCCACCAAGAGATCCCAAAGCCAGTTTTTTTCTCAGCAGACTGTAGCAGCCATTTCTGGAGAAGAAAGAGAAGAGATGGCCTTGAGGACATGATACAACCTGACAAAGAAAAAGCTTTCATGTTTTTATTAGAAGCAGGCTGAATAACAGGAGAAACATGGCTGCCCTTGGTTTATTGGAGGAAATGGTATCTCAGTGGGAGGCTTTTCAGGCTCAAGGGTGGTGGTCATTTAGGTTTTGTTGATGCCCTGAGACTGCTGTAGCTTGCGACAGAACATCTTTATCGTCTTCATCCTCTTCGTCTTACCTTTCACTGTTTCCAAAACAACTACGGGCGGCTCGAGCACCTTGATGAGCGCAGAGGTGTTTTGTTGCGCGCGGGCCAAAAATAGTTACGTTCTATAAACCTTGCGTGTGCTCACTCACCTCAGCACATCACGGGTACAAATGGACCATTACGCTAATGGAAGCAAGTAAACAAAGCACATGTTCAGCTGATATCTGTACAAAACTCACAGGGAGCCAATTACAGCAAATCCCCCCTCACCACGCAACACACTTCCTCATGCCGAAACGCAGCTTTGCAGAGGCAGGCCGGAAAAAAACAAAGACCGAGCCGTAATTAACATGAGTAACAGGTACAACAATGTACATCCTCAAAACGAGCTGGTTGTTGTTTAAGATTTGTGCAAGTGGAACAGATTGCACCTTTAGGGACAGTTTGAGAAACGATCCAGATGTGAAAACACCTGAGTAACGACGGATACAGAAACATTTGGAGGCCCTCAGGCTCCTTTTTTTTTTTTACTTTGACAGCGACCAACCCACCGAGTTAACTGTGACTTCTTCATTTCAGTTTATTTACTGGGGGTTCATGCGCCGGGGCTTATAAACAACAGTCACGTGGGCTCAAAAGTAGGTTTGCGATTGAAGCAGGCCGCTATCAGAAGTCTACAGCTCAGTTCCAGCGTGAGCCCTAAGCCGCGAGCGCTGCACCCTCGCAGACTTTAAATAACCTTACATGCATAATCAGTGTAAAAGCCTGAGTGATCGAGGATTTCATGGACTTCGCTGGGTCCCCACTTTGAGCATGGTCAGTCTACAGCAAAGTGTCTGCCCCCCTTAGGTTTGCATTAATCGTGTGCAACATTAATGAAGTTTTGTTAAATTATATTGAACTTCACATCCTGGAGGCAAAGTGTAAGAGCGATTAAAGAGGGCCTGTGTCTTTCCATCTACATGCCCAGATTACTGTCCGACCTATCAGTCCCTCGTGAGGAACAAGACTTTTTGATTGACTGATTTATCTAAGTGTCCCCTCACCACATGGTGCCCTGCCAGTGTTGGCTTAAAAGACACTAAATAACAGCAGCAGGATAATTCCCATGGACCATTTAATCTCAGGCACTCTCCCAGACACGTAGAAACACTGACAGTGTTGTCAGTCACCCTATCTCAGCATCAGAGTGTCAATACAATCAGCCAATAAGTGCAAGCTGAAGTGCTGGTGCCAGTCTGGTTCTCTCTCCATTGAGGTAATGATAATCAATCCGCCTCGACTCGACAAAGGAGTCTCTAAATGAGAAGAGTTGATGGGATTCCATGTACAGAATAATAACGCTTAGCATGATGTGATAGAGTGTGGCGCAACATATGTTCACGACAGAAACAGTCACTTTTCAACAGAGAAATGTCAGATCGCACATCCCCAAACACTTATGACAGCGTGTGTGGTGTTTATGGCCCCACCGGCGGCGGCGCTTTAGGGACGGCGACGGCTGATCTCTTGACAGCCGTTAGATGGATCGCCTTAACGTTTAGTACAGAAATTCATATTCCCACAGGATGCAAGTCACAATTTCTGGTTTGTTAACACTTTGTTATGCGACCAGATACCTGCCAACGTCCACCTCAGCTTTTTTGTTTTTTGGTTCGGCAGGCAGGATGTTAGCAGCCTGACACACTGAACTAAGATGGCAACCATGGTAACCATTAGCTGCTGTGTTAACGCCGTCCCCCTGAAGGCAAGATTTACACACATAACTGCAACCAGAGGCATCTTCTCAGGGTTAAAGTCTATTTTCTCCCCTTTTTCCGCACATATGACTGTGTGTTGAGCTCTAAGAGCCGCAAAAATGTGGGAGATAACACACACTACTGAAGCTGAATGCATCATTTACACAACCAAACAACCCTGTCTGCAAGAAATTAGTTTGATAGAACTAATCTGCAGCTGCATGTGTTTTTAAGGATATATTGTGCAGATAGGGTTTTTATTAAAACTAATGCTGTTAATTAACACATCCGGCAAGTTGCAAAAATGTTGATACTGGACGTTTCAGTAAAATGTTCTTTTCAAATCTTGCAGTGCAATATTACAGAAGTAGTTATTAAGCTTTTCTGTGGTTATGTTCAGGCGTTTGCAGAACTCAGTGAAAGATCATGGTTTTGGTTTCATATACATGTGTTTATCACCGCCAACTCCCTTCTGCTCCAGTTTAGTCTATAAATGCAGTGCTTTGCTTCATTTACTCAAAAAAAATTCATAGCCTCTGAACATGCAGCAGCCAAAGATTACGCGTGTCACCACAGCGTAATCGGAAAGACAATTTAACGCGATATAAACTGAATTTCTAGGAGGCAGGCTTGCACTGAAGTTGCCGCTTTTTCCACATCGGAGTCGATTAAACGCTGTTTTCTAATGGTGTTTACTTTTTAATGATCTGCCATAAGCCCTTTTTTAATAAAATATATTTCTTTAATTAAAAAAAAGAGAGAGAGAGAGAGAGAGAGAGAGAGATTGCATCAATAAAGAATTGAAAGCTTGTCTCTCAGCATTTATCTTTCACTGCAACTTGTTGGATAAAATACGGTAGCCACAGGGGTTTCCTCTATTGCGTCTTCAATGAAGTTTGCTGTGAAGTTTGATAAGCACATTTATGCTCTAAAGGGGATTTCTTTTTTTTTTTTATCTTAATGATCCAATTGCCTTTCCTCTAGCGCCACCCTTAGGACACAGTTTACAATTTCAACCCTACTTCCAACTGAAAGCAAATGGATCTTGTTATTTAGATTCCTTTTCGACAACATAATAGGCTTTTTTTTTGGTGTTGTTTCCTCAAACAATAAAGTATCTTTGAATTGGCAAACATTAATGATACTGGAAGTAGACAGGGATATTTCAGTTGTTTGCATAAAACATGACTCCTGCTTCAATTTTGTGCTCTTGGTAATAACTCAAATGTGTACTGTTGCTGTCCCACAGCTTGTAAATTGTGCATCTGCTTTATCACCCCACCCCAGAGACTGCTGCAAACTTTACAAATTTACAAGAAGATGGGACTTGTGAGAGGAGGACTATCTACCTCTGTAGGGTCTGTTTTCCTATCTGTCCCTCAGGAAGCCATTACTGTGAACAAGCTCTGTTTATAGGGGGAGAGTCTCAATATGAACGTAGCTGAGCTTGCTGGGTAGGACCACGGTGAAATATTGTTTGTCTGGTCTCCCAAGATAAAGACCCAATTTTTTTAAATTTATAGTTTTTACTTCTCCAAGGAGCACCTTGCTTTACATCCGCTGCCTGCATAACTGCTGCCATGTACCTGCAAGATATTGTGAGGAAAGCTCAGAATACGAAGTGAAAAGCAAAAGAAAATGCAGATAGACAACACACACACACACACAAACAGATAGGCGCACACACACACACACACACACAAACAGATAATAGCATAATAGCATTTACCCCCTAATAAGATTTACCCCCTAGTTGTACATCTGGTTACACATCTAACACACACAACAGATCATAATAGCCTGATTTACCCCCTAATAAGAAAGTTGTACATCTGGTTAACATCTAAATCACTTCAGCTTCTGTGGATAACAATTAAAACTGAAATATAACAGGTCTAGCTGTGCTGTGTTTGCTTTCAGTTTGACTGCCTGCTCCCGCCAGCCAGCCGAGCCCTGCACACCCATTTCTTTTCATGGGTCGTTTGTCAAAGTAAGGTGGCAATATGACTGCTTTGTTTGCTCATTATATGAACACAGAGACAGCTACAGTAAAAAACAAAAACGCTTCCATTTTAAGCTGCACTCAACTACATAAAAGCAACATGTGAGAAATAAGGTGTTCAACCGCGAGGGCTTCATTTAACTGAGCAGAGCAGTGGCTATTCATTTAGCCTTTGAACGTTTTCACTTGTAAAGTCAGAACATTTTTTTTTTTAGCATTTCTTCCATTGCTCATGCACATTTCTTAAAATAAAGGCCTAACACCAAACTAAAAATGCACTTACCTCTGAAATTTGTTGACGTAATTTAACATTTGAATAGACACTTTTCAAGAACTTCACTCCTCAACCCTGACAGTTTCACATACACAAGGCATCCAATGGATTGCTCTTTCATGAGACACGTTTTTGTACAATCATCCCAAATAAACTTGATTCATGTGAATTTGTGCAGGAGTGTATGAGTGTGTTTCCTGTGAGTGCTCCAGTTGCCTCCAATGCTGTAAAAACATGCCAGTTCTGTTAACTCCTGACTCCAGTTTATAGCTGTACTGTATCCCAATACCATGCTAAGTACCAACTGTACACAGTATCTACTATATAGCCGTACCATAGAATAACATAGTTAGTTACTATTGTTGGCATAAAAAAAAAATCAACATATTTTACTGTTTTGCACTGAATGTCACAGCGTGCATCAAACAAACAGCGGACTCTGGAAAGTCAGCGGCACTTTATTTGAATTTGCCACAGCTGTGAGCAGCTCTGTTTCCCTGATGCATTGCACTGTTGGACAAAAGCGTCCATCAACAGCAAACCCAAGAAGTGTTTGTTGTTTGTCTGTTTTTCATAGTTTGAATCCGGACTGTTTTATTATACTTAATTCTGTCGTTTTGTGAGGCGAACACACCACATGCTCTGAGGCGGCTCAGGATTGGAAAGGTTGTCTGTCTACATCCATTTCCACTGACCCGTAACCTGTAACAGCTTCTAATAACGGGAAACCTGTGAGAGCCCATAAGGTCTAGTCTCCGGGTTTTCCCACTGTGTTTTACAAACCAGAACGTTTTCGGTTAAACGTCATTGAAAAGATGACAGACCGGCTGCCCCGAAGGACACACTGGCAGCTGCTGATGTGACTCTCTCTCTCTCTCTCTCTCTGAATTAGGAGACGAGGAACTGACGAGTATGACAGAGACAAGGAAATAATTTCTATCTGTACAGAGCGATGCATTGTTTGATCACATTCAGGTAGATGAAACGCCTCACTACTGCAAAATGTTACATGATTTTGAAGATAGCAACACTACCTGGAAGTTACTGGGAGATCTAATTACACTTTTAATGCACAAACACACCCAACGTTGTGCGAACCAATCGAGTTTAGAGAGACAAATTTGTAATGTTAAGACAAACGTCGGGTTATTTGGAACCAGAACATCTCCTGCATACTGAAACTCACTTCTCCGCAGCTCATCCAAACACTTGTCCTACGTTATTAATTGCAGTGCGGGAGAGTACCTGGATGAACTCGGATTTAGTGCCACCTCCTGAGCGGTGCTGCAGTCTGAGGTCAGGAAATCAGCACAGTACAGTGGAAACAAAAAGCAGAACCTGTGACGACGGCTTTAGTTAAGGGTCGTTAAGTTCCCGTAATGGAAAAGGCCTAATATATGTGTCATCCCTGTGATGGAGCAGGATATACCCAGCCTCTCGCCCAAGCTGGCATGAGCTGAAATAAGCTCCAGCCTCCTGCAATTCTGCTCCGGATAAACAGGATGGGACGGATGGTTTGCAGAGCACTTGGAAGAGTTACCTATTTTCACTCACTGCAAAAAGCAAAACTGACTCTTGGATTGTCGGCTCTGGAAAGGTGGAAATTAAATATCTGTATTGAACCGCTCACACTGTTAACTATGTGGTAATCTATAACATGTCACACTGCTTTTTGATATAAAGTGAACATAAAGAAACACCCACAGAGCAGGCGAGCCAGCTTTGATTTGATTTGTTTTCATCATGTAAATATTTCCTTTGGATGGCAGATGCGTTCATTATGTTGTTACGTTTATCTGAAATAGATATGTAACACCAAAGGTCTTGGCACAGCGTGTTCACCCTCAGAAAACCCAATCTGGCGCTTTCAAGTGGAGAGCCTGCAAATATGTGACGAGAGGATCATCAGTGAGGCGCGCTAAACTGTCAGCGCGTCCCGAGACACAGTTCACCGAGGAACATCTCAGATCAGCGGGACTTAGTGGTGTAAAGACGATAAAGGGAAGGTCAGCGCGAGCAAATCTGGCTGCTCTGAATTGCAGATACACTTTCAAAACCGTGACCTTCAGGACTGATCTCTGCTAATGATGCTAATGAAGCCCTCTGATGTCCCCCCTGCATTGTCTCATTCTCCTCTCTCTGCCTCGGTAATCACATCATCGGCAAATATTTTTCTCCCCTCTTTTTTTTTTTTGACAATAACGTGATAGATGTAAAGGTCATTTATCATAGTGACTGGCTAATGCTATCAGCTCCTGGCAGCAGGTTTTAATCATCCTCTTATGGATAAAGCTAGTGGTACATTATCCAATACTGCACATCTTGCAGGGTGGGAAATGTTATTAAAAAGTTGCAAAGCTGGTAGATTGTGAGGCTTGCTAACTGCGGAGGAGCTCTCGGTTTCAATCTCAGAGCGCTGCATATCTAAGAGTACAATGAGAGCGGTGTATCATCAGAGCTGAAACTCCAATAACCTCCAAAACCAGCCGGGCTACTGAGCTCATGCATCATATCATATAGCGCACAGAACTTGAGCCTAGCTGCATTACCTGAGCACAAAATGTAATAGCGTTTTAGTAAGAAACAGCAATCCCACGGTCCTTCCATACACAACGAGGAAAAACATCTGCTGCAATGCTACAGTAATTGCTGTGTTTGCTTTCAGTCATTCATTGGAGAGAAGGTGTTTTTTCACAGGGAAATGTATTGTCTGAGCCCACGGGACCACAGGCCTAATTCAGGAATGTTTTATTCCATTTCTTATAATTGCGTCATAAAAGAACAAAATCAGAAATCCCTCATGTCTCGTACACAAAACGTGCGAAGGCCAATCGCGGCGGCACTTGGGCGCTTGTGTTCCCGTGTGTTATTCAGCAGTTCGGGCTCATTTTGCTGTTGTAAGCAGTTGACTGCGGCATTACACTTGTGTTTATTCAAATGGCAAGTGTTGTTTCAATTGTTAAAACACAGAAAAAATCCAAAGAGTAATCAGGAGAGGTGTTACCGCCTTCTCGTGCAGTGCGGCTGAGCTCCTTGACAAAATGACATAATTGAAGTTTCTACATAAACAAGCTGAGGGTTTTGAATATTTCAGAGGGGAGAAACAGATGGATAGATGTAAGTAAAGCTCTGTTTTTATGCTGGTTTGTCAGCTGTAGCACAGTCACAACGCTCTCAGGCTCATTTGGTTGTCTCCTGGCTCCAAACAAATTTGTTCAGGTGAAGTAAGTGAGGTTGTGTTTATGCAGATCAGGTTAGTGCGACTTTGACATGAAATCATGGTCATGTCTCAGTCTGTTTAGATCATCAGCCGACGCTAAAACAAAAGGTTAAAAGTAAACAGGAAACATAATACACCTAGTAAGTACATGTTGTTGGTAGCCAGCTTCCTTTAGTACATACCATTAGCACGAAGCCTAACAGAATAAGGGCAAATGGATGGCATTTATAAAGCACATTTATCCCAAAAAGCAAGCATTTCAGCAGCTCTCTCTCTCACACACACACACAGATGGAAGCAAGCCATCATGCAAGGCAATGGTCTGACCATCAAGAGCAATTTGGGGTTTGGTGTCTTGCTCAAGGACGCTTCAGCAGGTGGACAGAACGAGCCGGAGATCAGGTTGCCAACCTGCAATTAACCGAGCACTTGCTCTACCTGCTGAGCGACGGCCACCCACAGCTGGAAGAAAAGCTAGCAAAAATCGAACAAAACACACCAACTAAAAAAGATTCAGATATAAAAAAGTATTAAAAATATAAATAAATCACAAAGAGGCACAAACACATTGAGCCAGCATGCTAATAGATTTCATCACCACTATCAGAACAAACAAATTTAGTCTCACTGAACAAACGCAATGAAAGACAAGTAAAGGCACTTTCAATCTGCTGCATGTACGACTCAACAGTGACTATGGAGGCGTCCACTCATGTCTAGAGCCACTAAAGGATGTGGCACAGCAGGATAGAGCTCAACCCAACGAGTACATGATGACGAAGGGTCCTCGAGGTCTTTGAAACAGAGAAAGAGCTGGTCCTTCTTTCTCTCATGTCTTTATACTTCTATGTATATAAATTTATGGTAAAACATAAGTGCCAATGCTTTTTAGAGTGAGAGAAGTGTCTTTGTATTACACCTATTTGTGACTAAAGTCAGGAGTTCACTGCTTGATTTCAGTGTGTGATTAAGGTTGAAGCGATGAGAGCACTTTTCTCTCGTCACTTCAACCAAGTTAGAGAAAGAGTGTGGTTTTGGTTAAACGCTAATGAAGTAAACGCATTCTGTCTTGCGCCTCAAGTCACTCGAATCTTTCTCAGCACTTAACCGAGATGGCAGGTCGGTCTCCTTAACCTCAACTACGTGCTTCAAGTGCCAAAACAAACTTGTATTAAAAACCTAATCATGCTTTAGATGCTGTGATGCTGATATATCATGTCATATATCAAACATTTCAAACAGTGAACACTCAGAATCAGTATTTCGCAACCTGCTGCATACGTTCATTAAAAATAGCTCTCACTGATAAAAACATAACATCTCTTTTGCACGTAAACATAATTCAGAATGAGTTCGAGAGGAGGATACGATTGCTGTCTGTCTATCTGGAATCTGCAAATACTGTAATTAATTTGGGGACCTTATCTTGCTTATTTATTCAGTATTGATTATGGTGTGTCAGACTCTTAAATGATAGTTAGGATTAATATTTGCATGTGTCCTCGGGCCCAGCCTTTCATGCCCTGATGAGACGCTAAGCTCCCTCAAAGGCACCATTTGTGAGAGTTTTTCGATTGGATCTTACCCAGTAATTGGCAATTTGCACCGCTCTTCCTTACCACATGAATTATTTTACTATGTATTTTTTTTATAGAAGGGATCCCTGACTCACACACACACACACGCACTTATCGATCACATATACTTATAATCCAGGGTTTCTGTGGTTTCCCCTAAAAAAGCCGCACTGTAATTCTCAGTGGCTATGGGCGAAATCCATCACTTGTAGATTTTGCTGTCATTTAGGCTGCTGAGGCCGGATTGTTTCGGCCAGCGTGCTGCGAGGAGACTAAAGACGGAGGGAGCGGGGAAATGCACAGTACTTAAGTTATTTGTCCATCAATGACCATTAAAATCTCGCTGGTTAATTACTGTGCAAGAGGGAGCGCTAAAGCAGCCACAGGCTTTAGATTCTCTCAAAGCATCCTTCCAGGAAACGGATCCTGAGCTGTGTGAAATCTCGAAAATATTAGCCTTGGAATTAAATCGTCGCTTTGAATGCCAAACCGACGTGGTCAGCCGAGTCCTTCCGGTTCTCCTGCTCGAAGCGTGCAATCTCAGGGGAATTTTAAACAGTGACTCGACAAGATAATCACACTTCACTTTTTTTTTTTTCAGATTGTACTTTTTTTTTTCCAAGAGGCTCCAAAGCTGCTTGAGGAGGGCTCTGCAATCTGTAATAAGGCTTAGAGCTTTAGAAGGAAAATTTGCATGTTGATGGCTTGAAATAGCAAAAGAATTCTTCCCAGCGCCCGAGAAACCCTTTGCTCGGCAGCACGATATCTCGACGACTGCTGAACAGATTGTCGTTTAATTTGCTGCAAAAACTCAGAGGCCAGACCCTATTTGACGTATTTATTAAACCACAAGCCAGATTTCTGTTTCCTGTGAATCACTGAAAGAATGAACAATAAGGATTTTGGTGTCTCCTTGATCTTTCACAGTCATACTTTTTACATTCATGCTGCTCAGAGGATGATCCATTTCCATTTTGTTAGCTCCATTTTCCCTCAGATTGCAATGAAATTAGCTTCCTTCCAAAGGGGATGAACTATTTTAATTCTGACTTTTCTTTTATTTTATTTATTATGAATTCTTTTATTCATCATTAGTGGGAAAATTTTTACATCTACAGCTCTGCTTCAAATCAAAAGGTGCCTCCAAAATCAACACTATTGTGTACTGAATTTGTATGTTTTGGTTCTCAAAAATCAGGTTTCCCCGAGTGTCCAGGCCCAAACCTCCTAAATGTTCCCTTAGTTTATATACTTGAACGTCCAAAATGAAACCATTGCTCACACGATGATCCTTGCTAGCTGAAAAAAAGTCAAAGGCAGGGGCAAAGTGAAAAGTCCATTATGGTTGAATGGTTAAAAATATATATATAATAAAACATCATAAAGGAGTCACTCATTTAACAGAACTCCTCTGGTAATCATTTTCTTTGTGTTGCTGCTTTGTGTAGCCTCCACTGATGGTCAGGCGTGATTGTTGCCATTCATCATTTTCCACCTGCCCGATTCTGAGCCACATTCATCACTTCCCACCTGCCTGAGCCGAGCCGGGCTGCAGAATCACAGAGGCTGAGTGGGAAACAGAAAATCACAGTGATTGAACGTCAAGGGAAGCAGATGTCAAACTGGTATTGGCCCTGAATGACACACAGGCCCCTCGCTTTCCCTCGTCACTTTAAACTGGTAAGTGACCTTCAAAATAGAAACGCTACACCATTACTGCTGTGCTGTCACAGTCTGATGGTGAACGTGACAGATGAGCGGTGAGGTAGTGAGGCCTTCAGAAAGCACTCAGATCATTAAGGTGTGACCACTGCCAGCAATACTGTGACGCCGTCTCAGGTGACCGTAAAAGCCTTGATGAATTTGTTACGCCAGAAAACCGCAGCGACCAGGAATATTCAAAGATCCAACTATCATAATTTCAATCTGGTTCAATCTGATTATTATTAAAACAAACCATTTATACGACTAATATGAGCATTTTCATGCAATAAATGTTTCATAATCGCCTATTATAATTATGAAATCTTATCATAACAAATGAAATACAACTCAAAAGTTCCACTGACAAGCCATCTCCAAATCAAAGACTGTCGATGCAAAGCCATTCAGCAGCTAACGCTCAGACCTTATGATCAGAGATCAAAGATTTCACATCAAAAGATATTCACTTTGACAGATTTCTTTTTTTTTTTTTTGTATTTGAAGAGCGTTTCAAGCAGCTGCACCTTAGTAGACCAGAGGGGCAGCTTCCTGGTTTCTGAAGCCCCCCCCCAAGAAAAATCATCACTGATTCCAACCAGGTGCAGCCAAAAGAACACAAAGCAATAATATAAAAAGCTTTTCCTTGTGGCAACCTTTCTGCATGTATCCACACCATAATAATAATGATGATAGTAATTACAAAGTGCAGGTTTTGAAATGAAAATGTATTGTGGAATAATGTCTGTGCCTGCGTGTATTAAAGCAACCCTGCCTCCTAGAGATTACATTTATTTACTGCTCATTTATTTCCCCAAATACATTTGAAGTGAAGCATAATTGCTGCCTGGATTGAGTTTGGTGACGACGTGCTGCGCTTTTATACAACACACATGATGTAGATGGTAGATGGAGAGTGTGCAGACCCCCGAGGGAGACCCAACCTGTGTGTGGTTCGCTTTAAGAAATAAAAACACTTCAAATTAGGCAAAGACTGTGTTTCTGGTTCACTATTAATAAAGTATCTATGGCATGTTCATCTTAGTGTGCTATTGGAGTATTGTGAGTCCATGATATTTCTCTAACCTTAACCATAAAGTGCTGTGAATGTCTAAAAATAACCATATAAAACATGAATCATGTTTACATTGCTCGGAGCGGGTATTGTGGGCAAAACAAATGAAAAGCACTGACAGTAAACATTTTCCAGACACACTTGGTATGAACATTAGCAGCAGATATATTTATATTACACCTTTTACTAATTATGCTGAGTAAATCTAACTGCATTTCTTCCACAGCGTAATGGTACAAATTGGCTGTGATGTACACACCTGTAATTTCAAGAAGGCAGGGTTAAATAAAGCAACATCTTGAGATAAAGATGAAACAGGAAAAAGAAATGAGCAAAAACTCCTCTTGTGGTCGCATCATACTTCAATTTGTTCCCCTAACCACCAGCAGCAGCTGACCTCACCCTTTGTGCGACACACATTACAGATCCTGTCTAGTTAGCCGGAGACGTATAAGGAAATACCTGGAAACTCGGGGGATACTGCAAACTTTCGCTGTCACCGTCCAATTAAATCAAAGCAGAGATGTGGGCCGGTTGACCCTGGCAAATGAGAAGAAAAAGCAATTTTGCCAGATCTTTGACATCCTTGATTTAAGCAAGGTGACCACTGGCCTCGGTCTAATTGTGTTTCATACATGTATATAAATCAGATGAGCTGGAATTTAATCCACTTTCCCCACACTCCTCATTCTGCACACAGTAATAATTTTCAGCTGTGTAACAACCATCACACTGCAGTGATTCAGTATTCCCCGCTGTGACGACCTCTCTCTGTTGTGTTATCATGTCACTTGTGATGTGATTTGGCTGTATGCCCTCCTGTCACTGATCTCTGGCCCTTCAGAATAATGATGATGATATATGGGCGTATGTGCGGTGGGCTCCTCTGAAACCTGCGAGCCGCGCTCCTCAATCTCTGTCCGTCTCGTTGTTATTTAACAGCGCCTCAGAGAGATTGCGTGCCCGTTGGACAGGAGGTTGCCGGAGTGATCTCAGATACAGCTGAGGACGGATTGCACGATATTTGTTCTTCTCCTGCAACAGATAGCTCTTTTTTTTTTTAGTTGCAGCATTAAGACTGCAGGTGTTGCTAATAACATTAACAATGGCCCTATCCTATTCAAGTGTCCCATTAAGCCACAGCTGTGCGACAATGAGCCAGCGTGCAGAATATCACCACCCATAAACAAAAGCAGCGAAATGGAATTCAGCCCTCATTAATTTTATTATTTACACCTGTGCATTTTCTACTGTGGCTTCTGTGGGAAAAATAAAAAAAAAAAAGGTCTACAGGACATCCTCTTAAAAATCTACAAAAACGAGAGCAACAGTGTGGGGAGGATAAGCAACGGCAAGTTAACCAATCCAAATTAATTGGTTAAGAAAATCATGATTAAATAGTACTGGACTGGAGCTGGAGGTCAGCTGAAGGGCAAAAACACACGAAAGGCTCCGGCAGCTCGAGCAGCTGCTCCTCTTTGGCAGGACCAAATAAAGAGTCCTATTTATACTCTGCTGTTAGTGATGCCGGCGCTGCTGCTGTTTATCTCGCAGTTACTAGTAAGAAAATCATCACCTTTAGTGTGTGCAGTAATTTCTTTAAACATTGCGCTGCAGAACTCAAAAACTGAATGCATGCTAGTGTGGTCACTGTAATGTACTTGTTAGTTTTGAATGTGGCGTAATGTATTGTTGAATATTCATATCCACATTACGGGTATGAATATTGTATAGATGAACTGAATTTATTACAGATACCTTGGAGCTCAGAGTCGCTTGGTACCTCAGGCTGTTGACTGTTAGCTCAGGATAATGGAGCTCTTTAATGAGGAGACACTGTGCCATATCAAACACAACTTCAAACAGCTTAATTGCGCTGCCTGATATTCTCTTACAGGCCGTAGATGCATGTTTGCATGAACTTTACCTGTTTGTAATAAAGTTGATGTCTTTTTTTCACAGTTTAAAAGTTTACTGATGCTCTGATGATTTCACATTTTTCCTCAGAAGCAGCACAAATATGGTTGAAATGCAGTTTTCATCCAGTAAAGCCATCATATGTTGGTACCCACTTTGACACGAGCTCAAACAACCTCTTATGTTGGAATATATCAATGTGCAGGGCTTCAAATGAACCCACTGAGCATTTTCTATGCTGAATAGATGTTTAAAAAAACGCTGTAGTTGCCAGTGAAAAGAAAATAGGTTCAAAAGTGAACGTTTTTTCACCTCCTATTATAAGACGTTTATTGAACATTCACTTTTACATCATATTTCACCACATTTTTCACCCTCTACAATGTGCAATAACAATAATAATGTGCTTTTAGATACCACATGCATATTTCTCCGTTGAAATGCCGGCAACAAAACAAAACTTGCCCTCCACAGAGGATGATCCCTCCTGACCTCCAGGGTTAAAGCACTGTGTTGGATCCATTCATCCACCGTGTCTTCAGTCTCTCATGGACTTTGTCAGTCCTTATCTCTCTTCCAACAGCAGAAAGGCCTGAAGAATGAGTGAATGAGGGGAAGTGGAGCGACTGACAAAACACCAGGGGTTCACTTTTTTTTTTGAGTTGGGGGGATGTTGTGAACTTCCATGTGAACTTCCATGTGATTATTACAAACCAGATAAAATAAATTAACATAAAGAAGTGCACCTATTATGATGTCCTGAAACTTTCTTGCATGACATTTAATATTAAACCTTAAATCCATTGAGATCGCTTATAAATCTTCCTGCAGACAACACACAGATCAGTGCAATATGCCTTTGAAGAAATGCATTTATACTATTCGATATCATCTCGCTTTCAATCTACAACTGAACAGAAAAGAGAAAAGGGTCTTAGGAAGGGAAATATAATGATTAAAAGGAGATTTTTCAAGAGTTGTTGGATGAAAGGTAAAAAAAAAAAAAACACAGCCTTAATTAAACCGTGACATTAATCTCTGATAAAGTTGTAGAATAGTGAGAGCGTGCTCAGTCTAAGAGTGTGCGAGCGCGCTGTCACACACACTGACACTCGCACACACAGTGACAACATGAGCCGTGACACTGATACCTGAGAGCAGGTGTCAGCCAGTTACCAGGGCGCCCTGAAACTCCTCAGGACCTTATTTTGCACTTTCTGGCATCACTCCTTCGGAAAAAGATACTGCAGAAGAACAAAGATGGTGACAAACTGTTAATTTTCACTGTTAATTTACAATTGGATCACTCTAACAGGGTTTAATTAAAGGGACGCATTACTTTCAAGGATAATAATAATTCATAATATTTTATACTGATTTTAATGTAGAAAAACAGCCATTCTATCATAAGGATCACCAGCATATATATGGGGACTATTTAATCTGTATTTTGGATGGTTTGGGGTGTTAAAGTCCTGAATGTGTGCCTGAAAACTGCTTCTACAGTTTGAGTGAATCCGGCCACCAGTCCAAAGTTGTCTATCAACCTTGAGTCCTGAACATATCAAGCATCCGTTGCAAAAAGGTGTTGGGGATGAACAGCCTTTTTACACCAAAGCAGACTGATGATGCTTCCATGCACATGGACGTGCACTCTGCAAAGCCTTTTCTTTGTCTGTCCTTCAGGGGCTTTGGAAACAGATCGACTGCTGCTGCTGTTGACAGACCCGGCGACGCTCCCCCTGCGGCGGCTCGGGGCAGAGCGCAGGAGAAGTAATGTGACATCCCTCCTCTGGCTGCCAGAAGACGCCTCGAACGACGCTGGCTTTTTCATCTGTTACCCTGCAACCAACAACAAAGTCCTCGCAGCCTTTCCTGTCCTGACGTGTCTGTTTCGGCTTCACACTTTGATCATTTCTCATGTTCGTCCATCCTTCTGAGCAGCAGCTAATTGTTTTTTGCCTCTGTGGGCTATCCTTGTTTTTCACATTGCCGTGCTGTTTCTTTGATTCCCACATCAGCGGTGTCCAGATTTACTTGTTTGTGGATCGACCGAATGAAAGCTGAATCTCTATCAGACTGGGGTCACTTGAATAATTTAGCCTTTTAAGTGATAATAGCAGCCCTGCAGAATCCTATGAATTTTACAGTTATTCATATTATTGCAGCATCCGTCGATTCAACTGAATTCAAAATGGATTATTTGCAACTAATTTTTGTTTTATGAAGAAATAAACAAAGCATTTATGCATAGACACGATGTTAAGATCCAAAATATGTTAATAAGACAATGCTTAGGATAAAATTAATGGCGGTGGATTACAGAGTACATCCAGACATCTTGGATGTATAAATCTTTTTAAATGTTTCCAGTAATTTTCCTACAACCTTTAGCACTGATTAAAATAATAATATTGTGCTTTAAATCCACCTTTAAATCATTGATTGACCCAAACTCAAGCCTGCCAATATTTTAAATATTCTAATCCTTACCTTTTTGTTTAAATAGTTTCTGAAAAACTGTATGAGAAGAAAAAGGAGACTTTTTTTTTCTTTTGTAGGATCCATTCGCTGTTTTTACTCTATCACTGATCACCGTGATGATCCTCTGGTTTTCCCTCAGTGGTCCTCCTGCAGGTTCATTGCAGATACTTCCATGATCTGTTGAATGAGCCACAGTCTGTTAAATGGTCCCGATCACGCTTCAGCAGAGCCCTGTTAGACGTTCACATTTACAGACAGGCCTCCACGGCAGCTGCAGCAGCCCAGCTAATCTACCCGTCATCCATGACCGTGTTTGGCTAAACTGTCTTCCCGAGGAGAGCGACAGCAGCGCCCCAAAAATGACATGTTTACATTCGAGCGACAGAGCCCTCAACCAGCCACGAGGTGGGTGGACGGGTCGGACTTTAACGCCAAAGACAGCTGTTCATTTCCTGTTTTCCTTCAGACGGTCAGCGTTTTAACCATGACGACCAATCGCCAACCTTGGCCATGTCTTTGTTACTGTAACCATGGTAACAGTGGTCTGTAAACTACCATAACAACGTACCACAGTAGTTTAAACCAACAAACAAACGTTAACCGCAGCACAAAGTCTCTATGATGACACCGCCGTCCGATCAAACAACTCTTCTATGTGTTTATGTTCTAGCAGGGCGCAGACAAACAGCATATTTCGTTGTTTTATTTTGTTGGACCTGTTGGTACTTTCTTGTTTCCAACCACCACAGAAAGGCCGCAGGTTTGGATCACTTTAAGCTTCTGCTCCATTTCTTTTGGTTCCTGAACAATGTGCATATTCACAGTATGCAAAACAGGGTCATCCTTCAAAAAAAAAAGCAGCTGGTTAATTCCTCTGTTTACCTTGCGATCTTCAGGATGGAGAAAAACATTTTACTTTTAGATTTACTTCCAGCAGTAGCGCGGCATTTTGGCATGTTAAGCCTTCACACCCGGTTGTATTACTCCAACTGCACTTTCTCACCAGGACTTGTAGAAAACACACCCACACAAACACAGATCCTGCACTGGCAATTTTATTTCACAGTTGAGATATAGTGACTCTGTGTTAGTCTGCGTTATGTCAGTCAGCCACTGTAGTTTTCATCTGTTTGTCATATGAAGCCATATGGCTCACAGGACAAATAAATAAATAAATAAAAAATACAGCAAGCAGTGGTAAATACTGAGTCATTGTTTAGCTCTTCCTGTTCACGATGATGCCACGGATAAATAAATAAAGTGTTTATCAGTTTATCACATTTAATCTACACATGCTCTCTCTCTCATTTGTCTTAGTTTTGTTTGGTAAAAATATATGTACACTACAGGCCAAAAGTTTAGGAAGCAACTTCAAGTTTCTGTTCACAATGCCTTTCTTAAAAACCAGCATGAGTTATATGTATTTTGGGATGTATTTACTGCATGATCAGACTTTGCTTTCATTGATATGCACCATTTTCCTCAGTTTACCTTTAGGTATACATTGACGTTACATCCTTTGTTTCCTTGCATCCTCCCATATCTGGATGTGTAAATGTTTAAAAGTATGATTATGTGCCGTGTTGCTCTTTAAGCTCAGCGGGTCTCTGCTTCAGTTAATTATCATTTAATCAGTTAATTATTATTGTTGCTTGTGTTTAAACTCCTACTCTTAACTCCTTGTCAGGACGCTCTGTGGGAGACAGCTGCTGTGTTGTTTACTTGTAGTTACGAAGCTTTAGAATAGAAACTTTCATTTATTTCAGGGTTGATTTATTTAGCATTGCATCCTCTCGCCCCGAAAACCGACGTAATGTCATCTGTCTTTATATCATGCCTTCTTCCTCTTCTCTTTCCTTGCTTCTTATTTTTTTACCCTTACCAAGTGTATATATAACTTCTAAAAAAAAAAAAAGGGATTATACAAACCGGCAAAAGCAAATTGACCGTATCGCAATTTAAAGCTTTTCTATGAATATAAACTAGTCTCATACAAAATAGTGCAATTTGTTGCTATAGTGGTGGCAGTATAGAAAACATATTCATTTTAAATCCTTTTCAAGCAGCCAAAAACTTTTATAAGACGTCTTCTACACCACCTCTGTTCTTTAGAGAGTCATTTAATGTGCTTTGAATTTTACTTTGCAGGGAAGAAAAATGAAACCAAAGGATCCCGCCCTTTTTGAATACCTTTTGAATAAATTAAAGACTGCAGCTTGCGGATAACTTATTATTATGCCCATATATATATATATATATATATATAATTATATAATTATCATTCCTCTGCGTCTGTAAACAAAATCATTAGCGGGCTGTTGTAGACTTCTGTAGTCTGTGTAATAGGGCCACTGATTACTTGTTTTGGTGTTAGCAAAGACATCAGCCTTGGAAGAATATTGGCATCAGTACTGGATAGAACCAGACTTGATCAATTCTCTTTAATGAGTTCTCCACCCCTCTCTTCTCCTCGTCTTTCTTTATTCCTCTCCGCTGTCTGCTGAGTTTGCTCTTCTGTGTTTTTTTTTTTTTTGTGCAGGAAAAAGACAACTGAAAATGGAGACGAGCCAAACGGGGCTCTTTCATGAACCTTTAAAGGTCACATAATATCTTTGCAAACAGCCACAGAACATTAAACCGCCACAGTCGTGGCGCACTTTTCATTCGGTTGTGTCAGGTCGATCTACCGAGGATGAGAGCGTTATGAGGAGTATTTTTCCTGAGCGATCATCACTTGAAGTAGTATTTGTTATGAGTGATGAGCCCCTCTCAAAATCATGATAAAAATATGAGCCTTTTTCTTATGAAAATATTATCCAGAGAGTATCATTTTTCATATGTTGACTGATTATTTTCCTTGAGAAATGAAAACCCGTACTGTAGTCGTTCACACGCAGGGGCGAAGAAGCAGGTATAATCTACGACTATGAAATCAGTACACTGCATACTTACTGTTCCCGGTGTCGAGAGTTTAATAAAATCTCGGCTATGCTTTATCTACAAGGTTTTTTTTTTTATTATTAGTTTTTTTATCAGCTTAAGTTTTTTTATTTTTCCTTTAACCTGACTTACCGTATCTCACAGGTGTACATGACACAGCCATCTTTAAGGTGTGATATGTGGAGCGCCATGGGCGGCTGTAAGCGGCAGATTCTGCCGGTGATACATGAACAGCAGCTCGGCCCGCCTGCGAGCTCCTGCAGTATTTGTCCACAGGGGGGGAACAGATGAGGTTGACTCAGGGGTCATCGGCTCCTTCTGGGCAGGACGCAGCTGATCATGCTCCTCCTGCACCAACAATTGCAGCATAATACCAAAACCGTGAAGCGGCACACACACAGCAGCCAACTTTCCCCCCCCGCTGCTCCGCCAGCGGGAGGGTAAGACTGTGAACTTTCACGGACTGGTTGTACTGTGAAAAGTTGCATGAATATAAACATGTAATACATTCATTGATGGGTGAGACCTCCATCTTTTCCATCACTGTGGTCTTTTCTGAAAAGACCCTAAGGTAAAATAATAATCTTGGTTCGATATGCAGAAGCAGCTAGAAATAAATACGTTAAGGGATTGTAGCTTGTGTTTATTTTCACTTAGTCGACAGTGATTTTATATAGCAGTGAGAGAATAAAGCTTAATCCCCAATGATGGCACACTGCTGTGCACCGCTGCCACGGGTCAGTAAAGGTCAGGTCTCTCCCTCAACTCCAAACACCTCACTGCTGTGCATCATTTTTTAACTGGTACAACTGAAAAACACTCATTCCCCCACTGTCTTAAAAAGTGCGAGTTAACTGAGATTAGGTCGAATGACCAGTTCAAATCTGCCTCATGAGTTTTGAACATGTAAAACCAACAGAGCCGAACTTCAGAAAACAAGTTCAATAAATTTAAGATTAAGATTAAGATTAAGTTGAACTAACAGCTGTTCAGTCAAACTCACATAAATAGATTTTGCTTCTCTCACATTTTCTCGGCCGAAAGAGTCAGGTATTGGTTCGATACGAAGGACTCGAGGCTGCCGCTGCTCCACTTTGTAAAAAACAACATGTGAGGCTGCTCCAAGCAACTTTGTGTGCAGAGGAGGGGCTGGATTTCAAACTAACCTCCATCATGGTCGGCACAGTTTTAATTATTATGAACAGAAACAATCACAACATAATACACAAAGACACACCGCAGGTTTCCATGAACAAATGATGCCCCATGAGGAGCAAAGAGGAAGAAAGCAGAGCTCTGCACAGGGCTTTTAAAAGTTTGTTTTACTTTCCTGAAAACCAAAAATGTAAATTTGGCATAAATATCAATTGATTTAAAAAAAAGGAATTCATCAGGATGCCAGGGAAGCTTGCAAATCAGGGCTGTCACAGTTCAGTTGCTAAATCTGGCCACCATGTAAAAAAAAAGAGTTTTATTTTTCTGCCTGTAAAAGAAATCGTGAACGGGTCTACATTCATGTGCGGTCACATTCTCGCAAGCAACTACAATATTGTTATTTAACTCGCAGGGGGATAATCTCTTTACGTATGCGAGGTAATTTCTCTCACAATTTATGGCCGTATGGAGAAACATTCAGTGTTTGATCGTAATTTAAATAACTGTGGTAATACTTTATCATCCAAGACCAAAGAAATGCATAAGAGGCACTTGCATCCATATTCATAATGGTAGTTATAGAAGTTTAATCAATGTGCTTTCATCTACAGAGCTTCAGAGAGCAATTCACAGTGCAGACGAGGAGCGAAGGAGAACTCAGGTTAGGGAAAGACAAAGGCCGACAGATGAACCACTGCAGAGGAAAGAACTGAAACAAGGCCAAAGAAAATCTTTCATGAGATATTATAATCCCTATGGAAGATTTATTGTACATTATATGTCTTTATTTATTCATCAGCCCTACTTATCTGGTACCTTGTTTTTAATGTTCTCTATTCTCTATTTTTTTAAAGACTATATCACTAAAATGTCCATCAGCCAACACTGTTTGAATGCTATAATGCTGATATTTTATTCAGAGTTTTGTGTTGCAAACATGTAAATATTCTGAACTGAGCGTCTTTTATTCTGCAGTCCAAAGTGGTGGCTTGATATCTGATCAACACCTGCACTTTGGCTGCCGCCTTACAAGGGCCCTTATCTTTGCTACTAAAAACTTATGTCACAATCTACAAGTGCGGTGTTGACTTGGTGTCATCTTCCTAGGACACCCGGGTCTCTAAGCTCTTATGTCTTCGAGAAAACAAGATAAAAATGCAGCATTGGAACAACACTGACCAACCTTGGTGGTTTTCTGCAGAGAGCCGTTGGTTTCATGCTGAGATCCTTTTATGACTCTTGTTCACTCTAGTGTGTGCACTTGCAGCTCTGTATGCCATAAATAAATAAATTGTAAATGGCTGCATTTATATAACGCTTTTATCCAAAGCGCTTTACAATTTGCCTCTTACTCACACAAACACACTCACACACACCTACGGCAGCGAGCGACCATGCAAAGTGCCAGTCTGACCATCGGGAGCAATCTGAGGTTCAGCGTCTCGCCAAGGATACTTCGACGTGTGAATGGGAGCTGCCAACTTCTCCGCCTCCTGGGCGCTATAAGCAATAACACCTCACAAGCAACAAATATTTGACTATCCAGATACAGGCGGTAGATTTTTGTTTTTTGTTTTTAAAGCACGTTGATTGATTCATGACGTCAACTCGTGCAACGTAGTTTTGTGTCATCCCACTTAAGCATTTAAGATTCAAGATTTTATTATTATCGTCATGTGCGCAGCAAACATGGAGTAGTTGCTGGTAATGAAATTCTCTGAAAGTCTTTTGAGGTTCCTTAAACAATGCAAAAAGACATGCAAAAAGAAAAATAGCTAAAGAACTAAAATCAATAATAAATAAAATAAAATGTAGACTAAAATAAAAATAATACAACTAAATAAAATTTACAACTACAAATATGGAAATACTGTCAAATTTACAAGGTGCAAGTATTGAATAGTGCAATTAAGGTGGAAGGTGGTCTTGTGGGTGATGTTTGGGAAGTGAGTCTCTCCAGTGTGTGTGGAAAAAAAGCACCTGTATGTGCAGCTTCGAGTATTCACCGATAATTCTCTGCAAAGTGGTATTCAAGAAAGCCCTAAGCAGTAGTAGAGGAAAAAGTACCACCACTTAAGTTAGTAATCATAAATATTTTAGGTGGCTGCTGCAGTTTTAGTATGAAAATTCTGCCAAATCAAACATTTTTAAAACATCATATTTCTGTTGATGAAGATGTGAAAAGATAGCGCTGATGGCAAATGAAGGTTTAGGTGTGATCAGGCATCTTAAAACAAGCTCAGAAATCAGAGAAAATGCTCCCGAGAAGTCCAGACTGCACATGGGAGTCATCTTGTTTTTAGGTTTTTCATCGGTATCAAAGTAATGAAGTGACAGCTGTTTGCATATTAATGAGTACAGAGCAAACAGGAACAGCTGATCGCTAATTTGGCGTACTCTAATGGTGATAATTTGTCAAAATGTTAAAAAAAAAGCAAGTTTTATACAGTCAAAAGACAAATATGTCATCACAGTCTATGATGGTAGCTAACAGTCTGAAGAACGCCTTCAAGAGGAGTCAAAGTAAAGTTTGTTCAGGTAGTAAACTTAGTGCAACTGAAATGTAGAGTATGCAGATAAAAGTATGTCATCAGATTTGAATGTGCAGTATTTATCATACAGCAATAAAACAACAAAAAGAGGTTGGTGCACTTCCTTTGTGCTGTAAATTGAGCATTTTCGCAGGAGATCGTGTCCAGTGCCGGACAAAATTACATTGTGAAAGCGAAAGCGAGGCCGATGGCGTTGGTATTCTTACTACAGAGATTAAATGAACATTTACTTCATAACGATAACTTAAAGCAAAAAAAAAAAAAAAAAAAGGCATAAATTCAATTATTACAAATTAGATATTCAGCATGAGGGAATAAAACTGGAAAACAACATAAAACCTGCTGTTGTGATAAAAGGAGACAATGGTTATACACTGAAAAAGAGAGCAGAGAATGAGAGAAAATAACTCTCCATGTGTAAAAAGTGAGGGAAAGCGCAAAGTTCAAATAACAAGCACTCTGACAAAGAGCTCAACTCGAGTGAGTCAGAACAACCGGAGACCTCCCACAGACAGAAATATATGAGAGAGCAGAGGTGTTTATAGATAATTAGAATAGTTGTTATAATTAGAATAAGTTCTCTTATTCCTGCAGCTGCATTTTCTAACCTTTGTCGCTCAAACGTATCTTAACCATTAACAGTCTGACACACTGACCACACACAGTTCAGCCATAAGACAAACACAAAGCATTACTGCACACCCTTCACAGTTACTACACAATTTAAATGAGAAATAAAAGGTTTACTGCCCCCATGTGAAGTTGACTTTATTCTTGTTTTAGCCACTGGAAACCTATTCACACTAGAGAGCAGGAGGCTCTCAAACGCTCAAATGTCTGAAAAAAAATAGTCAGACATCTTTATTCCACTGAAATAAACTGCAGACTTGCTGGCACATTCAGAGCGACTGGCCTCCCTCCGTTCACCTTCACAATGTAAATCCGTCTATTCTATAAAATACCCGAGTTCTCGAAGCCATTGCTCTCGCTGACTGAAATATTCTTTATGTGAAATGCACAACCTTCATGCAGGAAAAATAGTCCCCAGCAAGTCTCATAATGTGAGTAAAATGACGAGGCACAGTGTTTCCAAACGCCTCCAGGTCAACTTTCGAGTGTCGACATTTTGCACCGATGAGAAATGTGGCCGCAGAGAGTTCACCTTTCAACGCCGGTGTCAGGTACGGTCACACTTACAAAGGTAAAAGCTGCTGCTCGTTTTTAGCAGGATGCCAAGAATAATAAATACTCATTTATAATGAATACTCTGCAGTCTAACAGATATAATTGCACATGACTGGAGAGCATCAGAAACAGGGGGGTGATTTAACTCAAATAACTCCTTTGGTTACTTCAGTTTTTCAGATATGCTGTAAAGTGCTGCAATATTTGTCTAATTATCAATAAATATCATGAAAAACACAAAACTAACTCTGGATGCTACAGCCATGTAAGTCCGTGTACTCAAAGGCTGATGCATTTTATGAACCCTCTGGAGTCGACGGACATACCAGCGCATCCAAATTACACAAGCGATTTACAGTGACATAGCAGAAAGATGCTACCTCGAGTCTGCGTTTGAACTTGTGTTGAAAGTGCGGGCTTCAAAGACTTTTTTTAAAAATTCAATTATTATTATAGGCCAAGTGAAAACAGACAGTGATAAATAATTTATGCTGTGCTTTTTCCTGAATATTGTCATCACGCTTGGTGCAGGAGGAAACGGCAAAACGTGCTATTGTAAGGAAAGAGAACACCTATTGACCTCATCAATATTACATTTACAAAATAATATATCTTTAATGGTTTTTATTACAGTTCTTATAATATAAATATCTCCCCTGATAAATACAACCCATGCTGCTGTTGTACAAAAAGTTGTACAAAAAGGGGGCATTGTCTGCTGCATTTTAATGTAAATAGTTGTAAATAACTTTGTTTGCTTAATTTGTACATAAGCTTTTTGAAATTTACAATTTATATTTGCACTCTAAGCTGTAAAAAATGGTTCATTAGACATGTTTGTGGTTTTCACAGTAAAAAATCTAAATGAACTTTTTCCTGTTCGGATTTTATGGTTTTTGTGTGATTTTAGGTCCAATGTGTTAATAACAGTATGTCAAAATGAAAAACATAACTGTAAAGTCACACACAGGTTGTGTTAAAAAATGAAAAAAATGACACCAAACAAGGCATGGTAAACAGTTTTTAAGGTGAAAAATAAAAGGTAAAAAAAAAGTCAGCCAATTATACTCTGGACTCCAGATGGTTGAAACTGCAAAAACTGCTGCTATAAAGATGTTTTCTTAAAACCACAGTGCCCAATGATTACAGGCAATCTTTAACTTTGTGACCAGTTCTTAAAGATTTCCGCTTCCCCATCAGTAATCAGCCCCAGTATTTAGCGAGGGAGGCTTCGATGCCCCCTTGACTCCTGGCAGTATAGGGAGGGTTTCTGAAGGAGTGAAGCTTTCCAGCCAATTGCATCATAAAAAGCCTCCTCGTTCAGCACAGTGTACCCTAGTGACACCTCCACATGACAAATATATTTAGCTTAAAGCAGATAAACCATGACGTGTCGCTGGATGAACTAGAGAATGAACTGAAATGGTGCAAAACATCACCGCCGCTGTGACCGACGGGGACTGTCTGGGCGTACGGTGACCAATCAGACCTCGTGCAAGAACCGGCTCCCTGCTGCTAAATAGCCGAGGACAGAAAATCTCCCTGTGGGTTACCATTTCTGACAATCAAACAAGTGTCAGCTCAGCTACTGTTTCTACCAGCTGTGCATGATGGGGGAGAAAAAAGTGGAATCTATTAGGATAGTGACACTGTGATAATGGGGGGCCAGAAACTCTCGATACAAGGAGCTCGTTATTCCTAAAGGAGGGAACCGAAATGAACCAGCTTCAGCATTTATGACCTTCACCCCCATCGGGAAATAAAAAAAGATGAAAAATTATTTTTGGAAGTAGAAATGTGACACCAAAGTAATTTGAACGTGATCGCTAACGTCAACAGGTTTGATTGTTGATCCATGTTTAGCCAAATTGCTAGAAAATTAGATGGATTATTGCCTGTACGTAATTTATGAAGGGTGATCATAATCTCCCAGATCATTTTCTCCCAGGACTACACGCTAACGTTAATGAAGTCTTTCCTCAAGCTGCCTCTGACTTGCAGAGACGTACGGGATGTCGCTGAGACTTTAGACGTGATGAAACCTTGCAGATCAGAATTTTCTGCAAAATCAGACTAAACCATTTGTGGCATACGTCCACGATTCCTTTCCTCACCTCACAATTTTCGTCCGTCCCACCAGAGCTTCTACTGGAGGAGGTGAAGAAGCAACACGAGGAGAGAGGAGTCGAGACGTTCATGCTTCATTTTAAAGTGACATCAGTTAAATATGACGTGTAGCAGAGCTGCATCATCTGTTCATTGTTTTGTTAAAGATGACTGCTCAATCTTTTTTATTTTATTAAATCTGAACTCAACAGTGTTCATCACAAGTTATATTTTTACTTTGAATTCAATCCACAGTGTGGCACAAAGTGACAAGAGAGAACAAATATTATATATTTTTATTTCACACAGACAGACATGCTGATATTGAGACCATTTAACCATCTTACTATCAGAACTACTTATTTGTCTTACAAAGATAATCTGCAGACTCTGAGCCCCATTGTGCATTTAGAGACATTTCTAGTGGGCATGTCCGCCCGCTGAGCCCCGTTAATCAGCACAACTTTAAATCCTTCATTACAAACCGGTTTGCCGTCTCTTTTCTGTGATCTGACACCTCAAAACTTCCCTCTGTGCTCCCTGAGAGTACTCAACTTTATAGATGTGATTTGGATTGCGATATTAAATATAATAATGTGAAACGGGACATGAAGCTGTGATGTAGTCACGCCATCACACAGTTTTTAAAATGGAGCGGCTGTTTGAACCGAGGAGATGTCGCTATTAAATTTATTTTTAGTACGTTTTAACATTTTACAGCCGCGTGTCACGCCTCTTTTATACGTCACCTGTGCCTCCTCGCTTCTCGCTCCTCTCTCCTCGAGTCGCATTTTAGAGATCGAGATGTCCTTCAAGATGTCAGCCACGCTGAGATCGATTTCCGGGTCGCAGGATGGAGGAAGAGAGGATGCGAGGACAAAATAGAAACAAATGAGAAAAGCCCATTGTACGTTAGCTTGTTAAGAGGAAGCTGGATTTTCATTTTTGAGGTTATATTTTGTGGTTTATGGCTCTGACTGAGGCAGGATCAGCAAATTTCTGAATAAAAGATGAGTTGAAAGGATTCATAACCGCTCTTAAATTGGCCCTCTTTCTCCTAGATTGGTGTTTATGTCTATTTTATTTATGAAAAACATTGCAAGAGTGGTTTTACAGCCCATGAAGGGACTGTATGCTGTATAACGTCAGGTCACAGTGGACATTAGTGCAACACAACTGGCTCAAGTGTAAGATTTTATGTTGGCCTTGCACCGGGCTGTATCTTGCTGTTGGCTTATTTTGAGGACAACATTTCCCATATATAAGCTGGACTTGGGCGGCCCGAACACAGCAGGATGGTGGCCGGCGGCAGTTGCTGGGTCTAATCTGTGTGACGGCTGCAACACAAAGTTTGCTGATCTAAGAGAGCTGCCACCCACAAAGCGGAGGAAAGCCGACCATTATGTGTGTGAACGGGACTAAAACCTGGACTTAAATCATCATATCACGGTTATTAATCTTACAATAGTGTAAAAAAGAAGTTATGGCTTTCTTTCGTTTCCTTCCAAAATAAAAGCATGCACTGGATCAAGATACTTTACAACATGAAGCCAAAGTTAACACAAAATTAAAAGTCTTTATTACAAATTGATTTAATATGATTAAGTCTGTTTTGTTATCTTACATCGTATCTTATGTTTTCCTCAACTGCAATACATGATCCAAGATTGAGTGTGTCCATTTAATTAAGACTTGAAGCGTTTTATTTTCTTTTATAAACAACATATGATATCTAAAACTGTGCACAGATATGTTTCTAAAGCCAAATATGTGTCTCAAGATGATATTTAAGCCCTTAAATATCTTCTAGCAGTGCAAAGTAAAACTGAAGTCAGCAACACTGCAGAAAAAAAAAACTCCTGGGGGGAAACACTGATGTATTCCTGTCATCTCTTCCTCACACTCACACACACAAACCAGCACCAAATCTGTGGATATTCACACACACATTTCTATTTTCATCACCAGCCTCTCTCACAGATTACACAAACCATCCTTCATATCCAGAACACAGAAGGACTTTAGGATTAAACACATCGGTAAATTACCGACTAATATTAACCTGCCTCATCCAACAGAGGAGCAAGTAAACATTTTGGAGAAACACTTTCAGCTCTCACTTGGTAATGAGGCACCTTCGCTGAGTCCTACAAACATTTCTGTTCATATTCATTCCACCTTGTTCAACAGAATTACAGCAGAACTCCCGTTGTTGCACGCTTTGCTGGAGAGCTAGAATAAAAACAAGATTTGAAATATGGCGAAGGCAGAGAAAAGCTAAATCATCTGTAGTATGGGAACGTTACATTAAATGTTACGTTAAATTAGAGGATAAAACAGGACCATCATGGTAATGAGTGATGAGGGGATGAAAGGGGGCTCAACAGCAGGGTAAGTGATTAAATTAAGTAAAAAATTTAAGTTTAAACCTTTGGCATATATCATGTTTGAAGTTCATCTCAAAGCAGGTAGTTATCCTCATTTATATCTTGATATATAATATAATATTTTATGTTATATAGGAACAAAAACACAAAATTAACAATCAGCCAAAATGATCATATATTTTAATAATTTTTTGTTAGGGGTATTTTGTCTTCAATTTATCAGTCAATTGAATAAATAATTGACAGTTTAATTAATTATAAAAATACATTGTGATGGTGTTTGTTAAAAGTCTGTAAAAACATAAATATAAAATTAACAACCACGTTAGACTGAAAAACTTCCATCCTTGTCTGAACGCTTTAATTTTCTTATCTGCAGGAGAAGCTGGTGTGATTCACCAAAAGAAACGTGTCGACCAAAAGTTAACACGCCATGCCAAGTTTTGGATCCTGCAGGTGTGTTTCCATCCGCTGGGCTGAGGCGAGGAAACCGCCCACCTGAGTGCAGGTAGCACAAGAAAAGATAATGACAAGCCAGACGTGCCAAAAACAGCTCTGTGTATTTATAGCAGAGATTTAGAGAGACTGACAACTCTGAGAAAACCTGTGCTGGAGATCATTAACAGAAAGTCCTCTGCTGCTTCCTTTCTGTATGTTTAAACAAGCTAGTTGTTGTTAAATGTGATCAGAGCAAACAGCCAATCTGTCATGTGATATTCACAACATAATTATTTCACCTATTTGTCACGTGAAATTAACCCAGTGTTAAAACATTTTAGCTGTACTGTGAAAGTTTTGTTGGGGTGTGTGCTTCCGTTTCACAGCACAGTGACATGAAAGTTGTAGCTCCCGTTTTACACACACACACAACATACAGACGGTGCAATTATTTAAATCAGAATCGCATTAAAAATGTAAACAATTACTTATTCATATATAGGCTTTCTAATTAGATCATTTGCATTAAAATGCTTTTTCAAAAGCATGGCTCTGTTTCCATGCTGTGAGTGTGAAAATGAAAATGAAATCAAGCGTCCGCCTAATTATCTGTGCTGAATCGCTTTTACGCCGCAGCCTATACAACAATTTAGAGCTATTTAAAGTGAATGTATGTGTAGATGTTGAAGATGAACTGATGTTTCTTTGTCAAGTGTCATCTTGATGAGCAGTTATTTAGATAAAACTCATGGATTTAGGCTAGGTTGGGAAAAAAAAAAAGACAATCAAGTTGTTGATAGCAGTTATTTGTCGTGAGCGCGGCACCAGTTAAAGAGGTTTTTGTGGCCTCGTGTGTGTGCAGCGTTCTTGAAAAATATCCAAACTTAACACTGCTCAGCAAGACACCCACTAAGTGTGAAGTCAGACTAACGAATGGCTGTTAAAAATTGCTGTTTAAAAATAAAATACAATCACACACAAATACAGACAGACAGAGATCCCTTCCTTTATAGTTAAATGATGCTGCTTCAGCGCCACCTATTAGCTTAATGGCACTAAATTTATCATTTATCTGACCTTGAATGCAGCATCGGTTCCAAGCTCTCTTTTATCTCTGGTTAATTTTATCTACTCGTCACATTAGCAAAGTTAAAGAAACTTCTCTTCGCTGATGCTACCAATTAACTTCATTAGGAGTCTTATAGGTAAACAGTTACTATCTTTTCTCCAGCTAGTTTAGTGGACAAGCATTTTCAGTAACTTCCATCTTGCACAGACTGAAGTTCAACCAAATTAACTCAAATTAGGTAAAAATATGTCTTGCTATTCATCCCATCATCCCCCAGTTTTCTCTACATGTGCATTAAGAAAAGTCAAAATCCACATATATGTAAGATTTTAAACTAAAGGTGTATTCTGTGATTCTTATTTTAGTTCACTTCAAACATTCACCTTAAAAAATATTTGTAACCAAATTATTTACTATCACTTACCTACATTTTCACTGTATTTACATCCAAATTGCTTTGTTTAATTACTTTAATTGGAACTAAATTACTTTAATGCCTTACTTTTGCCCAGGGGATACTTTAGTGTTTTTTCTTCATGTACTTGTGAAATTAATACAACAACAGAAATTACAAAAACAGAGAGAAACCACCCAGGCTAACCGCACAATAAGCTGTCGACGTGGGCGCGCCGTCTAACCTCAAATAAAATTAAAGCAGAAACAAGGCAGCGAAAACAGGACAACCAGACTCATCACCTTTAACAAAAGAAAGCAATTAATGGGATCATCATCCTGTGACTTTCCAAATACATTAATTAACAACATTTCCTAATTATGTTAATTTAAAAAAAAAAGTAATTTGGGCTACATCACTTTCCTCCTAAATCATATTTGCGGTTGCAAATTAGATGGATAGAAACATAATTTCTGGGCGACAGGGTTGCCTGACCAGAGTGTGTTTCTTTATATAAAACCTGCCACCCACAAACCCCTGAAGCTAAACCCAAACAGAAATTAAACAGCTTTATTTAAATTTACACACATAACCTGAGGCCAACAGTACAAGTGGGCTGATTTAACAACATCTCACTGTGCAGGTCTCATAGTCCTTAGGGAGGAGGTCTCTGACCTTCAGCAATAAAACGCTGTATAATAATGACACTACTCCTACTACTACTACTAATAATAATAATAATAATTATAATAACAGAATAAATGATAATGAATGGAGTGAACCGGCTGTGGTCGAAGCAGGGTCATTTCTTCCTCTTTCCTCATAAAGTGAATCAGACAAAAAGAAACCCACAGCATGTTACCCGCTCAGATTGCCCTTGGCGGCCTCATGTACTCTGTCGCCGATTTCTGACAGCCACTCCTCCCACAAGTTCAATCCCCAAGATAACAAGAGGTGTCGGACTCCTTGGACTCTCCTCTCAGCCACAACACTGATGGGCTCCTACACAATGTGACAGAAACATGAGGCAGGTGGTGAGAGGAGAGGAGGGTGACTGTAATGTCATTTGCCTGGAGACCGCTCGGCTGCTCGCACACTGAGAGTCTGTGTTTTTCTCATCGTTATCCGCAGCAACAAGCTTCTTTTTAAAAACACATGCCAGCTTTTTAAAAAGGTTTAACTGAGCAGCAGAAGATGTATTTACTTAAATTACTGATACCTCGCTGTGAAATATATAAAATAGCTCTTCATTTTCGTTTTTTGACTCCACATTGTCAGAGAGGATCTTTGTATGATGCTGCTCTCCTCTCGTGCCTCCATCTTGCAGCACCTCTATAGAAAAGAAATGCAATGTTCGCCACTGAGGACATAAAAGTAAATCAACACAATGGGTTTTCAAGGAGACACTCTTGTTTCAAAAGGACGTGGAAACAGCACAGTGCACTGAAAGTCAGACTAGTTTGGTTTGCTGCTCCCAAATGAAGGCAACAGGATGTTTGAAATATTGATGCTGCAAATATTATATAAAGGCTGACAAACCTTTTAGTCGACATGGCTGAGACGGGGCTGCCCAGGAGGGACTTTCAGACCTGACACCTGACACAAAGATGCTGAAAAACACTGACAGTGAACAGCATCATTTACAATTAACTGCTGTCTTCACACCCCAGACTCTGCTTTTGTTATCTTCACGTTGTATCTGTGCAGCGCTCGCAGTTCAAAATAGAAAACATTTCATCTTTGCACACTCTCTTTGCCTCACCAGCTCCGTCAACTTCATGATTAATTCCCTTGAAGCTCACTAATTCCCTTGGGAGAGACATAAATAACTAACAGCTCTCTTACATTCATCAGTATTGTGAACAGTTTCAGAAATGTGTTAATTAAAATTGCCAGGAGACCTGAAGACATTTAGCCAAGATAGCCTGGATTTTACATTATAATTGAAGCCAGAATTTTATTTATTTATTTATTTTTTAAAAAGGCACATCAAGTGTTAATTTTTAGCTTACTTTTGAAAAAAATCTTACTCACAACTCACAACTGCCAAGCATTTTTTTTGTTATTTTGAAAATTGCCAGTGGTTCTTGTGAGAAGAAAAAGCGCCAAGAGCACTGCTGAGCTACATCGCTCCAGAAAAGGCAGGAACGTATGAAATGCTTACATCTTTCTCACATCTAAACATAGCTCATAAATACTGTTAGCAATACTGTTACGTTAAGTCTGCTCTCACACTGTTTGTCGGTGATGACAGCTGCAGTTTAGGTGTGAACTTTACAGACCAAACACAGGGTCTCTTTCTATAAGATCTGATGGTTAAAGTCTCTAAGGCTAATTTACTATTTTCAGTGTCTTTGTGCAAATGAGACAAGGCTTCATGCTTCTTTAAGAAAGAAAATACAAAAGGCAAATTTCTAATCCGCTCACTGTACTATCCTGTGTGCGCTCAAGCTTTAATAAAGGGATGGGTATTCCTCCTCCTCATTTGGATAATAATACAGAGTTGGCTGTTCTCGCAAAAAAAAAAAAGTTCTCATGCAGAAGAACTTGAGCTTTGAGGCGAAAAAAAATTCTTGATACGCTTTCATCTACTGTAGTTGAACATGCAAAAATAGATGTGGAACATGAGGATGGGCCACTGACAAAGCCATGAACAAATAAAAGCATCCAGTGGAGCCTGAGAGGAAACAGGAAGAGAGGGATTGATGTCTGTTTTCGGTTCAGGCAGATCCGATCTGTGACTCACTGAGCACTGTGAGCGCTTCAATTCCCATCAGATTCCCACGTTTCAGATGTGTACGTTATTATTTTCATCCCTTTTTTTTCTCCTCCAGATAAAAGTTAAAATTATGCTAATTTTGTGTGCGAAGGACACTGCACACTGAGTCACACTTGAAGCACAGTTCATTAAGCATTTTTTCACACACACACACACACACAATCCAATCCCACACACACACACACACACATCCACCACCCTCACACACACACATACACATACACATTTACACACATTGCACACATACACACAGATATACATATCAGCATGGTGTCTACTTATTTGCACCAAATGTGTTTCCGTTGATTTGAAAAAAAGAAAGAGAAAGAGAGATGCCTCACATTAATCCACACTTTGGATATTAGCGCTGATTCAAATGACTCTAGAGAGGGGGTGCTCATCGTGCCAAAATCAATATATTGACTGAGGTGATGAAGTTGCCATTATAAACTAGGACAGGAGCAACTCATCAAACCCACGGCTTAAACCGTCGCCAGCACAAAAAAAGGTTCTTCCACACTGTGACGTGATGGATTTGATATCCTGTATCAATTAAAAGCATTGTTGTTTTTGCTGCAGATTATTTTGACAGAGCAGACAGCAGAGCGGCGGCCACATGAAGGCACAACAGATGATGACACCAGTGCTTTTTTATGGCAATAACGCTTCATTTGAGCGGAGTCGCCGTGGTCAGTGGATTCTCTCGCGTGAATCTTTCACACCGAGTTCAATTTCAGTGACGTTCGAATCTTTAGGGAGTGCAAATGAGGAGAAGCTTTTTAATGTGTTGGAGTGTAAACTGAGGTGAGAGGAGAGCTGACAGCACAAAGACGCCTCTAAATGCAAACTCGCTGATGCGTCGGCATTTATCATTAGGATGTTCCCGGCCAGCGAGCATGTTAATTGTCAGCTCACCTGCACTTTGCTTCTCACAATCACATTTCGAAAGCGCAGTAGTTTTGCAAAGCCACATCTCACTGTGCCACTTTCTGGTGTGACTGGGCCTCCAGGCTAGAGGGCAGCTATATATAGGGAGTGACTGATTGGGGGGAATAAGGGGCTGGTGTGCAAGGGGCGTGGGGGGGGGGGCGGTTACTGATCAGGTGAGTCAGCTGAGTGATGGTAGAAAACAAACAGGAAGGGTATGATGGGTGGGATCTGATAATGAGAAGCAGCAGGCTTTTGCAAATGAGCAAAAAGCTGCAAAAATAAAGAAAAAAATTGTCAGACAGAGGGCAGACTGAAAATAAGACCCCCTAACTGCAAAGAAATATCAGAAATCATGTGATATATTTAATAAATCAGGAGTTACAAGACTGCAATGCACAGGGAATTGGACATTCCAAACTGGGAGGAAACTGGGGAAATAATTGTTGAAATACGGTCCATGCGACCTGGATTTATTTCCTCCAGGGGAGGTGGGGTGATTACCTGCGCCGGTCAGTGAAATAGAATTTATAAAATATACCATCCACCATGTTCATATGAGCAATGCCTTTAAGGGGATTTAATGCATAAAAGGAAAAAGACTGTCGAGTAAATGAAACCGAGGAGGTGTGGGACAATCAGAGGATCTCAAGGGCACTTACAGTTTTTTTAGTGAGGTCACATCTGTGTTGGACTAATGCAGCTCTCGCCATCAGGATCACCTTCACAGTTTATAGGAGCAGCCTTGAGGGAAAAGGCCAGCCGGAGTCAGCCGCTCTGTGGGCTTCGGGGAGGCCCGCGCAGGCCGCCCGCTGAAAGGGTGCCCTTCATTTCGAGACAGCGTGCCCTTTTTAAAATACAATCATAGATAGAGAGTGAGCAGTAGCATTTGCTCACAGCCGCAGCTTCAGGAGCCTCATCTGGGTGAGCACACACACACACACACACACACACACATACATCCCGCATGTGGCTGAATTTGAGCAACAGAAGTGCTTTGAGTCGGGGAAAAAAAGCATAGTTTTACTTAAATGTTAATATTTAATCGCGTCAAGTCTCGTGCTTCATGTCGCTGTGGACTTCTTCAATATTTAACCGAAAATACATTCTTTTCCCCGACATTTCAGTTGTACATTCACTGTACTGCAAGAGTGGATTTCTTGGAGGAAACTAGTGAAATATGTTGGCGGTGAGATATAAAATCTAATATAAATTTATATAAATCTAATTTCTACGAGACAGGGTTAACTTGAAGTGGCTCTCATTGTGCTCTTTTATGATTGTTGTGGAAACAGATACGTTGTGGTTGTGCTGCACTCGTTTTAAGCAGAAGAAAAAACTGGTGTTTGTTTTCCTGCTTCACAGATTTAGAGCTTTGGAGCAGAGTCCATGCTGTGACTGTGAAGTGTCAGTGACGCTCTGAGCTGGAGTGGAGATTACTGCAACAAATATATTAAAAGAATATCATGGAATCAGAATTTGAAGAACTTTTGGTGGATTTACATCATTGTTCATTGTTACATAAATGTTTTTTTTTATTTGTGATCTGCAGGTTTTCAATTTGTTGAAACAGGTGCAACCAAACCACTGCCAACTCGTCTCTACGTGGCCTTTTGCAGTCAACTAGTTAACGAGAGATGCAGTTCGACCACACTGTTGCACTGTCTGTGTTTCCACCATGGTCTAAAGACCTATGAAGATTAGGGAGATGAGTCCGCTAACAGATGAGAAAGAGACGGCTGTTTTAAATGTTCAGCGCTGAAAGGCCCACCTCCAAAGTTCCTTTACTTTTGAAAAGTATTACCCCCGAGCAAGGACTTTTTGGGGGGTAAAAAAATGTCCTTGACCTTAATTCAGACCCTGGTCCCTGCGGTGGAAAAGTACTGAGTTCCTCCAAAGATTCCTCGTCCCTGGGAAAAGTTCCTGAGGTCAAAACGAAGCTTAGGTAAACACAGAGTCTGATCACGGTCTGCCCGTCGACAGCAACAAGTCGCAGGGCTTTGAGATGGAGGCACAGAGATGTGGGCACAAACAATCCCTGATTTCCATTTGCTCATTCAGTCTGAGTCCCATTTCATCCGCTCCAACTTCCCACTACCGGACAAAAGTTTAAAGGATCTATGACTGCAACATCTAGATGGATATGTCAATCAAAACATGATCTGTCACAGTCTTGAAGTAGAAGAAGAAAATGAGCTGTTACTGAACCGGGTTCTCTGATAATTCTGAACATTTATTTTCACTTTTCACTCATGACTTCAAGCCACGTTTACTGTGGCTTCACGTAAAACAACGAGGCCAACAATGCAGCACATCCACTGCAGAAAGAGTGAAAGTGAAGTACAGTTCACTGCAGCTTGACTTCATTTGAAGCGGGTAAGCCGTGCACTGCAGCCAGGGCATTTTCTACCATCCTCTCCAACCATCCTTCTTGCTGTATTGTGGGTATTGATCCCGATGTGGGGGGGTGATAAGCATGTTAGGCAGGCCAAGGAGTGGATGGCAGAAGAGCTGTAACAGTGAGCAAGGAGTAAAACCTAAGCAGTATGTTACAGTGGTACATAATTCAAGCATGAGAGTCAACCCATGAGACCTTAAAGGTTCAGGGTGAGTCACGTCTGATACTGCTGCATGAATGGTTCCAGCCTGGAGAGCTTTGACCAGGGCATCTTTGTTCACAACGTTAGGTTGGACACAAAAGGAGCACTATTATTTATGTGAACCAGCGATCAATACAGTGCAGGAAAACGTATTGTTCCCACCTCTGTTGATGTTAACCAGTGTTTTGTTGTGGGATTCATGAGGGAGAGCTTTTTGTCGCTCTTGTGTCCGAGGTCAGTCACGACAAAGTCCGACCTCCTCAGCAGGTCGTCCACGCTCCCACGGTAACTCGCTCCAACTGCCTGCTCATCGTCTACACTCCTGAATAGAATAATCAATGAATAATTAACATTTTTAGAGCCATACACTAATTGTTCCAGCCTTCCAGAGTATAATCAGCATGGTTAACGAGAGAGTCCGTGCAGTTTTTCAAGGAAAGGAGCAATCAGCCTCTTGAAAAAGCAGCATGGCTATGCTTGGTACTATTCACCCTGCAAAATGTTACCTTGATAACCATTAACTGTGTGATTCCTGCATGTTTGTGTGTGTAGTGTATTAAAACAGGGCGAGAAACAACATGATTAATGATGTAAATGATCAGATTCAGTCACCGGCTACTTCTGCAAGCAAACAAAATATAGTTTTTCACATGCTGATTAAAAATATCACCAGCGAACAAACACAAACATCTTGTTGTCTTGTTTTTTTTTACCTCCTGGTTCTGTGATACAGGTTCTTGTATATATATATATATATATATATATATATATATATGTATATATAATGTACACTGTTTTTTTTATGCCTGTACTGTATAGGTTGTTTTTTTATAAGTCTGCATGTCTGCTACTGCCATCTTTTATCCAGTTTTAAAAAATCTGATTTACTACTCCTAAAGCAGTCAACAAATATTATTTATTCACATCCATATGAAAAATTGTGAACATTTGTTGTTGTTTAGAACAGATTAGCAAGTTGGTGTGTCAACTGCAGAGCTCACAGATGAACTCGTTTGAAGTTCATCTGTGTGATCTGGGTTATGGAAATGCATGAAGATTGTTTCGCATCCTTTGATCTCACCCTCAAGGATCTTGCGATGCCAGAAGCAGACCCGTGGCTAAATCTGCCGCGGTGTCGCTGACTACATTACTTGGCGTGTTGGCCATCTTCACTCCGATACCACCACTTTAAGGGAGGGGAGCAGTCAGAGCAACGATGGCTCAGCTGCAGGTTTGTACTTCCAGTCGGTTTTATAGAAACTCTCCGTAGCAGATGATATGGAAGCGTTTTTTCAATATGTCAGCAAGCTCTTTGAGTTAACCATTCTGGCTTTTGGAGCTTCTGTTATTCAAACCTTTTCCTGATGGCTGAGTTGTGAACAAACGTGTGTTTTAACTCTAAAGAAGTTTTACAAGAAGACTCACCTTCATAACCCAACCTTGAGGGTTCTTCTGTGTCCTCCCTCTGATCAGGAAGAAGCTAAGTGCACTCTAAAAATCATTTAACCAGAGGTGCGTTTTCCTTGTATAAAGTGGGAGATTAATGCTTGGTAAGCTATTGTGGAAACTGCATTGACCGTCAACCCTTGGCATAAAGAGGCTGTGCTTGGATTATCCTTCACAAGAAATACACAGTAGTTGAAACTGCTGCTGCTGTAAGTTTTCCAGTTAACTGAATTGTTGCACTTCCACACTTATTGTAGTTTCATAATAGAGCAGATTTAGCATTGAAATGGCAGCGAGATTATTTGGCAAGAAAATCATCATAGAACTTGCTGTGCTAGTGTAAATGCCAATAAACAGATGAAGCCAGGTGTCAAAGGTGAAAACTTAGAAAAAGCTTAAACGTTCCCAGAACGTCCTCGCTGGTGATGTAACAGAACCTTTAGGGGAGCTACAAACTGGTATCTTGAAATGGTGTCAATACATCAACCATAACACATTAATCTCGAATGCAAGACATTCTCATCAGAGCCAGGTATCGACACCAATTTTCGGAATTGATTCTGATTCGACATTTGATTCGCTATTTGATTCAGTTATTGATTCATTTAGGGATATTTCAAGACCAATTTTGCCTGGATATGAAAGATTTTCCAAGCAAATGTTGTAAATTGTTCAAGAAACCCTCTAACCTGGTGCATTATTAACACACTACAGCAGTCAATACAAATTAGTGCAACAGTCGGTGAGTATTGAATGATCATATAAAATTAGTACAAATCTTTCCTTAGCCAGGAGGCTAATATTATATTATATGTTTAAATGTTCAGTATTTATCTGCTGGACTATGCTGCCTGCTGTGACTTTAGCAACTCGGTTTACAGACCAACACAGACCCACAATAGTAGAATAAATGGATTCAGACAACACATGTTAGAAGCTTTGGTGGCATCTTGTGCAAAGATGCAAGAACAGTGTTAAAGCTTCACACATCCATAGGAAAAAGACTGATATTTGGATTTTATTAATCTATATCAGATCACTGAAATAAAGATCAATTTGAATTAGAACTTTTTTTTTTTTGTAAACCCAGCACCAATTCTCAGCATTTTAGTTCTTAGATTCCTTTCTTGGCTGTAGGTTCTCATTTCAACCAAGCAAGCGCAAACCTCATCCAACAACACACCACAGCACATCTACGTGAAGACTAATTGGTTAATGGAATCAGTCGAGTCAGGTGTGTTCCTGTCTGGTTGGAGTAAAAACCTGCAGACACACCAGCACTTTCCCCGATCAGTTTGACACCCCTTCAGTAAGCTGACAATTGACATACCTTTAATTGAGCGAGACTTCCTCTGCTTCCACTAGCGATGCTCAAGTGGATCTTAGAGGCTGTAGCTAATCTAAATGCTCTTTAATGAATTCAGTTCATTTTCCTAAATGTTTCATGTTTGCACATTCGAAAATAATGTTCCTGTAATCTTTCTATACTCCTAGTGCAATGTTATTGTTACTGTAATGGCTTGAAGGTGCTGGAAATTGTGTTTTGCTTTCCTGACATTTTTGGAGGGATCTTTTTGTCTCTTAAAATCTTCTGAAGGGATCATTCATATGACTAACAGGGAACCAAATGGGATACGTTCTGTTTACATGCAAAATGTCCTGTTTGTTATGCTGCAGTGTGTCCTTAAAATAACCAAAATGACAGTCTGAATCAATAAGTCCAGCCATTTTACATTCCTAGTCCGTCCATTTTTCTTTTTACTTTTACTACATACTGCAGCTGCCCTCACAAAGTACATATTGTTGCATTTGCATTTGCATTAGCATTTTGTCATAACATTGCACCTTGAACTTTGACCTTCTGGCAATGTGTCATTATATGTCTGTGCTCTCTTGGCGTATCAGTCAATGTGACGTGTCTGAGTAGAGTCGCGGGTCAGAAAAGCCAGAAAAGCATGCTGGCTTAAATGTTGCAAGATGTGGCCCGATGCATACTAGAGTTTCTGGCATACTGCATTTTACATACTCTATATTAGGGCTTACTAGAGATTTTTCTGGCATGCTAAGTAGTATGGTAGTCTGGATGTTAGACTGCACCCCTGTACTTTGTATGCCCACCCCGACTCCAGTCTGGTAGATTAATGCAGTGCTTCATTTACTCAAAACACAGGGTGGCTCTGAACATAATCCAGGCAGCGATTAGGTTTATCAGTTCAGTTTAATTGGAAAATAATTTAGTAATATACATATAAATTAAATTTCTAGGAGACCGGTTGCACGGTTACATTTGTTTATTGCTCTGCACATTCAAAAAGCTAATAATTGTATCTTAAAGTGAGACTGTTTTGTCAAACTACTATTTGCACAGTCATGCTTGGCTTATTATTATCCAAACCAAAATAAAAGACAAAAACATTTTTCTTCATTTCATATCAATTGTAACTCATGAGCGAGTTTACATTTATCTTAATGTAACTTAACTCATCATGTGTACCATGGTGATTGGGGTGGAACATTAGACAGGGACGCAAACGGTGCATACAATTGTATTAAAAGATAAATTTATCTTTTGTAGTAAAATCATTGATGAAGAAAAGACTTATTTAAGTCTCAATTGTTTTATGTTCATACGTTCCATTGTGCTCGGCTAAGGAGAGACCTAACATTATGTGAAGTCCTCTGAAGTAAAAAGGTAAAAGCAGTTCAACATATGTAAGATGGAAAGTAGCACAAAGGTTTGGTTTTGATCATGTCTGAACTTCTGAGCCACTTCTCTACAGCAGTGTCTTACTTATCGAAGAAACAAAGTCTTAAATCGACTTTCTTGTTGCTTCTAAGGCGACACATTTCAGCCAGTCTTTGCTCTCAAAACGGAGACATTTCAGAGTCCTCTAATTTTGTATTGATGCTAAAGATCACATTTATTAAACCTTCAAATTATACAGCAGATGATTCAGTAGTTTTCTGATGTACATTTCAGCATTATGTGCATCATCAGCATGTTTGGGCCTGTTGATTTTAACCAGTTTGCATAATTAAATACTATTTGAAAGACCCAGAGTTTTACACAGAATTCTGGAAAAATTATGACAAACAGCGCGTTAGTTTATGTGTGTTGCAGAAATACCTGAAAAAGAGCAGAATTATGCTAAAAGTCACTGTTTCTGAACTATTTAAAGTTAGTTAGTTAGTTAAAGTTAATTGAGGTTGATGAGCGTGTGGTTTTACAGCAAGTATGACAAAGTCCGACCCCTTTAACACATCCAGGCTTTCACAGAAAGTCAGTAAAGCAAACAAGAGCAGAAACATTGACACACTGATTCATTGCTTTAGTATTTCACATTTGTCAGTAACATACATACCAGACAGATCTTTTTTTTATTTTGTGAGCAGGTAGTTTTAAAGAGTATGCCAGCGTTTGGTCTTCATGTTTCTCTGCATTGATTGGTTGACACGGCTTTATTTAGAGGTCGAAAAATGAAAATCACTTACCAGCACCTCTAAAGCTCACTTTGGTTTTTGTATGGACTGAACAAACAGGATATAAAGTGTTTTTTCAGTTAGTTTTTTTAGAGATGTGGGTGGACAGATAACTTTGATCCTGATTTTTTAATTTTAAGATTTCCTTGAAATATGAAATAATAAGCCAATAACTGTGAAATACCGAAGACATTATTACAAGTTAAAGCAGCCCTGTGGCTTTTTTCATGTTGCGTTGATGTTGGCGGTCCCTGTGGACAAAGGCGGTAGTGTTTCATCTAATATTAGGTTACGTGTTCCCTCCGCTTCACTCCCCACTGTGATGAGACGACTTCAGGAAATAAGAATAACAACCAGAAATACAATAGAAATAGTCAATATTCATGTTGTTGGTCTCGTTTCCTTATGTAGGTCATGTAGAGGCATCAGTATTAAACACATGCAGTTTCATAACCAGTTAAAAACTCAATAGTATTTCTCATCTTTAATTTCCCAGCTAGTTTAATAGCTAGCTTCTGAGATTATGGCTGGCTATCATCAGTGCATTTCTAACCTTTGTAAATCAAAATGTAATGCACTGATTCAGAGCTGAGTTTGAAACAGACTGTTAAGTCTGTTCATCTTAAGAAATGTTCTGGGTACGTACAGTACATGTACGTACAATGGTATCACTTTGAATGCAATCTTGAATACGACTGTTTGGCCTTGAGACAACCAAAGGAATCCCAGAGGGAGTCGATTCAAACCACACACATCATTGAGATATTTTATTCATGTAGGTTTCTGCTGAGAAATGGACACTCAAAACACTTTTACCGCCTGGTCCTGTGATGATATAAGATTCCCATTTTGACTCCTTTGCTTCTTTGAGTTATTTCAAACCAATTTCTCTCCAGCGATCCTCAGAGTGGATCCTGAGACTTCCTCTCTCATCAGGCTCTGTGGTTATCGGGTCCCCAGCTATCTGATGACCTACTAGGAGAAAGGGCTAAAAAGTCCTAAATAAACATTTATTTTTTCATTTATTACAGACCCCATTATGTGTTTAAAAAACACTGTGCTGCTGGTGCACAGCTCTCTAATGCTAACACATTAATCACTGTTTATGGAGTATGGAGGCTGCAGTGTACCACCACAATAATTAAACAGGTCCTAGCCAAAGCCTGGTTTTAGGGATGGAAATGTCAGTTTGTTTGTCCACCATTTTGGTTTACACTGAAATATTTCAGCAACTGTTGTACAAAGGATTAATCCCAACGTGATCATTTGATTTTTTTCTCCAGTATGAAACCAACATGTTTCTTCATGTAAAATGTCTAACTATTGGATTCATGCCCATAATTGAACTGTCCACCAGGAGGACTGTTTTCACTTTTTCCACTTTACAACACAAAATATATATTTTTGACCACCAATAATCTTTGACCCCTTCCAGTCTGTGCTCCACTCTTTGCCCAGTACTGATAAAGATGGATGAACAAAAAACTTGGTACTGGAAAGGCTGAGTGAGGAGAGGCTGAAGTCGTGAGGCTGATGCAGTTTAAAAAAATAATGACCACATGCTTGTCCGTCATCTCAGCCAGGTGAGCCTGAAGGCAGCGGAGCAGAGAGAGCAGCCCAGTGAGACCAGTTCAGCTGTCAGTCAAGGTTTAGCTGCTGAAGCAGTCGGACAAAAGACAACAGAGCGAGGACAAGAAAGGTCTGGGTTTGGCTTGCAGGCTGTTCAGCTCTGTCGGACGTCATGCTGAAAAGTGTTTTATAAAGTCGATCGTCTGTGTCACTGAAACAACCAATCACATTTAAAAAGATTTGACATGTTGCAGCAATATTATAGACATCCACATGGATTTATTTAAGGAACAAAACCTACAGAAATGATAAATGTTGGTTGTGTATTTCTTAAACTGCTCTATTGTCCAATGGGAATTCATATTCTACTAGCGCTGTATAGTATACTATTATATGAACTTAAATAAATAAAGTACTCACGTTATATCTTTAATATATGATTATTACACTAACATTGTACTATTATATTAACAATATGCTTTTTATTTAATGCAAGTACCTCCCCTCACTCTGTTTTACATCTATTTTACTAAAGTTATTGTTGTACATATTGTTCAGTAATCTTGTTTACATAAAGTGTGTGTGTTGGTGTGTGTTTGGAGGAGCTTTTCTCATTCCCAGTCGGCCCCTGTTCATGCCTCACAGAGCCACTAGCATGGCTGTGGACTCTTAGTCTTCTCAGCGTTCAGTGATGAATTCATAAATGGATTCTGAAATAAATTTTTAAAAAGTCCTTTCAATTTTACTTTGTGGTTTTACATTTAGTATTCCATCCGTGAATTAAAGAATCATCATCCATATTTAGTGAAATAGTTCAATATTTCAAAGTGGATAGTTTTCTTTTTGACTGAGGTCAACTTCTAAGTCTGCCTGGAAATCCGAATGCATCTCGCCGAGTCTTCCAAGCCCAAAGTTTGTCTTTTTAACCGAGGGGATGAAACACAAAGATAAACACATTAGGTCTGCTCAAACTCTTTGGTGTTTGTCAGTGTCAAGGAAGGGGGCAGAGATGGATTACACAAAACTCAACATGCATCTAAAAGCTGTTTCATTGTGAGACGAAATGCCCTGTGCGCCAGTTGATATTCATCTTAACTGGTCAAAGCAGCTGCCCTCGATCGGGTGTTGTTAGATATTTAAAGCTGCTTGTTGTCTTATACTGAGTGTGGACGGGTGTTGGGAGTCATACTGTCCGAAGTTGTAGCGCTACACATGTGATTTCACAATAATGCATCCTTTACAGCCACAGTTAGGATCTTTATAGCAACAGCTTCCAAGATGCCTAAATCACTAAAGAATTACAATGACTAATGCCAGTGAGACATTTTAAAGGCTCCGTGTGAATAAAGAGGTATTCACAAGGACAGCGTGAGTGGACTTTTTGCCATGTAGCAATTATTTCTTGCAGCTAAACTGATTATTTCGAACGTCTGGTGTTGTGCACATTGATGTCTGTTTCCCCAAAGCGATCACAGGACTATAGTCATCACTCTGCGTAGCCAGCCAGATATCTAACCACATTCATGAGATGTAGTGACAGAAAAATGCTCACAGAAATGAGCATAGAATAAAATAAGACACTCAAAAGACAGATGGGTCTGTGCTGCAGAAAGATAAGAAATGAAAAAAAATGACTTAATACTGTACTTTTTGGTGAGAGAGCAAAGTAATTATTCCTCCAGTTATTCAAATAAAAAACTCCATTGTTGTATCAACATGAGCGTTGCAGTCTCGAGTCGTTACGATCACACACTGCGTGTCAATGAACTGATTTCATTCATTGCTGAGACTCCACTCAAGAGTAAACATAATGAAATTCTGTATTTGTATTTTAATGTAAAACATGAGGTTAGACTTTAATTATACAGTCGAGTCAAGTCAAGAGTAAAAGAGTATTTTATTTTTGTCGTAGTTTTAAAGGATTTGTGCTTCCAGTTTAGCGGTATTCAGTTTTGACATTAGGCTTTTAGCACTGACCTGATAAAGACTCAACCTTTCTATGAACTGTAAATTATAGGCTTCTTCTGTGCTGCAGTCGGCGCACAGATCTGAGTGTGTGTTTGTCACGTTAAGAGGCGAGGCTGACCCCCAAGTGTCCTTACACACTGGACATGGCAGGGGATTTTACTGCTAATGTGCAAATATTCCTCAAGAGGCTGCACATAAAGCACCACAGGAAGCAAAAAATACACTCTATTTGGTTCATATAGAAAATGTGCATGCAGTGGAAGATTACTAGAAATGTATAATGTTAGTTTTTATCATCACAATCTGTCACCTCTCTCACTGTAATCACTTTACTTTATACAATCTACAATGTAAAATTGTACTTTCTAGTGCAAAAACAATCAATTGGTATATCTGCACATATGGAGGATGTATTTAGTGTATTTATTTAATTTATGTCCTCTATATTTCTATATCTATTTTTCATATTTGTCTTTCTATTGAGCTGCTCTGACAAGTGAGTTTTCCTAATGTGGGATGAATAAACTCTTATCTTATCTTACTTGACTGGGTGTAAGTATCATTAAAACATAAACACAAATACAATATATGTTGAATTAAAAGCAAATTGAAATAAAAAGAAGCTCTACTAAGTACCAAGTGTAACCGTAAAACATCATGAGCCATCCATGGTTTCCATTCATTTAATTGAATAGATTTTTATGATCATATTTTCTTTTATTAAAAAGGCAGCCTCAGATTTATTGATTTTACATGTTATTTTGCCTCTCTATCACTAGCCTCTCCAGCTCCAGTCACCTGATCTCCACATCCACCTGCTCACCTACTTCTTTCCTTGATCTATTTTTAACATTTATCTCTGACAACCCCTTCAGATATTGATCGAACTTATAAAATCTTACATTTACACAGAGCATGAGATCCCTGTGGGTGCTGACTCCTCACATGTTTGAGTTATAATTCTTTCTCAGTGGAGCTCACTGTGGTTTTCTCATTTTATTAGGCATTTCTTTTGATAATTGCAAGTGTTGCAGATGTGGGACCACCCATTTCCAACCCCCCACCCCCTCCCAGTTATAATGAAGAGAGAAAGAATGACTGTTCAGCTCACTAATGGCCTTGTCTTTTAATCTGCACATATACTATAAAATCTAAAGATTATATTTGTGATTCCCCACCGCTAAAGCCCCGCTGAGCTGACACAGTTTCCCTGTTTCCCTGAAGGGCGGTGGGATGAAGTCCTGTATGGATTTTAGCAGGATTGCAGAACTGTTTGAACACATTAATGGACACAAAAAGTAAGCTAAACAAAGTGCTTTATAAATGTTCTTACTTTAAACCATCCCCTAAAATCTATTTTGTCAAAACACAATGTTATAGGGATGATTATATAGTAATATATAATTAAATAATAAAAGATAATTATGTATACCAAAAGTAATTATTAAAAGCAAGTAGTACTTAAGCCTGTGTCACTCTAATAGTGAAATGTTGCTTGGAAATGACAGTATCTCTCATTGCCGCTAATAACTGACTATTTTCTGTGCTTTATTTAGACAGAATAAATCTCCATTGATTTACTGTATTCATTAGGGGGAGCGCAGAGCACATTTAATCTGGATGATTTTTTTTTTTTATCAAGAGCTTTATTATGCAGTTGAAAGGTGATCTTCAGTTCACCATGTACAAACTTTAAATGACCTGAGAAGAAAACAAAACAGTATAAAAGCAAGGACAGGTGAAACTTTTTCTTTCTTTTCTCTCCCCAGCATTCACTGATTATTTATTTTTGGTAAATAATTTATATCTTATAGATTAAGGTGATTATGATTTCTCTCCCTGAATCCACATTATGATGCCCACATGATTCACAAGGTCACCCAATGACACCACAAGTCCTCCACTATAAACAGCAACACATTTTTTTGTTTCTTATTACTGTTAAACAAAATTAATATGACAATTTTCTGCATCTGCTAATGCGTCAGTGTTTTATACTAACAAAGGATCACATGGCTGAAGGAGTTCAAGTATCTTGGGGTCTTGTTAACATGCGAAGGTGCAGTGAAGCGTGAGATGGTCAGGCAGATTGGTGCGGTGTCAGCATTAGTTCAGGCGTTGTGTCGGACCGTTGGGGCGACGAGAGCTGAGATGGACGACAAAGCTTTCAATTTACCAGTCAGTCTGAATTACAGCCCTCAAACCACAGTCGTGAACTCGGAGCTCGCATGAGAGTCCCGCGTCTTTGCACTGAAAGGAGGCGGTTGAGGTGGTCCTGGCACGTGTTCGGGATCCTCCTGGGTGCCTTCCTCTGGAGGTTTTTTTGGCACGTCCAACAAGTAGGAGACCCCAGGGTGGAGCGAGAACACACTGGAGAGACTGCATCTGGCTTGGAAACTCCGCCGGATCTCCCATGAGCAGCTGGAAAACATGCTTGGGAGATGGACATCTGGACTACCTCACTCAGCCAGCTGCCTCTTTGTCCTAGCACAGATAATTGGTAGAAATTGGTTGTATGGATGGATCACATGACTGCTCGGGTCACCCTTAATGATGAAACTATAGAGGAATTAAGAAGTTCTCCTCAGTTGCACAAAGTTTTAGAGAGTCTTTCACTATTGATTTGGGTGTCCAGCACTAACTTTATGGTTTTTGGACACATCAAGAGCTTTCATCAGCATCATTTTCATCCACAGCTGACAGATGTAAAAAAGCAGTAAAATTCCACCTTAAGCACCAAACTGCAGACACAGTCGGTACAGTGGAATATGTTGGAGCATTCAAAGAGCATGTGGAGACCAAAACAGAGCTAAAAGCAGAGAAAATATTGATCAGGTGGGCAGATACATGACAAAGAATGAATGCCAGTGTTGCTCAATCTCTGCTTTATGTGTAAAATGCAGGTTTGATTAGGTTTGAACACTAAAAGTACTTTTAAACAATTGTACAGAGCCCTGATCGATCCAAACTTCATTCAGGAACAATTTAAATGTTTTTTTGCTTGTGGTTTTGCAGACAGACCTAAAACTCTGCATCATGATGTAGTTTTTTCACAGATATCTGCTGAATGTGTATAAAAGATGTGTAAAAATAGCAACGTCGCTGCAGTATTTGTGTCTAATTTAGATGATGTTTTGCTCTGATTGATTGGATCCTCAATCAGAAAACAAGCATTTTTAAAGTTGTTTGCTTATCATCTTGCAGCCAGACCTGACAAAAACTTCAGACTTTTCACAAGTCAGCATCATGATGGAGTTATTTTTGCATCTTTCTGATCAATTTATTGCAATTAAATCACAGCAAAATCTGTTTATTTTGTGATCATTCCACTGTGGTAAGCTATTAATTCAGCCAACAAGTGACTTGCTAGACACAGCAAGTATTTATTGATTTTGACACAGCAATTATGAAACTGCCACTCACCTCAGTCTGCACCGTGAGGAGACATTCACTGAATTTGACAAAAAGTGCATTGGATTTGAAACTAAAACACCTCGAAGGTTCGGGACTTATCATGGTTTGAGTTTAAAAAAATACTTTTTAAGGTTACTTTTTACTTTTTAAGGTTAGAAAACAATGATTGTCGTATTCAAGACGAAACAAAGACTTTACATCCATGCCAGCAGCTTTACAGATCTAATATTTACACTGTTCATCATCTAGGTTTTTTTAGTTTTAGCAAGCTAATGTTTACTTATTAGTGCTAAATACAAAGTATAGCTAAAGCTGATGGTAATGATTAATATAGTAATATTACCATCAACCAATAATGTCAATATTTTGTCATAAACTTGCTGGTGGCACCATGGATGTCTTGTTACCATGATACCAAATATCAACACAATCCATCCAATAACTTCAGAGACATATCAGTAAACCTCCTGCCAGGTTCCTCTCGGGTTAGACATTATATTGGGCATTTGAACAAACAACAAATGCTGATCGTGTCGTGGGAGCACAGTCTCGCTTTCAAGCTCCGGCAGCTGTGTACAACGTGAACGTCTCAGCTTAGATTTTCTTGACCAGATTTGCTCACAGTTTCCACATGCATACCAGGAAGTCGGCGAGTTGTGAAGAAAGAATTGATGCAAGCAGAATAAGAAGGGTGGTTTGAAACAGAATCAGTGATGTAAAGTGTGAAGTGATGTACACAGTGCAGGCAAATCACCCCTACAGAGAACACGCTGAAGACTGATCTGAACAACCAAATAAGAAAGATGTTAAGATCAAGGCCGAGCGTACAGAAAAATCCAAACCAAGAGAATCTGAGTAAACAAACTGCTGACTTTGAGCCGAGCGTGACTGGAACCTCTGCTTCTTCTTCTTTACTTTTGGAGTTGAAAAAAAGGTTACCCTAAAAGTTGAGTTCGCTCTTGATTTTTAAGGTGGCGAGGGAACCCGCGTCTCAAAGTTGAACCAGCTTGAAATGTTTTACAGTGCACCTTTCATGAGCCCGGAAGAACACTATCAAAGTGCTTTACACCGTCTCTATTCTACCTCGCATTGCTTCTGCCGAAAAGAAGCTCTTGAGGTAAAATCCCACTGGAAATTGCAGGGTTTAGTCATACTTCATTCAATTTGCCTCAAACCTTTGTAAAGGAATTAAAAGGAATCAACTGGAGGAATTCCTCTGTAGAGACATTTACCTGACATTTGTAGGTAATATTTTCTATAAAAGGCGTATCAAAGTTACAGGAATAATAGCGTCTGCACACACACACCCTGGGGATCCACTGCTCCCTAATCAGTTTGTAACAGTTTGATAAAGCTGGAGGAAGACAAACCGATTGTATTTAGTTTAGGGAATTTGGCCTCATATATTTCCCTTTGAAGAGACAACAAGCGCAAAATGTTTTAAAGGTTTAATTTATGTATTGTTTAATTTGTAAAGAGAAGTTATCTTTATGTAAATTTAATGTGGAGTAAGTTTGGATACCAACACCTTAGAGTAAGGACACCGATGACTCAAAATAATCAAATGCATACAAAAAGTATTGAGTTTCATTATTGTGGTGATTGAGAAAATATTAAAAGGTTCATATTTAAGCCGCTCGAAATGAGATTTGAAGTGCCTCGACACGCTGCTGATGTTAGCGAAATTCCATCATGGTGGACTCAGTGTTGGACAAGATGTGTGTTTGTATGTTTAAACTTATTTTATGTGTAAAATGATAATATTAACCTCCATAACTCACTAATCAGAGGCTCCATGTGCTCTACGATGAACGTCATAATACTTTTAGCTGCTTTTGTATTCACCATCACCAGTGAATGACATGAAAGTCGACGATTCTTCACTCTCTCAAGTTTAAAGTCACATCAGATAGACAAAGTTGGATCAGAAGGCAGGCAACTCATACAAAAAACAGGAGGTTATAGAAAGCGAGCCGTGCCTGCAGCTGTCCAAGTAAGGCATAGTGCTAAAAGCAGTTGCATACTGTAGCAGATACACATCCATGGCCGCAGGATAAAAAGGCTTTTTTGTGGAAGTATGTAGGAGGGCAGTTTAAAAGAGGTATCTTCTGTAGGTGATGGGGTCGTGAATGGTTGAACAGCATTTTTTTTTCTTTTAGCTCTTTCTTTTTAAAGCATATGAAGAGGGAAAGAGCATCGAATGCTGAACATCGCTCTCCAACACGCTGGATTTATCTTTTGTGCATCTCATCAGCCTGAGAGCGTCTGCTTGGTGAAAAAGGCAGAAAAAGGACCAGACTCCTCTTTGAGGCTGCAGCAAAAAAAACACGTTTTTAATGCTGCTTTGTTTCATTTCCATTTCCTGACCATGTAATGCACTTTGATATAATGTGTTTCTTCTCACCTCATCTCTCAATGCTATTTCTAAACAAAATGCTGTGTTTTTTAATCAGTGAGGGATTTCTAATGTGTGTTTGGCCGGTACTGGTTTTTGACATTAACACCTCATCAGCGCTGTTCGTATGGGCCTAATAGGACCCACACTGATGATGAATTGCACCATTATGACCTGACCTATAAGAGGTGGGACACACTGGACAGTCCAAAAAAAAAAAAAAGAAACGAGAAAACTAACCTTTCAGCTCATTTAGCGCAGCTTTAGGGTGCTTTCACACCTGACCTGTTTGTTAAGCTGCAGCTGAACTCTGTTGCATTTGTCCAAATAGTTTGATTCTTTCTGGCCAGCCAAACAAGTGGAAAATGAAAAATTTGAGTTTTGCTCTGCTTCCAACCGAACCCTCATGTGGTTGGTTTGTGGTGTGATGACCGAGCAGACCAACCACAAGGCTGTGTGATAGCAGAGAAGTGATTTTAGCATAAATAATTCAATATTATTAAGTCGATCTGCCATCTGCTGATCATGTGATGTCATGTGGGGGTTCTTCCTTCATGCATTAGAAAAAGGAGTTACGACGCACGTCTATTTTTATTGTCCCGCTTTTTACCTCTCCGTCATTATTTATGACACTTGAGGTACAGTTGCAATCTGGATAATACATCATTTCTTGGCGAGTTCTTAGAGCAGAGAGAATAAATAAACCCAAACAACACAGTAGAGCACGGGCTAAGATTAAAGACGACGATGAAGCAGGACGACAGTCATCAAAACTGTTCAATGAACTGCCTGTCCACATGAGTTCATGCTTACTCCTCTTAGTTCATTTCTAAGAAGCCAAAATGGACAATGACACATAATTATCAGGATTATCAGGAGTATCATGTAGCTGTTTTTTTATATAGAGAAATGCATTAAAAGCTTGTACAATATCCAGGTCAAGGAGAACCAAATACTCACAATTTACTCTTTTCTTTACATCACAGCAGAAAGATGTAAAGCCGTCATTACTGCGTTTGAGGTGCACAGGTTCGGTGCAGTAACATGCCTGGCTGTTAGAGCCACTTATTTGGCAACCATTCCCCTTTTTCCTCCTGTGGTTCTGGAGGCAGGTACCAATCACAGTCCTTGTACCTAAAATTGGGTCTAATCGGGTCCAACCCCCAGCTGCAGATCAACTCTGCTCTTGTGCATATTACTGAATTGAACCTGTATAAAGGCTCTGATGAGGTCTTTGTGTAGAAAAGTGCTTCGCTACTGTGGTGTGAGCCAAAAAAAAAAAGAAGTGAAATGTGAGTACTTTGTCCTCCTTGAAATGGAAATTTTAGATGGGCTACCTTTTCATACATTTTTTTGGAGTGTTGGATTGTTGGAATCACGTTGTTGAAGCGCAAACTGCGTCCTGAAATATTTCTTATTATTTGCCCACTAATAATTCAAGATGAAATGTCAGTTTTTAGCTCAGATGTTGGTGCAGCCGGGCTCTTATGATGGCGGTTTCTCTCCCATCGCAGCTGTGTACCAAACCGTTTGTAAAATAAAATTCAAAATTCAAATGTTGGTGTCCTTTTTCAAAAATCTACCCATCCAAAGTGTACTTTAAATTCATGATATTTTGGGTCACTGTAAATGCTGGACTGAACCTGTCGTCTCCATTTACTCTGAGTGAGAACAGTTTTTAAGGAAGTGGAAGGACAGGCCTGTGAGTGCCTGCAGACACTGTGATTTGACGGAGAAAAAAAAAAGAAATCAAAGTGCTCTGATGTGTTTTAGAGAGAAATCCAGGCTAAATCGATTCGGCTGAACTGAAACACTAGGCGGTTTTCACACCAAACCACTGGGTTATTCTTTAGGGTCTGTTTATACAGCTTTGAGCTGTGAAAGAACAGAAAACAACTCGGTCCAGAGTGCTGCTTTTATTTCAGCCCAAGTTAAAAGGATAGATGAACTAAATATCTTGTAGCAATCAATGGGTATCGATCAATCCCCTGAAATGCTTTTATTTCAGGTGTGGTATGGACCAAATTGAAAAGTGGTGTGTCATTAACAGAGAAAAGGGGGAGAAATAGGATACTGTGCCGTATAAAGCTGCTTTGTGTTCCTCCTGACCTCTCTGTGCTCTTTGTGCTGTTTTGGTTAATAAAACAGGAAATACAAGCAAACAGGCTTTCGAGGCTCGCAGTTGCAGTTCGATAACATTTTTGAAAACCAAATCCAGTATTAAATTCACATTTCAGACAAAGGATCCTGCTGTATCTTTTATTGTTAAGGTTGTTTTGTTTTTTTTTCAAACTGAGGCTGAATCTAATATGGACGCCACCCCACAATCATTTCTCCTAGAAATTACATTTATGCACCGATAATTCGTTTTTGCTAAGTACGTTTCACAGGAAAATGTAATTGCTGCCTGAATTATGTTACCTTGGTTAAGGTCAGAGAAAGATTGTGGTTTCTATTAAATGTTAATTGAGTAAACGCATCGTTCTTAAGCTTCAAATCACTGCATTTTTTCAAGAATAATCAAAAACCATGATCTTTACTGAACCTTAAAGCATTGAAACCATAATGAAGGTTTAGCTGCCAAGAACAAACGCTAAATGTTGTCAGTAAACTAAAATTTTAGTATAAACATTTTGATAGATCTGCAACTTTTCCTCATTATGCTGATGAATAAATGTGCTTAGGTGGCATTTTGTGTTTTATACAAAATGTATGTTGCAAATTTGCTGTATTAAAGGTCATTTCTGGTATACAGGGTTTACTCTAAAAGTTCAGACAAATAGAGACAGAAGTTGACTGCTGGATGATCTGTGTAATTTGTGTTAATTCGTCCCTAGAGAGAGTTTACAGGCCTTATAGACGTTTGCTGCAAGTCAGATTTTCTCACCTGTGTGGGGGTTTTAGGTGAGTTTAAAATCAGCAACTCCAGATCTCTCTTTTGTTTCCGCCTGAGTTTCTCTCCTTTTTCCTCTCATCTCATGGAACAGGTTCAGCCCCAGGAGATGAGCTCAAGTTAAAAACAATTTCAATTTGCGAGGCGGCGTCCCCACGCTAGTTCACGCCGCCCGGGCAAATTTGCATCCGGTCGCGCCTTCCCGTTGATTGTCTGTGGTATCAAAAGCTCTAAAGTTTGCCTCCCATTCTGTCTGAAGACACAGTAAAGATGCCACATGGACAGCGTCTTTTAAGACATTTTTTATTTATACAAACAAGCTTAGAAAGTCAATTATTAAGTAGTTCTGCTCGAAAGAAAAGGAGGGAAAAAAGGGACAAACAGAGTTATTGATGTGACGCAGTGGAAACTAAGGCCGGCCAGTTTCAGTTTCTCTTCTGTCAGAGATTCATCAGAATGAACATTGTAAGGAAATGAATCTTTAGACTGTGTGTTACTCAAGATTTAGTCTGTGCAGTGCCGTGGTCTGTGATCAAGCCTGAGCCCAGATGGTCTACAGCATTAATATAAGAAGCATGTTACGTTCAGTTATTACATTAAAACACAGACACATCCCAAATAGAAGCTGTAGCCATGTAAATCAATCTAACGGCTGAGATATTAGATCAGTAGCGTAACCGGAGGATGGTGCACGGTGAGAGCAGCATGAAATTAGATTCCAGGGAGGCAGCACCAGTGAAAGTGACTGGCTTCAGTCAGAATATCTGGCAGAGGAGAAAAATATGAGGAACATTCAGCTTATGGGACATCTTTTTGAGGCTTTGGCTTCATGGGCCATTAGGCTGGAAAGGAAACGGAAATCTACAAAGCTGCCAGAGTCTAAAAGTCCTCAGAATTTACCTTAAATAGGAATAGGAAAGTATCTCCAGCTTATTGCACTTGTAAACATTTGACATTGTTAAAACAAAAAGAGAAGACGGCTGTCAAGGAGACAGGAAAAAATTCTTCTTCTGTTGATTTCCCTCCAGTACACACATTACAGGTTTAACCAGGAATTAATGTCAAATCTGAGGCTGTAATATCCAACAAAAATGAGATAAATATCATGTGAAACACGCTCGTGGCTAAGCTGGAGAACCCAGAGTTGAGTTGACAGCTGAGAAGCAGCTTGGTAATGCTGGTTATCCAGAACGGTTAATGTCTCAGTGAAGCCAAATAACCCAAAGAAACTCAAAGTGCTTGTATATGAAAAGCATTTGTTCATTATCTCATTTTTGTTTTTTTTGCTCTAACTTAAGAAATAGACAAACACTTGATGTTGATATAATCTTTTTCCTGTTGCCCCGTGTTAACTATAGATATTGACAATGGATATAAATGAATTGGCCCCCCATTGCCAACATCTATTAAGTGAATTGCCTTCACACCCACAGGCTAAGCAAACAGTATCGAGTTCTGTTTATTATGTCAGGGGCCATTAATTTGCTGCCAGCTTTTATATTGAATATGTTATCAGAGACCTGGCGAGCGAGTGAGAACAAAGACAAAATGAGCCAATTTAATACTGTTTGGCGGGTGGAGTCAGATTTCACCGTTCGCTGGACTTTTTGTCTGATTGGGAATCTGGAAAATGAATTTGGTCGACCCCGTCCCCTATCGAGGTGTTTGCACCTCCACGTGAATATTATCGACGGTGTCTCCATTAGTGCTCGGTGATGCAGAACTGCAATGGGCGTCGGATAATTTTCTGTTTTCTGACAAGGAGGTTCATTGTCTGTTAACATGTTCGCTTTCCCGCTATCGCCTCTCAGTTATAAACAACCTCGACTTCAGCTCTTCAGTCACTTACGCGTTTCTTCCGTTTAAGTCTGAGCAAAAGATGCTGGGAGGTTAGTTAAATGCCAGCATACCAGGAAATCGTTGCTTAAGCAATCTGCAATATCCTGCTGATTTTCTCTCTTGTTATTTTTCCTTTAACTCCACAGATGAAGCATCACTCAAACACTTAGGGCAGCTGCTTGGACAGTCCTTTCTCAATCCAATGATAATGTTCAGTTCTGCTGATTTCCTGCACAAAAGACCTAGACTGCCACCACTCAACAGCTTGTTCAAGGAGAAACAAAGAGAGGGCGAAAATGGGGGCCAAGTCATCTATAGCGAATTGTTAATCACTTGTAAAATCTCTTGTCCAAGTATGAACGCTGCGTTCCACCTGAATCAGGTAAAGACAGGAGAATAATAATCATTTCTATGTTTAACAGCAGAAAAAAAAAACCCATGATTATATTTTTTCAACTTGAAATTTGAAGAATTATCTTAACTTTTTAGACTTGAATGCAGACAAGACTGAAGTCTTTATCACTGTCTAAGCTTCCAAGGTTTCTCAGTCTATTGGATCGCCCTCCTTTATCTTAAAAATCTCATAATCATATTTGATATTTGAAGTTTCTTCCATTAAATAAACCTTTCCAAACTGAGATAGAGATGATCATTAACTCTGATGGTGATCAGACTTGGATGCTGCGAAACTTTTGACCTGATCCAGCAAGAAGACCTCATCACACCCATCTTATGTCCTTAACACTGCCTTCCTATCAGGTTCAGGATCCATTTAAGCTTCTTGTTTTTACGTGCAGAGCTCTTTGCGATCAGGTGCCCGTTCCATCTTTTGGTCACTCAGGTCCTTCTGACCGGAGCTCGACTAAAAACAAACAAAGGTGACGCTGCCTTTGAGGTGGCTCTGCCGATGTGGAACGCCCTTCCTGTAGACGTACAGTGTGCAGCCTCTGCTGATGCCTTTAAAAAGCAGCTGAAGACTCATTTGTTCAAACTGGCCTTTGTCTCACCTCGTGCTGTCCGGTGCGCGTAAATTTTATGTGTTTTTTTTTTAAAGGTCCATTATTGATTTAGTTTGAATCGCTTTATTGTTTGTTTCTTTTCACACTTTTTATGGTCTCATTTTTAACGGATCTTGTGAAGCACTTTGCGACCTTGCTCTGTGAAAGGAGCTACACTAAATAAACTTGACTTGTATTCGAATGACTCCGACATTAGGAAAAGTGAAAAGTGAAAGGAAAAAGTGAAACTCTGCCTTTATTTATGTTTCGCTGAAAGCTGTACGCCATCGGGCCGCAGAGGTGGTGTCGGGGTCATTTCTAACAAATCATCCCGCTCACCGTTCTGTGTGGAGTTTGCATGTTTTCCCCGAGCCTGCGTGAGCTCTCCGCGGGTGCTCCAGCTTCTTCCCACATCCCAGAGACATGCAGGTTAGGTTAAATTACCCATAGGTGTGAATGTGAGTGTGAGAGACTGTCCGTCTCTATATGCCAGTCCTGTGATTGACTGGCGACCTGTCCTGGGTGCACCCTGCCTCTCACTCAATGCCAACTGGGATCAGCTCCAGCTCCCCTGCCCCCAACAATCCTATAGAGATAATTCACACCTCACAAACAGAAAAAAGACACACACAGTGAGAAATTGAGAGTAAAGTGTACTAGCGATTGAACTCAGATGACGCTGAAACCTTATTTAGCGTTTCCCCTCAACAACCCCACACATGACTCAGACTCACAGAGCAAATAAACAAAATGTCAGACGTGATAAACGTTTCATGAAAGTGGTGTTCGCTAATGGGGAATGCAGTCAGGGGCTGCAGATTAGATCATATTTTGTGGTTTAATTCCTCATTGTATAGTACATATGAATATATATCACCACCTGTTATTGTTTCCCCTGCAAAGAAAACTACTATTTGCTACTTTCTTAGGCTATATAAGTACTATTTCTTGCTAAAAAAAAATGTTTACTCCCTATGCAGTACCTTTAGTTTATTAATAATAATAAAAAATAAACCTCAACTTAAATAAAGAAAACAATAATGACAGAATGAAATGCAGTCTTTCTGCAGAGTGAAGAGGAAAAATCCAGATGTTGACACAGTTCTTGATGAATGATGGGATGTTGAATAAAGCTCTTTTATTCTAGGAGTTGAGCGATGGAGGGTCACTATTGACCCTTCGGACAAAGGAGAGTACACAGAGAGGTTACACAAGGGTTGTGAGATTATTGCATCACCCATAAAAAAGAAACTCAGTTATTCACGAGTGTACCCGCAGTACACTATTGTCAGTGAGGCTGTTTCTTTTTATAATTCCCAGTGATTTCAAATTCATGAAAATTCATTAAAAGAGGTACCAGCGTCTGCAAAGTCTGGGTCCACGAAATTTCCCAAGTTCTCCACGGGATAGGGCTCGTTTGATGTCAACAACAAGGAGAAACTGATATCACAAAAGGCTGACTTCAGACTGGATTCACACACGGACAATAAACACGTAATTCAATTTGCAGACTCCACTTTGACAAATGTGGGCCATGATGTTCATACGATATACACCGTACTCGTTTTTCAGCACTCTCATGCTTCAGCTAGAGTTTAAATACAGCAGGATTTGTAAGGATCAGCTCACATCATCTATCTTGACTGGACGCTGAATCTGTTCCCATTCAGCCCTTGTTGTTGGAAAATGAAAATGGATTTGAAACTGAACCCGCAGCACTTGTTTCCAGCTTCCACGGCGACCTCCCACTTCAAAACATTAAAGGTTTCCCTTTTAGTTGCACCACCTCTCCTGTCTCTTTCTCTCTGGGAGCAGAGCAAGCACAAAAATATTAATGCTGACTGTTATGCTCATTGTAGTGTGCAAAGCAATCTGCTGCAGGCCTGGAGAAAGCAAAAATAAACAGAGGGACTCTTCGTCTTTCTATATATGTCTGTGCGGATCAGGGAAGGATAAATCTTTTAGGGGCCCCTGGTGCATAAATATGCTCCCCTATCAATTAAGCAGAGGACCAAAAATCTGACAAATAATCTGTTGCCAATTGTTGAGCGACATAACATAAATTTTAATGGCCGTTTTTTATTTATCTGTGGAATTTTTTTCAGTGCCAGTGCAACTTTTTTGTGTTTTGATGCCAATGTTACATTTTTGAGTTCAGGTTTTTATTTTCAAAGCCAGATACAGTCACCGTCCTGGCTCAGGTTTGACGGCGGTGGAATTCATCAGCGGGTCTTTGCAAAATATGCAGATCGAACTTGTCGGCTGGCTGGCAAAATGCTGCTAACCGCTAACACACTAGCCAGCCGGGAACATGTCCGGTCAGTCGCAATATCTCTGCAATGAATAAATCAAAATGAATAAAGCTCACCGAGCCTCCCTCTATTTCCTCTGTGCTGAGCTCAAAGGGGGATAAAAAGCAAGCTCATTAGCTCAGTCAGCGGCACACAAGAAGCTCACACAATTTATTCAAGTGATATGTTTGTATCATCAACTCTAAAAACAACAGGCTAAAAACATTTCTTTCTTGTGGAGCATTTTATTTTCCAACAGAGAGAAAGACAGGAAATGAAATGGATATATTCTGTACTTAAAGCAGCTCAGTTGAACTATTACGTTGATTTTGGTGCCCCCTGTGGACAAAGACAGTAGTGTTTTTAGCTAACATTCGGTCACACGTTCCCTCTTTCTTTCAGAAGATGACTTCCAGTAACTCAAATTCATCCAGACAAAAACATTTAATGTAAGAAAATAATCCAATCCACTGACAGACATGAACAGACTATTAGAAACTAGCAGAAATAAAAAGTCTTTTCTTGTTTGTTTATTTGCGTCATATTGAAGGCATCACTATCAAAATGACTGTTCATAACCAGTTAAAAACTCCATAAAGATGGTTTAAGTAATCTGTTCCTAAAAAGCAAAGAGGCAACTCCGCTCTGTTGTACCTGTTTTTTTTCTTTTCAGGAAAAAGGTATAATTATGTTCTTCCTTTAGGGGATATTAAACAGGTTAAATACTTAAATGTGTACTCGCAAAGTGTGCAGGTGTCCTGATGCATGCATGCTCATACTGCACCTCCTCGTGTTTCTCTGCCACGTGTGTGTGTGTGTGTGTGTGTGTGTGTGTGTTTCATTGATATTTGGGCAGCCACTGTCATCCACCACCCTGCAGACCACCGCAGGCGTCATGGATTTTCAGTCGTGTGACATTAACCTCAGACTGCTGCTGGAGTATTAGCACAGACTCACGCACACCACCACCACCACCACCTCTGTCCTCCCCCTCCACACCCCAAACCCCCCCTGCTCTCCCATTCAAGCTTAAGTGATCCCCAAGAGGAGGGAGGAAAAGGAGGAGGCGGAGAAGCTGAGGAGAGAGAGATGGAGGGAATCCATGTCCGGTTGACGTGACGTGCTGTACCACAATGGGAGTTAGAGGGGTAAATAACAGTGGAAGAGAGAAGGAGAGCAGACAAGTGGCGGTGAACACAGGTTGTATAAAACCAGGAGGCAGAGGGGGGATGCGGGAGGAGGATTATAAAGGATGGATGATGGAGGAGGAGCTCTGATGTGCTTTACTTTCTGTTTTTTTGCATGAATGGAATCAATCAGGAGGACAAATGTCTGGGCTGCGCGGTGATGACTGGTATTCAGAGAAATTATGACCATGCAAGATAAAAAAATAAAACATTTTTTAAAAAATCCTCACGTTAGCCGCCATCTACTGTGTGTCTGTGGTCGAAGGGCTTCAGGTTGTCCAGCGCAGGAGCCAGAGCTCCTCCTCGTGGCGTGTCCGGGCACTGCAGCACTCCGTGACGTGCGGACACGTGTGAAAATGGATGTCAGGTTCAGGCCCACAGCGGTGCTTTATCAGACATCACACCTGCAGAAGTGTGGGCATGTTGAGTTAACACAGCAGTCCTCATTTGCTCCTCCGTATTTCTGCGTCTCCAAACAACAGAATTAGCTCAATCAGTTTCTTTTAAGGAAATTTTTCTTTAGTAAGCGGCTGCCGAGCTGATAATAAGATGAGATGTGAGATAGAAATGAAATGTACGAGCCTGAGTCTGGTTTGCGGAGCTCCACAGGTATGGACTGAGGTTGATAACAACCAATAAAAATGTCATTATTGGTGTCTGTTTTCAATAAGAGCTTAAAGCTTATGACTGCTGGGACATATAAACTAGTTATTACATTCAAATTATTATTATTTTCACTTAATAAATGTCTCTATGTATTTATATCTTACCTGTTTAGACCGATGGAATAAGTGTTGGTTGGTTAGCAACAGTCAGCAGCAGTAAAAAGTCAGTTTTAGGTGTTTTAGAAGTGTTTCCGTATAATAGATGTACTTTTTTAAATCTAGAAAATGTGCTAGTAAATATATATTTTATCTGCTTTCTGTCTTAGGCTCCTATCTTCACGCTTTAGATAGCTTATCAGGGTGTCCCATTTCACATATCTGGTTGTAAGATTGTACTTCTATTCAAACTGTTTGTGAATAAACTGAAACTGAAATAACAAAAAGTACAACACAAGCAGATGAAAGACAATAAAAACAGACTCCTCCATCTGCCTCTAACTATGAGTGACAGGCTGCTACATCGACACGCCGTTTTCTGCTCGAGTGACACAACAGCTTTCAGTCGACGAGTCTCTCTCTCTCTCTGCGATCAGGATTTATCATCGTTTTAATTTGAAGGGGCGTCTGATGACAGTTAGTTAAAATTCTGACGAGCACTTTTAAAGCTTTAGCTGGCCTTGCTCCAGACGATTTCAGGGATTCACTGACCCCCCCTCCTCACCACCACCACCCCTCGCCTAGACTGGAGGAAGCGTCTCTGCTGGTCGTCCCTCCATCCCTCCATGACCAAAGGTGACCTGGCCTTCAGTGTTCGAGCCCGCAGACAGAGCAACACTCTGCCTGCTGAGATCAGACGGGCCCCATCATTAGCCTCTTTTAAATCCCTTCTTTAAACTTCCTACAGGAAAACGTTTATGAATATTTAATACGTTGCAGGGTTTTATCATCCCACTCTTTTCTAACTTTATTTTATCCCCCCAGTGTTTTTGTGTTTTTATGATCCCTCTCTTGTTTTATTGTTGTTTAGGGTTGTTTTTTTTCCCTTAAAGACTTTTAACCTTGTTTTTAAAAAAAGTGCCGTATAAAGTTTAGTATCATCATTTTGCTGTTGGTGGGTTGTTTGGTTTCTGTCAGTCTGACTCGGATCAAAGTGCTCCCAGACAGCAGATTAGCAGAGTTTTTGAGAGTTCAGCTCTCAATAAATAATACGTAAATGTTTGTTTTTACTGTGATTTACTTTATTCAATATTTCAGGCAGACACTTGCTAACTTTTCAGGGGAAAGTAAATGTAGTAAATAAAAAAAAAAAAACAATGGGCATAAAACTTTCTAAGCAGACGTCAGGCTAAGGACGTACATTTGAAGTTGATCTTTAAAGACTTTGCTCATAGATCCTCTGGCAGGCTGTTCTGAGCACAGAAACTCAAACTCATCAGATATTTTCATCTTTCATTTTGGGACAGCTAAACAGGTGTGAGAAAGGACCTGGAGGGGAGCGTCCAGGTGCTCTTTTCACCAAATTTGCAACAGTCGACCTAGGATTTGCATCATAATTGAATTTTTCCTCGCGTTCATTTTTTACTCTTCAAAATAAAGTCTTTCAGAAGCAGGTTCAGAGATTGCTTTTTAAACAATTTCAAACAACCAAATCATTTAAAAAGCAATATAAAAATTGATAGAAAACCCCTGTAAAGACTTGGGAAATGGGAGTAATTTGTGTCTCCCATCTGGTGTGGTGGTTCACAGCACAGCTAACACAGACACGCTGTCACAATATTCATCCGTCGTCCAGCTGTAAAGGCTTCCTTCAGTAAATATATCCAGGTAATGGCTGCACAGGCTCAAAGGGAAGCATGCAGGATAATGAGAAACGCTGACTCATATCTCTGCTCGGTCCTTTGCTCTGAATGAAGCTGACTCACTCACAGTGTCACTCCTCGCAAGGCTACTCAAAAACAGCCTTTCATGGGGGGGTATCAAAGCCAATCTGCAATAAGCTTTCTCTGAAGCGACACTCGAGTTAAGCGCAGTGACAACACTCGGTGACTCAGATGAAGTGTTGTTTGAAAAAAAAGTTTCGGCACAAGTTATCAAAGAAAGCTGATTGGTTACATGAACAGACTGGATCTGTACAGTATGTAGGTATACCCACAGGTGGTCTACAGAAGATTTATTTTCCTTTGGTTTGGAAGGATTTATCTAAGGGTAAAATAACACAGGAGAAACTATCATTTCTCAGCCCCCTGCTCAGTGGATGGATGCTCAAAATTATATAAAATATTCAGGTACTGCACTCAAAATTATGAAAGTATTGGATGTACTTTTACATCTACTCTACTTTGTCACAGCTTTAGCTACAAGTTGCTTTATGAATTAAGATTTTGCATGCAAAACATATGAATCTAACCACTCGACAAGCTACGTTTCATGTAAAAACATTTCATGGTTTCAGCTTCACAAATGCAAATCCATTTTAATTATTCAATCATTTGAATTTGCTTTTAATAGTGTCGAGCCACGGGATGTTTTTTGGACACAACAAGCACTGTGAAGGTGTCATTGTGATGGCATTTCTCTCTTTTTTTACAAACCAAACAATCAATCGATGGATTAATGGAGAAAAGAATCAGCAGATTCATCCTTAATGAGAAGAATCATTAGTCGATGTAAAATAAGAGATAATGAGCGCCAGTAAAATCAGTAAACAGTAAAACAGTAAAATCCTGCTTTTACCTTAATGATGATGAATAATAATCTAATAGGAGAATAGAGAATAGTACAACAGACAGAGGGGGCATTAAATCTTAATTAAAAAAATAAGCATACTAATAAATAAACATATTCTGTTACAAGTAAATATCCGGCCTAGAAAATGTTGTTTAAGTAAATGATCTGAGCACTTCCTCCCCCCCTGCTCCTGCTCCATCCTCGACTTTTTGTCTCGGGGTTTGTGGGCGATTCAGATTATTCTCAGTTTTATCAGTGATCCTCTCATCTCTCTGCAGCTTCTCAGAAGCTTTGGAGGCTTTTCTGGTACCTGATGATGCAAGTCTTGGCAGGCACAAACGGCAGCTGTGAAAATCCCCACCGGGCTGCCGCCTGTGTACAGTATCTATGTGTGTGCGTGTGTGTGTATGTGTTGATTTGCTCGTGTTGTTCGACTTTTAACAATCACAAGGTGAGAGGAGGCTCAGATTGGGGTGAACTTCCCTCCTTCTGTTCTCTCCGCCGGCTCCATCTTTGTGTTTCTCTTCCGACGTGACGCATATATGGTTATCGGCCAATTTGCCATCCAGAAATTTCCCCGTACGCAGACACTCGCACGTCGTTAGTCGATCACACTGTCAGTGTCTGCCAAGCTGCCGGTGTTACATTTATCGGGCCCCAAATTGTGCCCCACAGCCCAACTGTGTTAGGATTTGAAAGATGTACACATCAGCGTTCATTAACACCAGTTTCTGTTTCTTTTTCTTTTTTTTGGTGCTGCCATGTCCTTCGCATCTCAGTCAAAGTGATTAGCTGACTCGAGCAGACAGATTCACTGGGGATACAGCAGTAATTATGTTAGAAAAGGGCAACTGGGCCTGTTCTAGGAATCCATGTGACTTCTGGTATTCATGCGGGATTGTGAGGACGCTGTAGACACGAGTAAACATCACACAAAACACCACAAAACAATGTGGCAGCGCTGAATTCATCTACTTCACCTTTTCTAACCCACTCAGATCAGCGGTGAGAGATTAAATAAGGTTTCATAATCACCAGAACTGGATTTACAGTGCTCTAAATGGGACCAGCAATGTACAGAACAACAGGCAGAACAGCCACTTTTAAGTTTTTCTTTGAAGACCCAGAACAACCTCCAGCAATGACCTCCCTCACTGCACATCCACGTAACCTGTAAAAACTACTCCTCTGTACGATTTGTCATGGCAACCATTTAAAAAACATTTTTTACACCACACTGCAATGGTCACATCTGAAGACCTTTGATAAATGAAGAAACTGTGGCTGCTTCAAGAGGTGATATTTACAGCAAATAATAGCATGTTTAATGAATTAATTAATTTTATTTTTATGAATCAGAGTCTGTGTGACTGATTGATGGTTGTACCTCCAGAGTTTATCAATGTATAAAAGGTCTCCAGGTAAGACCGTTGTGTAATTTGTTTTAAATGGTTGATATTGAATAAATCAGTGAATAAAAAAAGCAATTAATCAGTGTTTGAAAATATAGTCTTTTTTAATGACATAAAGCATAAAGCTCTCCAAAGAAGTGCAGATCTATATGAAATGTTTAATTTACTGAATGTTCATGAAGAAAAATGCTGATAAAAAAAGCTCAAAATGATTAAAACAACCGAGCATCTAAAGAAATCAAAGCTGCAGTTGGTCTGTCTGTCCGTCAGTTTGAAGAGGATTGTTTAAAGCAATCACACAGCTCAATCAGTTTCAGTTGTTCGGCCTGAAATTCACCATCACACCCTGGTTCAACCTTTTCACCTTCATATTTACAGAGAGGATGCTGCACTGGAGGAACTGCTAGATTTCATATTTTCAGAGAGAAGATATTTTATGTTTGAGATTTTCCAGTGCAGTGCAAAGCCATGTGAGGACTTTAAATTACAGTAGGGGCACCTCAGCAGCTGAAATGTGCCAGTTTCTACTGTCCAAACACAACCTGTCTGTATTTCTTCAGTCACTTTCTGTCTTTTTCTTTTTTTTGCCCCAAATAAACAAAAGTAGCTGCTGCCTACTGAGCATTCACAGCGTGTCACTTTGTGTGTGTGTCGCTTTCAGACTTTGTGTCCCCGTCGTTTGATTTCAGATTATTTCTTTTTAGAGCGCCGCAGGTGGTTCGGGCTGTCATAGATTTCTTTACTCGTGAGTTATCGACTGGCTCTGATTATGCTCTCCAAAGCCCATCAGAGAACCTGCCGCTCTGTGTAGAAAAAAGAAAAAAAAAGGAGATTTTCCACTTGAACAGCTTTGTGTTAGTTAATTGATTGATAGGTGATTTTTGCATGACAACATCCCAAAAAATTGCATTTAATATGTTTTTGCACACTGATTATAATTCCATCTTTCGAGACACAGTTTGTGTTTGTCGCCTTTTTATGTGGAGGTATCTTTGTAGGGACTTTAAGGTTCCTCTGTTTAGCTGGAGAGAAGCCAGATGAAGAACTTTTGGAGTCATTTTGACTATTTTTTCCATTTAAGGACAAAGGAAATGGTGACCACTTGTGTGAATAAATAGCTTAAGCTAAGAATCGGCTCAGTTTACTTGCAATATGTCGAAATATTCTCCAAAATTACAGTCTAAATTTAAATATATAATCTACTCTGGTGGTTTAAAATCTGAGGTTGACACTTCAGATAACAAGAAACAACTTCCTAATTTGCACACCACAAACAACTGATTCACTGCAGCAGCTCACCACTAATTATTCTGTGCACTTCAACACATATTTAAGTGTGTCTGTGTCAGTGTGAATTTCAGGAAATTCAGGTCTCCAGCTCCTCCCCTTCCTCATCCAGAGGGAGGCATCATGGGCTGTAAACAGATCAGCCCATGTGGTTAACTGGAAGATGGGTTTGGCTCAACCAGGAAGTCAGACACTGACTCAGTCTGTCAAGTTGCAGAAACTGACAGAAAACTACTTCTGCTATTGTGAAACTCCCTTCAAGGTAAAAGACAGACAAAAAAAAAAAAATCAGTTGGAACAAATTTCAGAAGACTTCTGAGTTGAGACAAACATCCCTGTTAATGTTTTTTCTTATTAATTCAATTGTTGATTAATCCCTTGTCATTATAAGCACCTTTCTGACAAATCAACAAAAGGCTGATCGCTGAATTCTTTTCAAAGTAAAACATTTTCACTGAGTTTTCTGTATGAATACATTAATTTAAAATCCTCTACGGTCCATTGAGGAATGAGAATTACAAAACACATGATGTGCTTGTATGAAAAGATAAGATGAGTTAGTATAAGATAAGATAAACTTTATTTATCCTGCATCGGGAAATTCACTCCTTACAGCAAGATACCTATACCACTATACCTCTAATGCACATTAATGAACTACAATGTTAAAATATAAATCTATTTGTTAGTGATAAGAACATAGTAATGTAATAATCTGTTTTAATAGATCATTGTGAAAGGAGCAATTCTGCATTATAAGTGCGTACTATGATACTTGTTGTACTCAAGTATGCCACAATTTTGAGGTACGTGTACTTTTATTTTACCTTACTGTATACAATTAAATTTCAAACTTTATTAGTTTACAGATTCAGATGATTAACACTACATAAAATGAACTAATAAATTATTATCTGTTATTATAGAATAAGCTACAAAGCTGTATATAGCCCCATGTTATACATGAATGCATTATTAATGATAATCAAGTGATAAAATATATATTATTCCAGATCAAATAGGCCATTCTGCGTAAATAGTATTTTTACTCTCTATACTTCAAGTGCTTTTTTATGCCAGAACTTTTGCATTAAGCTTTTAAATGCAGGGTTTGCATTTGTAATGCAGTACGTTTAGACCCCGGTATTCGTATTTTTTACTAAAGTAAATAATCTGAGTAGTTTTTTCTCTCCTGTGAGTGCTTAATGTCACTTTTACTGCCACAGCCTTTATTTTGAAATCACCGACAGACCGGAAGACAGGGCGGTGCTGCTGCTAGCTTCATGCTAACCAGAAAGTCGCAGCAGTGACGGACTTTCCTTCTTCAGGACTCTTTTTTAGACTAAAAACCAACTCTAACTCTGTGACAACGAGCGCACAAGACCCGTCTGCATGTTTCCAGTTAAGTAAACCTCCATTTTTGTTTAAAATCAGACGCTAGGTGATGTTTGGAGCAGTTAGCTGTTAGCTGTCACTTTGGAAAAGCTGCGGAGCTTCAAGTGAGTTTAAAACATAAATTCACACATTTTAGGAGAATTTGGCTTTGATTAATGTGTTAATTTAGTTTAATTCTGATTGTTCTCTGTGTTTTTACACAGTCTTCAGTTTGGAGGATTTACTTCCGCATTTTATCCTCATTAATAACCAATTAGGTGTTTATTCAACTTTATATATATCATATCTATATCACTCATTTTAGTGTTTTTACAAATAAAAATAATTATAATAAATTGGCCTCAAGTTGCACACTTATTTTGATTACTAACATGAAATGATTTTATATTAAATAAATCTTTTAATAGAAAAGTAATGTGTTTTTTTCCCAGCAGCTTCCATGTTATGTGACCCAGTTTCTTATTATCAATATTAGAAATCAATATTACTATAATAAGTAGAACACACCTCTTTATATTGTATTTAAGACTACAGGTCACATGACGTGCAAGCTATTGGGGAAGAAAATATATTAATATTAAATAACAGATGCACTGAAATCCAATATAAAGAGTTGTGTAAGAGGTTATGTAAAATAAAGCCATTACATATCAGCAATCAAAATAAGTGTGCAGCTTGAGGCCAGTTTAATATAATATTTTATTATAATTTTCGCCAATGTGGGCAAGTCAGCATGAAGTTACTGAAAAATTGCCATATTGATATAATCAGAAATCGACTGTAGTTCCTAAGTGAATAAAAGAAGTTGCTGGATCCGGAGTGAATATTGAATATTTAGCTTAAAATAAACCTAACTGATATAATGTTTTAATCATTGCTTTGGGTGTGTCCTCTCCTCGCAGGCATGGCTGTGTTTGACAGCTGCTCTGTGCTTCTGGAGCTGAAAAATTTGGCCTTTAAGGAGAAGAAGCTGCTGAAGTCGGCCATAACAGATAATGGAGGCAACATCTCATTTGTGATCAATAAACAGGTGAGAGGATGTGATCAATAACCTGCCCCTTTATCAGACTGTTTCATTAAAAACTAAACAATACAGGTTGTGTCTGCTTCCATATGTGGCACTGTATGGAAGCCCATTTCTGCCAATTTAAAAAAAAGGAAAAAAAAGATCCTTTTAACACAATAAAGAGTTGGTAACTGAAAAACAATAAGTAAATATTTCAAAAGAATGAGTTAGTATTTTCAAATGACTTCACATTTTAAATTAATGATTAAGTATCTCAAAAATAATGAGCTAATGTTTCAAAATGTTTAGTCAGCAACTCAGAAATAATGAGAAATCTTTCCAAAGTTATGAATTATTTCAAAATAACATGTTTTCATCTCAAAATATAAAATTAGTATCTCATAATAATGACAAACTTTCCAGAAACAATGAGTTAAAATAATGAGGCTTTCTAAAAGTAATGAAAAACCTCAAAATTATGAGTTCATAAAGACTTAATAAAATAAAGAATTAGTATCTTAAAATAATGAGAAACTGTAGCAAAATAACAAGTTTCTAATAACTAGTGAAATAATAATAGTGAAATAATACTTAATAGTTAGTAAGTTATAATTAATAAGTTAATTATACAATAATAATACACTTTTTTTCCCTTCACATTGGCAGAAATGGGCTTCCATATATATTTCTGCCCGGTTGGAAATGTTTATAAACTGTGACATAAATTTCAACTCTCCGTCTGCCTACGTTTCCCACAGTGCTCTCTGATAGTGACCAGCGATGTGTCCAACCTCAGCCCCAACAGGCTGCGTAGTATTCAGAAATACCAGACGCCCGTGGTCGGGGTAGATTATGTGCACACCTGTCTGCAGAGAGGAGTCCTTCTACCTGTGGATGAATATAAGCTGGATATTCCCTCTTCCTCCGTCTTCTCACCTCCTCCTCCTCCTCTCTCCCTGCAGAAGTCAAGTCCACTCTCACATCAAGGTATTATCCTTATAGGTGGTCGTTTTTACTTCTTTAAAACAGGCTAAAAACACATGCTGCACATTCTTGTCATGTTCTTTTTTCTTCCTGTGGACATGACTCATGATGTTTCAACAGAAAAAATACCTACAGGTCATATTAATAAATTAACAGATGTCTCTGTCTCTGCCTGTAGCAGATGGATTAAAAAAAAAAAGTCTGTGGGAGTGAATGTGATTGAACCCAAAGGTATTTCATTAAAAATTAACACCTGTAGGTTTTCAGTAATAATTAATTTCACATTTCTGGAGTGGTTTGATCGGCCTCCCCGGAGCCAGGATTGTATATCCTCCACATCGTATAATCGACAGCTGATATCTAGATAAAGCTGTGTTGAAACACCACAGCAACAAACGCGCACTTTGAAATAAGATGCAGCTTTATTGGTGTCTGTTATGTGTTTGTGTGGTAACTGCGGCAAAAAATTGAAGGATCAAAACAGAAGAAGGCCACAGCACCCCTGCAGTGACTCTGATGTTTGTGAACGCACTTTATTTATCTGTATCAGACTATTAAAATGAAGTTGTGTCATTTTGAAATGTGGGTTTGCATGCTGTTTTGTTTGTTTGTTCAATCAGAGCTGTATATAAAATGCTAATCATTCACTTTGTATGTCATGTCTCACAATGACTCATGATTACTTCTAGTCATTACCTTTTTACGTGCATGGACACAGGTCAGGAGTTTCTTGTGTTGCAGTTATTTGTTAATGATGTCTTTGTGAAGTGTGAGGATCTATATGTCAGTTTGCTTACACAGCCTCTGTGTGTACTCAGGGTTTGAATGCATACCATACAGAAAACACGGGGTGAGGCCGATTGTGTCATTCATTAAGGTGTGTACGTTCTCTCTCGTAGTGTCCAAACTACCAACGAGCGGAATATGTCAAAGGGCAGAGACTCTGGAGAGGAGCGGAAACTTCCTGGAAAAGTTCAGGTGTGACCACTGATCATCTTCATGTGACCCTGGAAATGCACAGTAGAGCGTTATATTAACACTCAGGAGTTGGTGCTGAAGGAGACCATGACATACAATGATGGTGCAAACATTTATTTATCTTTGTAAATATGGTGTAATACTTTTGACATAGTTACAATAAACAGGTGAGACCTTTATCAAATCTCCTCAGTTCAGAAGAGTAATGCTGCTTGTCCAGATTTTTTTTTAGCTTTCCCTGCTCAAAGCCTTAAAGGATTATAGCACTAAAGAGTGTTGCTTTCACACACTCACAGGAAAGGTCAAGCTTTGCCACCTGAGGGTTCAGCCAAACGTAAGAGTATTTTTCAGACGACATTTGAGAATCTCCTGTCCTTTAAATGCATTTGAAGATGCCCCACACACCTCCGGCAGTAAAACCGCTGATCACAAACAGTTCTTCCACAGTGATACATATATATATATATATATAAAATGTCATCTATTTCATCACTTGTTACATTTCACAGAATTTATACTGAAACTGACTCTGACCTTCCATCGTATCCGGATAATTTTCAAGTAGCCAAGTATTCAATCCTCGAAAAGGTAAAGCTGCAATTTATTTTTAGCTTACTGACACTGTTATTGCAGTACTACGAGAATTACTGCTAATAACAGTAATTTCTCTCAAGGGAAACGGCAAGACATGGTGTGTGCTGGAGCTGCAGAGTGCCCAAGGAGAAGAAGGACGGCAGTACCGCGTGGTCAGGTACTGGAAGGACGACATCGGAGCCAAGGTAAGTGTGCACGTCAGCTCACAAGTGACTTTTTTTGTTTGTTAGCAATTTAACAATATGATCTTTTTTTGAGTTTGATGTTAAAAACACTAACTTAACTAACAGCTACAAACAGTCCTCACACTGTATTTATCTCTGTACATGACTCACATCACTGTTTAGTTTTCACTCACTGCTCTTCATCTTTGTTTGTCTGTGTTTGTTGTCTTCATGTGTTGAGGTCTTTCTGTTCATTTTGTTGTTAATTGTTAAACCTTTCATCGATCTGTTCATAATATTTTCTCCCTTACATCTTAAAACACTGATAAAACATCGACTGTGTGTTGTGTTAAACTGAAGTTAAAAGGTTTTTCAGTTGTGTTAACCCAACGTGGAAGTTTTTTTTCTCAGTTTATACTAAAATGATTTAACTACAAGTAGTCAGAACTCTTTATTCTTATCAGTTTGGAAAATCGTTTGAGACAGTATTTATACTAGAAACTCATAATGAAATCATTAAGAGTCCAGATTTCTTGGATGAGTAAAGTGTTAGAAATACTTTTCACTGTTTGTGCCGACAGAAGGCGGCGGTGAGGGACAAGCTGCTCTTTCTGTCCACCTCGGAGGAAGCTCTGGAGGTTTACAAGAGCCTGAGAGAGACCCTGCTGACTTCGGGTCTGCAGCTGAGGCAGGACATGCCTGCACAGGCCGGGGACCTCGGCTCGGCCCCCCTCCAGCAGGTCCGACACACTCGCTGCTTATTACCAGTTTACACAATCTGCTGACAGCCTTTTCCAAAGAAGGAAAAATAAACCTGCAGGCAGTTATGAGAAGGCTAACATACTATAACTGAGGTTCCTGATCAGCTGCAAGTTATTGGGCATTGTAGTTTTTAGCATAATTGCATAATTTATTCATATTTTCATACGTTAAACATGTTTTACATTCAAAAAGCTGTATTTGTTTCATATCTGAACATTCAATAGCATGTGGGGGATATTTATAGAGCAACATTTCTGACTAATTTCTTCGTTTGTACATGTTTTTTTTTGTTTAAATTTACACTATTAATACATTTCATGTTCTGACTTGATGCAGTTATTCGTGACACACATCAGTGGTGTCTTAATTAGGGGGATTTTGAGCCGGACTTGTATTAATACGCTATCTGAAGCCTGCTGCCGGATCGAATGAGATGAGATTTTCACGAGTCTCGTTTGTCTGACAGCTGCTGTTGGAGGAGAAGCTGAACACGGGAAGTTTATCACAGGAAGTGGGCGTATTTGTGGAGCTGCTGTGGACCGAAGCTCTTGGCTGCCTTAACAACATTCTCAGAGTTCCCATCGACAAGCTCAGCCTCAATGATGTAAGCTTTTTTCTGTGGATCACTAAACTCTTGTCAAACTATTAAAAAACAACATCCGCCCATCACCTTGTTTTTTTTTTACCCTGAAGCTCATCACAATAACTCTTTCACTCCATGCCGCGTGTGTGTGTTTACAGGTGAGCAGGGTGGAGGGTTTGTTGCTTCAGGCTCAGAAGAAGTTGAGGGACGCCGATCCTGCTGAGGCGGCGTCTCTCCTGAATGAGGTTTACACCCTGTTGCCGCACAGAGAGCCCCCTTTATCTCCCACTGCCAAGGGCATCTCTCAGAAACTGGACCTCTGCCAGGTAACACACAGCATACACACCTGCACATGGACACAAGCACACACTGCGATAGACACACATGTATATCTGTATCGTGTGTGTGTGTGTGAGAGAGAGAGAGAATTAAATTTTTTAAAGAAATATAAGTATATTGAAGAAAACAATAGTAGTATGCAGTTTATACTATAATATATATATACAGTATACTACTGTCCTATACTATATGTATTTACTTTTTATCATGCCAAAGACCTGGCCAACCTCATATGGGAAAACTGACATTTTCCGGTGATACATGACCAGATAAAACAAAGGAGCCAAAAGAAAAAAATCTTCCACGTTATAAAATATTTCTGATTGAACTAACTGATTTCACATGAACTGTGCACTGAAAAAAACTGTGACATACCTCCAGTTTATCCTGATGAAGACCTTTTTTCTCCCTAGTATTTCTCCAAGTAACCAGCTAATGTCAATCTTTCATACATGTCTTTTTTGCATATTTACAAAATCTGTTTTTATCTTACTAAACAGGACTGTGGAGCATACAGATTGTATGTAGAACAGTGTGTCTGATAAACACTGATAAAGACTCTTAACACACTCAAAAGGCTGGCAGTTTAGATAAGATTACAATCGGATATTTTTACACACCCACATTGTCTGTGGTGACTGTTGTTTTTTCTTTTCAGCCGAAGGCTTACATGCCTGAAAAAATGTTCTCTGACCTCTTGGGCCTCTAGAACAGTTTAATTATTCAACATTTGTTTTTGTATGGTAATTAAAACCTCTGTTGGAATCAAATTATATGACCTAATGTCTTATTTTGAATAATTATACTGGGTAGTACAATACAACAAAATATTGATGGATGATAAATACCAAAAGGGATTGTTTGAGACCGCACATACACTGAAATACACGTCAGCACTTCACAAGCTTAAGTCAGCAACTGTCAACTGTGCGTGTCAAGGCTAACACAATAATTTCTTTGCGTCAAGTTAATCCGAGATGTTCTGAGCGTGAGTGAGATGACTCTGGGAAGCCCCGTGCCTTCATGTCTGGGGAAGTATCGAGCTCTTAGGTGCAGCATCGAGGCCGTTGACCCCAGCAGCTCCGAGTTTCAGGCCGTGACTGCTCTGCTGCAGGACAGGTAGCCTCAGAAACTCTCGCATGTCTGATGTTTGATATTCCATGCTTAACTTCCAGTGTATTCCTAGAAGTACAACATCTTTGGTGTGATAATCATCAGAAATGCCAGTGACTAGATAACAACTGGAAAGAGTGAATAAAACATTAAGGTTCATTCAGGTGAGCTGAAACATAATATGTTTCTTCCAAATCTTGAGAGCTCCTTGATCCTTTTTCATCCATTACATGTGGAATATAGTTATTGTCACTTTCAGCCAAACACGACAAATTTAATCAAGTTAGATCTGTGGCACGGCTTCTAATAAAGAGCCAAATAAAGAGTGAGAAATTGCAGGCACATAAAAGACTTGAACCTTAATCAGCCTTTCTTCTCCTCAAGACAGAAAATACAAAGAGTTCATTGTTCACCAAAGGCTCAGTATGAAGCAACAGGGACCTGCTGTTCAAATGAACTAGAATAAAGAGATATTGTTGTAAATAGCAGTGAGTAGTAATGGAGGTAAAAGCACTACAAGTGTCTTAAGTGCTACACAACAGCCCAGAATACAATATGTCTGTGTTTTTTAAACCTCAGTGTCTATCCACACACCTATACATATATTTTTTCATTCTCACTGCCTGTGTCGCTCTCTGTGCTTTAGCAGCAAGACGCAGATCAAACAGGTTCTGCGTGTCAGCAGAGGTGTGGAGCTCCAGACGTTCAAGAGCGAGCTTGGGAACATTAAGCCCCTCCTCCATTCCTCCAGCCCCAGCAACTTTGTCGGCCTCCTGTCTCGGTACGATCTCACACACACACACACACAGCGCTTTTGTAACTCACTTCTTTAACATCAAAAGCCAGACCGACCGAAGTTTTTTTTTATTTATAGTTTTATTTAGACTGTGAAAACATACAAACATAAAAACATAAATCAGTGGAGTTCATGGTAATAATGGTTACGCATGTAATTTCTGAACAATTATGAAATCATACATGGACTTTTATTTTGTAACTTAATATTTCCGCTCTCTCTTTAGCGGCCTGCTCCTGCCCCGTGTTGGAGTGGAGCTTCATGGGATCGAGAGAACAGATGTTGGTAATCTGGGCAGTGGAATCTACTTTAGTGATGCCTTAAGGTCAGTAAAAAATCTGAAACTAACGAAGTTTGCTCCAATAAAGTTGTCAGTTCGAGATGTAACACCATCCTCTATATGTATCGCCTCAAAACATGAAAAAACAAAGTAAGCCCAAAACAATTTCAAAAGCACATCCATGAAAATTCATTTTAAGAAAATACAATATTGCTTTTGTGAGCCCACGGTGCTCAGGAAAATCATTTGGGAGCAACACAGTTATCTTTATAATGCACGTCTTCTTCTCTCCGTCCACAGCACCAGTTTGAAATACGCCAAGCCGAGCGTGACGGACGGCTCTCGGCTTCTTTTGGTGTGTGATGTGGCTTTGGGGCTCTGCAAGGACGTCCACAAGAAAGACTTCAGCCTGACCCAGGCTCCTGAGGGACACCACAGCGTGCACGGGGTCCGCCACACACCAAACGCTCACTCTGAATTTGAGGTAGGTTTGTATGTGAATGTAGATAGAAAATTAAATAGATGAATAAATGAATATAAATATGAATAAATCAGTTGTTTGTCATGACACTGTGAACTGATCAGCCTGATTTAGATTTTCAGTTCTGATTTGGTCATCTCCCTGTTTTCTTAAGAGTTTTAACTTCACTAAAAAAATGATTAAAAGCATCTTATTCTTAAAGGTTGTATTGTAGTTGAAAACAAATTTTATAATGACTGAAATGAAGTTTGAATATTAGTTGTCATAATTACTAATTGCCTTTTGAAAAATGTGTCGTGTTTATGTATCCTCTGAAGGGGCTACCCTGAAATACTGTCACACTTTCCACATGAAGTTAATCTGTCAAGCTCGATTTGACATCGCTCAGCCCAAACACCTCTTTTCATCTGTGTGTGTAATTGTATTTATGCTGCAGGACGACGAGTACGTGGTGTACAGTCCCGATCAGGTGAAGCTGAAGTACGTGGTTCAGTTCAGCGTCGAAGGAAACAAACAGATAGAGTTCAGACCCGCCATCGACACCTCAGCTGAGCTGTGTCCGCCCTCCGCTGACCAAGGTGAACACAGAAATACGTCAAAGCTCTCAGGAGGGTTGGCAGTTTAAATATCACTAAATTGTGGTGTTGTTAGACACCATATTGTTTTTTGCAATTGTCATGTTTTCTTTTCAGTTGAGGGATTACATGATTGGGAACACAAAAAGATCATAGACTTCTTCGGCTCCAAAATCCATTTTGAAACCACTTTGATAAATTTAAAATGTTGTTACCGAAATACCATCAAAGTACAATTTTCCGGTCCATTCAGCTGAAGTGTGTAGTGTTTTACTTCAATTCACAGAAAAGTTAAAAAAGGCAGAGTTGTATTTTTTGAGTTTAGTGTCCTGTGTTGTGTTTGTATTAGTACTGTTTCAGAAGCTTTCATGCCCACATGAGCGAAAACTGTGATGAGGAAAGAGGACACAGGCATTGAGAGGATCCATTTTTGGCCTTCTATGGCTTCTATTTAAACATATCTACATCATTATTGTCCTTTTTTTAAAGCCTAGATGTGTCAAACCTGCTGCTGAGACCCTGAAAATTCCTCTCACTAACCACATCAAAACATTTTTATTCATCACATCTGCATACAGACGCAACCAAACTAAAACTTCCTCCTGATGTCGTAAAGGATGTGGAATAAGAATAGATAAACTTTATAGTAGTATATAGTATAGTATTATATAATAGTATATAATATTTCAATAGATTAACTCTACATAGCATCTACTATACAGTATGAAAATTAAACAATAATATAAAATAATACATGTGTACATAAATAGTAAGACTACTACTAAGAGATGTCCTCCTGTATCGTTGTGATTGCAATCTGTGTGTGTGTAGAGCTGTGTTTGGAGGATGACGCAGTTGAAGACATTAAAAACCCTCTGGACAATGTGAAGGCCGGACTGTTGGACAGCTCTGGTGAGCAGCTCCCTCTGCAGGGCGTCCACGTGAAGTGCAAACTGATGGATCTGCTCTCTCAGGTGAATAAAACAAACAAAAAAAAAAGCTCATTCACTTTTTAAAATTTTTTTTTTATTCAAACTCCTAAAATAGATCAGACTCCTGGGTGTAATCATTTCACAGACTGTTGAGTTTACTGCCTCATATCTCAAATAAATATCTCTCCTCTTACAGGTCATTATTTTCCAAAAATACACCAATCTGAGCGCTGTTCCCATTGAGGCAAAGTACGTGTTCCCTTTGGATGATTCTGCAGCAGTGTGTGGATTTGAGGCTTTCATCAACGGGAAACATGTTGTGGGACAGGTAACTTTTTTCATATCCAGCTACTTTTTTCTTTATCATCCAATATCTTTTGGCTGCATTATAAGATTTCTTTATTATTTATATTTAATATTTCCAGCAGTTTTCTGAGCTTAATAAACACAGTAAATGCTAAATAAATTTAGAAGAGAATGAAAAAGTTGATATATTTTAATGAAAGCCAGATTAAAAAGTTGGAATTTGGAGTTCGACATTATGGATTGGTTGAAAAAAACAGCTCTTTTTGTTTGTTCTCAGGTGAAGGAGAAAGAGACTGCTCGTAAGGAGTACAAGCAGGCTATTGAGAGAGGCCATGGAGCCTACCTCATGGACCAGGACGCCCCCGTACGTCCACCCTCTGCACTCACACAGATCGTTAGGCTGTGATCCTGAAATATTAGACCGATCAATCAGTATAATTTCTATATTTTATCCCTTTCATTTATGTCATTAAATCATTATTGTGTAGAAATGTGTAGAGTTGTGACATGTAAGTGTGAGCTTTAGTTACTTGAACTGTGTTTCAGAGGAAAAATATTTTATCCACCATTTTGGCAGACAGCTGTAAATAAAATAAAAATCCTAAGAGTCTCAATTTTGGCCTGAATTCAAGCAAAGTTCACCTTTAAATTACAAGTGACCTGATCTAAGCAGCAGATTATAAACTTTTTCAGTTTTATGTTGCTATGCTTCTACTCTTTCCTTAAAGAATCACATATTTTCTGATGCAGTTATTAATATTTTGGACTGATGGTATAAGCAGGAGTTTCTTACCAATGCAGGCCATAGAAAAGCTCAGACTGTGGCTCATCTCAAGAAACATGAATGAATTATTTCTGGACATTGTTTGTACACCTCTGCAACTTCATTTCTACACTGTTTGTGATGTTTTTTTGTGCTCACTGCAGGACGTGTTCACCATCAGTGTGGGCAACCTGCCGCCCGGTGCGACCGTCCTCATTAAAGTCACCTTCGTGTCTGAGCTCATCGTCAGGGACGGGAGCATTTTCTTCTCCCTGCCTGGGAGTGTGGCTCCGTGGCAGGAAAGTGCAGCACTCAACCAGACCACACAAGTAAGGAGAGCCTGGACAGGAGAGAAAAATAAACCAGCCCCTCCTCAAAGTATCATATGTTATTCTGAAGGCTGTCAATAGAATGAAACATGAAGCAGAATAGGATTTTAGTGAGAAAACAATCAGAGGACAAAGTCTACTTTTGCACATTTCTTCTCCTAAATTAGCTTTTGGTGGATGTTTTACATGTGTTTTCTATTTAAAAAGCAATAAATCATATCAAACACATCGGGATTTTTTCTGGAGAAGCAATTCTTAGTTTCCCTTCATCAAGTTGTCCTACTTTTGCATAAAGCACTCATCACAAGAGAAATGATAAATTGAGGCCAAGTGTTGCTGTTTTGTTCTTTTATGGTTTTATTTTGCCACATTTAGCTGGCGTCTCTCCGTCTTGGCGAGTGCTTGATTGTGCCCACCTGCTCGATTTTTGTCTTGAGTTTAGAGGACAGACAAGGTTATTGGATCTCAGGCTCAGCCTTGAATATAAAATGACGTCTCGTCTGCCTTTTTGTTTGCTTTCTATTGATGAACAGGTCACTGTGGAGAAGGTGTGTGTGAGTGACGAGACAGCGAGTACAAGGTGAGCTACAGCAGAGTGTATTATGTGTTTTGACTATTTTAATTTAATAAATATTATAAAATTCTTGTTTTATGGAATCTTTAGTGCTGAATGTTTTTTAGTTGATCCACAAATAATTAATCAATGACAATTTTCTTACTCACTTAATTATTTATCGTTTATCAAGTAAATCTTTTGGATAGAAAAGAGTGTTTTCCTTCTATTATTTGTCCTTCCACATTTTGTTTTTATGGCTTTAAATGTGTGCAGGCTGCATTCAATGTGTTGTTTCTTTCCCTCAGAGAGTTCACCCTCGATATGTCGATTGAGATGCCCTATGAGATCTCCAGCCTGGAGTGCATCACCCACAAAGTCAAGATTAAGGTCATTTGGGGTGTTTTATCATTTTATCATTTATATTTTGATTACACAAATTATTGTATCTAAAAGCCAACAAACTTTATATGTAGACAATGTAGACAAAACTACCAAAATATGCTGAATTGCTGAGTTTTTTGCAAATCTTGCGTACTCTAAAATAAATTATATTTGTATTAAAGGTTTATTTAACTTTGCTGTTTGGATGACTGAATACATTTAGAACGAATACATTTAGCAAATTTTATATAATTAACATTCATCTTATAAATATTGAGTAAATTTTGTTTTTCATGTCAAAATACAAAAGATCTCCTTGTTACAGTTCTAATGTTTCATCAGTTGATTTATTATGTTATGTTTTATTATTATTATTATTAATTTATTTTTGTCCGCAGCTTAGACGAATTTGTTTGAGTTACGGCATCTTATGCAGATTTGTCATTACGTCATCAAAACCACACTTGGCAGTTTAAGCTCTTTCAAATATGATCAATACTTGCAAACCTTCATGTTTATATTTTTTCTTTTCTGTGTGTGTGTGTGTGTGTGTGTGTGTGTGTGATCCCACAGAGGACAGACTGTAAGGCGGTGGTGAGCGTGCTGCCAGGAGAGGTGATGGGTGCAGAAGGTTTCCAGCTGTCAGTCACTCTGTCTGAGGTCCACCTGCCCAGGATGTGGGTGGAGAAACACCCCGACAAGGACAGCCAGGTCTGTCTGTCCGTCTGCCGTCCTCTCTTTCTCCTACTCTGTGTTAACTTGGTTTTTTAACCACGTCTCGTCCTCGTCCAGGCCTGCATGTTGGTTTTCTATCCAGACTTTGACGTCGACTCCGGTTCAGCTCACGATGAAGTCGTCCTGTTGCTGGACACGTCTGAGTCCATGAAGGGAGAGTCCCTCCACACGGCCCGGAGAATCGCCCTGCAAGTCCTCAAAAAACTCGACAGCAACCTCAGAGTGAATGTCATTTTCTTCGGCACAGGTTAGTTTTATCCTTTTAAAGTTTTGTGTGATTGAAACCCAAAAAAGAAGTACAAGTTGGATAGGTTAAACAAAGTAAAACTTTTTTTTACCAATAAGAAGGAAGCTAAAAATGAGTCGACAGATGTTGTAAAATAAAAACAACTGAAGAAAATCCTCATTGCATTGTGGCGTGAATACTTTGCAAAAGTAACAAAAAATGACAACAGTAGTCAGTCATTTTTCTGACTTCTGACTTTTACTGTGTCTTTGTCTGTCAGATCACACAGAAACCTTCCTGACAGCACAGCCGCTTGTTGAAGCTCGTCATGAAGTCGAGAGTTTCATCAAGGTGAGTTTTGAGCGGCAGATCCTTTCACTCTGGAGTTCAACCTTGAAGCCGTTGTTATAAAAAAGTAGGGTTGCAGCAGAGCTCTGACGTGAGGGAAGTAAAGAATTGATTTTACAAATTAGAGGGCTGCACACGCTTTTCCATTGATTAATTGATCCATTGATTAATCAGTAAAGTTAGTACTGAAGTTCACCTGCATCACAAGAAGTACCATCGTAAACTATGAAATGTATCAGAGCTCTGTTAACCAAGTCATTGATCAGCTACACTTTAATGAACTCATTACTGCATTAATACTGTAGTGTAATCATATTTTGCTTACTCACTGCATAACCAGAAGCGCACAGTACTTTTTATGTGTGGTAAACAAAATGATTTTTCATTGCTTTAAATGGCCTCAACATGAGTTTGCAGCCATAAAAGGAACTTCATCCTGTGATATATAAATTTACTAAATGTTACTGGTTTTTTTTACGATATATTTTGACAGCACATTTCCTCACCATAAAATGGTGAAACAAAGTGTTCACAACTAGTGTGTGTGTGTGTGGACAGTTCATCCAAAAGCTAGGTTGTTAAAAATCAGTTTTCATCATTTGATTTTAGTTTATTAATCACTGAGGAGAGGTAAAGGTAGCTCTCACGGTTTCAATGTTTATGATACAATAACTACAAAAGAGATAAAAGGCAAATACAAAAAAGTTCTCATTCAACCTTTGGAAAAGTTTTCTGAATTATTGTGTTAATATATTTGATGAAGCTTCCAGCAGACTTCTGCAAGTCGGAGGTTGACGTAAACAACCTTTCCATTTTTTTTTAATCAGGGCTCCTCTCCTGTAGGCGGCAGCACTGAGCTGTGGCGGCCCCTGCGAGCTCTCAGCCTGCTGCCTCCGTCCCGCGGCGTCAGGAACCTGCTGCTGCTGTCGGACGGCCACATCCAGAACGCAGAGCTCACCCTGAAGCTGCTCAAAGAAAACGCTCAGCACAGCCGCGTCTTCACCTGCGGCCTCAGGTCTGAACGGATTCAGGGGCTGTAGGTCCCAAAAGGAGTCTGGGGGTGTCAAAAAAAAACAACAGAGCCCCAAATCACAAAAAATTTCTTTTAGATTAAAACACGTTTGTTTTAACGTTCTTCATATACCGCACAGTAGTAGCTACCACGCTCTGCACGTTTTAACTGTGTGTGTGTTTCTTGTGTCTTTATCGCCTCAGCCCGACAGCCAATCGGCACATGCTGAGAGCCCTGGCCCAGGCGGGGGGTGGAGCCTTCGAATTCTTCGACACAAAAACCAAACACAACTGGGCAGAGAAGGTGAGACTGACTTTTGAACACTCATCAGTCACAGATAATCATGCAGTTCAGTCAGATTTTATGCTTCTGCTCTTAATTGAACTGTTTTTAGGGTTTAAATACATATGTTTCTTAATGCATTGTGACTATTTTACCTTCATATCCACTTTTGTTTGTCTCCTTATTTGCCATAACTTTTGTCTTTCTGCAAATATGAGAGTATATTCATATTATCACACTGCACAGATGCAGCTTCACCTTGGAAGATATTTTGGTAAAGTTAATGCAGCGCGTCTCAATGAAGTTCCCAAAAGGATCTTTCCAATCTGAATGAATTTCTAACGTCATAAAATGTGACATCAGATGGAATGAAATAACCTCTGATTGATCTGTTTGCCTCGTTTTGTCTGTTTCGGCTGCAGGTGGCGTGTCAGGTGAAGCGTATGACGTCTCCTGGCTGCAGCTCCGTGTCGGTGAAGTGGCAGCAGTTCAACCCAACAGCGCCCCCTCCTGTGCAAGCCCCCAAACAGCTCCATGCTCTGTTCAACGACTGTCACACTCTGGTTTACGGCTTCGTGCCTCACTGCACTCAGGTAATTAATTTACACATTCATTTTTACGTTTTTCTTGTGTTGCTTGCGGATATTTTTATATTTTTGGCAATTATTCTGAATTTTAGTCACAATGCAACTAACTTTTTTTTTTGCATTAATCCATTTATCTCTTTTTTTTATCAATTATTTTGTCTATAAGAATCCAGTAAAAAAAAATGCTAGGTGATGTCGGTTTTCTTGAATAAATAAAATTTTTACTTACATAAAACAGAGTAAAGCATCCTCATGTTAAGAAGCTGTAAACCTCCAAATATTTGGCGTTTTTTCCTCATAAATGAGTCAGATGCTTGTTATTTCACACAGGCCACTCTCCTCGGAAACCTGAGCGGTCAGGAGCTGAAAACCATGGTGTCATCGAGCGAGCTGCAGAAGACCAGAGGCACAGTAAGAGCTCACACACACCTCCTGTCTATGTTTGACGTCAGTTAGTTGGATCTGTGTGTTGAGTGACGGGATCATCCGCTAAAAATAATGTAACCCTGTCTCACACCACACACACACGTCACACCTAGTAGACACTGAAGCGGGCTGGATGAGGATGATGACGATCGTGATGTGTATTGATTTGTGTTTTCAGTTTCTTCACAAACTCACAGCGAGAGCCCTGATCAGAGATTACGAAGACGGAAACCTGGACTCCAATGAAGCTGAGCACGAGGTGTGTGTGTGTGTGTGTGCGACCAAAAGTACAAAAGTCACCCCCCCCCTCCCTCAATATTGTTGTACAGTCTAAGCTTCACATGCTCACCTGGGTATTTTTGCTTTTCCAGGGGAAGAAAGCAGAGTTGAAGCGCTTCATCATCGATCTAAGCAAAGAGTTCTCCATCCTGTCCCAGTTCACCAGCTTCGTGGCCATTGAGGAAAGGGTTTGTGCACATTTTTTTTTTTAGCCTTTTTTACATTCACACTGTTAATTGTTTTCCCTTCTGGTAGCACGTCTTATTTCTTCCGACCAAAATAAACTTACCTGCTTCCTTTCAGGACTCAGAGCAAACCGAGGAGGGCTTCACTGACATCCCCAAGTTGATCGCAGAGGAAGATGTGGACTTCCTCCCATACATCAGCTGGATTACTGCTCCGGAAAATGAAGAGGAAGAAGTGGGAGAAAGATCTTCTTCTTCTTCTGAATGTAGTTCTATGCAGGTAACGTCACACTGTGCTTGGTGTAATTACGGGGGACGGGAAAGGAAATTTTACTTGTTGTGATTTACTGATGGCCATTTGTATAAGCTGAATTTGTCTCCCTCTGGATGTTTAGGGCGATGCAATGTTTTATGTCAGCAACACTTATGAAAGTATTGGTTCTCTATTCACTGGAGCTTGTTCTATGGAAGCGGAGGAACCTATTTGTGGTTCTGCGGCAGTCGCTGGAGTTGAGCCAGAAATGATGATGAAAGTGATGTATCTATCTGACAAATCCACGGTCAGTCCCTTTATACAGTCCCTTTTTTTTTTTTAAATAAAGCTGGTATTTATGAGTGCAAAAAAAACAAATCAAACAGATAACACGACGCACACTGCTCCATGCATTTGCTGTGTTACGTTAATGCTGATGCGTAAAATCACTGCTAATATTTATTCAATTCTTCTTGCATGTGCTTCACAAAAAAAACAAAAACAATTCAATGTGACAGTTGAGGCTGTTGTTGTGAAACCTCTGAGGTCAGATAACATCACCAAAAGTTAGAAAGAATTTAGCTCTGTGTGTGTGTGTGTCAACTAAAATAAACTTGTAGTGCTGTTATAAAAACACACAAGAATTTGTAGTTTAGTGGTTAAATTCTGTAGGCAAAAAATAGGTTCTTATTTCTTTGTTTTCTTTATTTCTCTCCTTTTGTAGAGTCTCTCAACTGAAAAGGAGGACATGAGTTTTTCTGAAGAAAGAAAGAGAGAAAGTGACGATGACATGGTTTTCGCACCTCCACCTTCCTCTTCTTTTTTTCGTCCTCCTGCTCCCTCAGCTGCTCTGCGTCTACAAAGACGACCTATAATCAAGCGAGCTCCCATCATAGCTGGTGATGAATTCTTAGATTTGGGTCTCATAGGCGCTAAAGGTCCAGAAGTCCAGTCCAGTCCAGCTCCTCCTCCTCCTCGTCTTCTTTCTTTTGGGGCGAGTATTCAGAAGAAGAAACGTAAGGGACGCGGTTTAGAAGATGCAGGTTTTGAATTCGCCACCCCAAGTCCAGCTCCTCTTCCTCCTCCTCCTCTAGTTGACGGTTACCTTCAAAATTTAGGCTTGGCCCCAGAGCTCGCCTCCCCCATGGCCACAACAGCAGGCTTATATGTGGAGGCGAGAATGCGTCAGAGTCCTATGGGATACGGTTTAACTAATCAAGGTTTTGGATTCACCACCCCAAGTCCAGCTCCTCCTCCTCCACCTCCTCCTCGTCCAGTTAACTGTTACCCTCAAAGTCTCAAACGTTTCTCCCCAAAGCCCCCCTCTCCCACGGCCGCAACAGCAGGCTTATATGTGCCGGTGAGTTTGCGTCAGAGTCTTGGGGGAGAGGACGGTTTAAGAGAGGAAGATTTTGGATTCGCCACCCCAAGTCCAGCTCCTCCTCCTCCTCCTCCTAATCTTCCAGGTCTAGCTTCATTCAGTTTCTCTCTAACTCCACAATGGGTCTCACAGTCCGAAGAAGAAACCACAGGGATATTTGACATGTTAGAAAGCAGTCACTCAGTCATTTACCCAGAGCCAGTGTTTCCTTTCGGGCAGTCAGCAAAAGAGCTTCTTGGGACAGCTGAACCCCCCGCTCAAATGGAGATTCTGAGACGTCTACCTATGTCTCTCAGTGCCTGCAGTGAGCCTGCACATTTGGTCTCTTCTGGGATGAGCAAAATGATGTCAGTCACTCCAGCTCAACCTCTAGATATGTGGCTCACAAGAGAATCAGCAGCAGCAGTAGATTTACTAATTCATCAAACTGCACAGTGAGTCCCACAAAAAATGAACAAAAAATTATATGTATGTTTGTTTCTTTCTTTTCTGATTGATTGTTTGACATGCTGCAACAAAGAAAATCCTGATAATTACTCTACAGCAACAGCAGGGCACTCACAGTGAATTAGTGTGACTGCTGTGATCGTGTTGTTTCAGGGGAAGTTCAGCAGATCCTGAAGCACTGAAGCTCCGTTGGGCAAAGATCTTCCAGTTGCAGAACTCTGTAAGATGTGCTAACATTTCACCGGGTGTGCTTGAATGCCTGTCGCTGAACAGTCAAAACTGAAGACATGAATCATAATTTAATTTTATTCAGGTGTAGCACGCTGTAAAAAATATTCCACTGCAAGTACAAGTGCTGCCTTGAGAATATTACTAAAGTATGTAGGTGTAATCAGGAAAAGTGAAAGTACTCAATGCAATAAAATGTCCCCTGTGACTTTTATACTATTATACATCACATTATTAGGGTATTACTTCTGTAAAAATTCTGATTATTTTCTCCATTCATTTGTTGATTATTTGTTTTGTAAAAAGAAATTGATGCTAGAAATGCTAGAAATTATAAATATATATATAACATGAGTAAAGGCAGTCCTAGGGGTCGTGGGACATTGATGTGTTGGTGGTAAATTCTCACCTCATTGCACAAGAAAGGAGTCACTGAAGTGTGCTTTGTGTGTTGCAGGAGGGCTACTGGGAGCTCACTACAGAACTGGGTGAATTAATAAATGTGGATGTGGACGTCTTTGCCAACGTGTTCCTGAAAAAGAAGGGCATCCACTCTCTCGGTGAGAACTCCCAGAAAAAGGCTCAGTGGAAAAAGGCTTTGACATTTCACATCATTTTATAACATTTGACTTAGAAGTAAACAAACACATTTACAAAGAGCAGATCGGTCTGACGATTCTGCATTTATGAAGTTTTTAGATGATTAAACGTGTCATAGATAACATTTTTATATAGATGAGTACATTAAAACAGTGTAGAGATGTTCAGGACAAAAGTAAAGCTCCTCCTAAAAGAAAATAGTCAGATCGTGACTGAATCATTTAAAAATTGCTGACAGGTATATCTGTGTCGGATATTTGGTTCCTGTTTCTAACAAGGCTTTTGAACCAACAGTATAACGCCGTTGGTATTACATGGTATCTTTTTGTCGTCTGTGATCAAGAGTCTTAGCAGTTAGTGTGGAAAGAAATGGAAAGTTTGGAAGTGGAGTGGCAGTAGATGCCTGGATTCACTTCAACCCCAAGCACTCAGCGACAAAAGGAGGAGAAAGACCAGGGTGAACTTTGGTTGCTCGTTGGAGTCAGCTGAAGGAGTTTCAGACCGAGGTGGTCACTTTTATTATTGACCGGTACACTAAATGTGCTGTTAGCTAACTGTGAGTCTACACCGACACTGTCTCATCAGATCAGCAGCTTAAGTGCACATCAGCTCTGCTGGTTCAAAATGAATTCATGACTCCAACATGAAAGATCTGTCCGACTCTCACTCCACTTCTTCTTGAAATATGAAGGTTGTGCATTGAACTGACAACTACTTGAGGAGGCATTTTCTTCAAGAGGTGTTGAGATGTGAAGGAAGTGAGGAGTGTGCTGATTATCAATATCACCTGTAAGATGAGTCGTAAGAATGACACGCTGCCTTTTTTCTTGTTTAAACTGTAAAAAAAAAAAATACGAGGCTGTTTTTTCATCTCTAAACTTTTTAGTAAAAAAATGGAAAATGGAGCTTGGTGGCACTGCACAGCAACTTCAGTGTGTGAAAATACAAACATGGTGGAGAACAGCTCTGAGTTAAACACACTTTATGCCGGAGTGAAAACGCAATTAATATTTTCTAACTTTTTCTAACTTTTCCCCCAAATGATCGAGGAATACAGGTCATTTTTATTTTATTTATACAGCTTTTGAAATATCCACCAATCAGACCTCTGCTGTCTCCACAATATGGTGGAGGTGGAAAATCCTTTAGCACTCTAAGTGTCAAAAAATGCAGCAGACTGAAGTGCAAACTTTTTCTGTGTGTGTGTTGCAGGTGTGAAGGCCAGTGAAGACATCCTGAGGCTGGTGGCAACTCTTCTGGTTCTGCAGCTGATGAGGATGGAGAAGCTGGAGGAAGGAAAACTTCTCCGAACCCTCTTCTGTCTGGACGACCCCTCTGGGCCCAGGTTAGTCCGAAACCAGACGAAAGAAGGCGGAGAAGTGGAAGATATCTTTACTAGTATCAGCACGTTATTAAAACTTGACCTTAACATGCACAGTGTCTTATATAGTTCTTCTCAAAGCGACTTCCTCTCTCGCTGACGGCCGATTTGTTCTTCCAGGCCTGAGAGGTGGGTGGACGTGAAGCGGGCGGTGGACTGGGTTCGCTGGGCCGACCGGCAGTACCCCTGCGTCTACAGCCGCCTGGAGTTCGGTCTGAGCTGGGAGTCCTCCACCCGTCAGCTGCTGGGCTTCGAAGACCTCCCTCCCTTCTCGTCCCTCAGTGGTCTGAACCTGAGGAGGACCGCCCCCCCTCTGCTGGTCCACTGAGAAAGACCGAGGGGGAGAAATCCATGTCTGTTTGCCTTTTTTTCTTTAAGGGGATGAAATTATCTTTCAGATGTGATTTTACTAGATACGCATTTTATGTATCCTTCTTTCTCTTGATTTATATAAAGCACTTTGATTGGTGTCTCAGATAACCACAAACATTAAGCTGCTTTCTTAAATTTGAATACAAGAAATGCGTTTTGCTTAATTGAGGTACGGTATTGAGATGAAGCAGCTACATTTCTCCTGAAGAAAGCCAGTTTCACATGTACACATGTCAAAGCCTTCAGACAGAGAAAGTGTCACTCACAGCAAAATCATCAAATTAATGCAGCAGCATCCAGAAGTCCAAATAAAACTCCACTCAACATCTGACTGTTATGACTGTGTATTATTACTACAAGTAAAAGTATTTTATTTCCAAATTAAAGTCTCACTAGTGGAGAAATGTGATGACTGACCTGCTGCATTTATACCTGTTGTGTATTATGTACTTTGTTTGAAAGTTACTCTACCACCAAACTAACCACGCCTCACATGTACTGCTGCCATGAGTAAAGAGGAAAATACAAACACGTACAAGAAAAAAATCTAAAGACCAGCACTCAGAGCAAATACGTCTGCTGATGTAAGCAGCAAACACATTGTCATGCATAAAAAGAGTTTCAATCATCTGAGAGAAGAGAGAGAAATAACAGGAAATTTTTGTAGGTGTGATGTAATGTGATTTAGCTTTAAGGAACTTGAACAAACTGGTGTTTTAAGATAAGACGGCTGCTTTACCGCTTCTCTTTTACTTTGGGCCGACAGAACTTTTTCTCATTAGTCACTTCACTTTAGTGGTACATGGTTTGCTGAGGAAACGCATGTTAGGAAAAAATGACAGAGAAGTTAATCCCACACAGTATATTTGCACTGTTGGATAGTTATCAGTCACTTGTTTTTTGTTGGTGTTGTTTTCATGGGTGTGTGTGTTTAATCATGAGCAGAATTAAAATCTTCTAAAATGTTCCTCGAGTGCGTGAATATCTCATCATGTGTTTGTTGTCATTTTCTTTCTTTTCTTGTCCTTTTCTTCCTCTCTTGCAGCAGACCCTGCAGCAGGTTGAAGCTTCAGTGTTCGTTCAAAGATGCTCTTTGTCTCCTTGTTCAAAGATGATCTCCCTTTTCACTACAACTGTCAGGTTCTCATTAAACCTCTCAAAAAGAAAACTTTACAGGATGATTAAACTCCTTTAGTTTCTCAGCGTTCACACCAGAGACTCTGTGAGGTTTGAACAGAACCACAGTTCATCTGTTAGTGTCTGCACCACAAGTTATCAGGAAGACGCTCTAAACCAAAACTTCAAACCTCGTGTTGTTTGAACTTTGTTGTTTCAGACAGACAACCTGTTGATTTCACAGATATTTACTATCTGAATCATCAGAATTAAACGTTCGTCCACGACAGGATAACATGAATATCTTTGAGGAAATGACATATACCTGCTAACTCACCAACATTAACATCCTGACTGGACATATTTTGAGGATATATTTTGTTAACTTTGTAAAATAAAACATTAAATCCAGATTTTCCTTTATCTTCACAATCTCTCTAAAGGGTCCAGTAAGTTTCCCATTCAGGTTCACTCCGGTTTAAAAGTAATTATGATTTGAAAATACATTATGAACTAAATTAAAGTTCAGTCTTAATGTTAATTTGCATTGTATTTGTATTGTATTGTATTTCTGTGTGCGTACAGAGAGAGCTTCGTAAAAAAGATTCCTTCCTTCATTTCTTGTATGTGTTCACACACCTCGCCAATAAAGCTGATTCTGTTTTTGATCATTACATTAAATGGTCTCTTTGAGTCGCTCCCTAAAAATAATCAGAATCAAGGAGGTTCTTAACTTGTAACTTCCTCAGAAGTTAAAAAGAAGAAATTGTCACCATGAAACAGTTCTTCATTTTCTGCAGCGCTGCCCTTCAAGGAAAGACTTCAGAGTCTGAGCGATGGAGGAGATCTATGTCAATGTTGAATACGACAAACCTGTCGACCCGAGACCTTCGACAACTCAGACAGGTGAGACTGTTCAGTCAGACATGTATATGATTATCACTTTATCACTGTTTATCTGTGATTATTACGATCATATACTGGACTGTGTTCAGGTCGCAGGAGCTCAGAGAGGAGATTTCATGGAGTTATTATTCTCCTTCTGGGGCTGCTGAGTGTTTTCCTGCTGGCTGGGCTCATCGGCCTCGCTGTCCACTGTGAGTCTGCTTTTCAAAATGAACTTAAGAACTTTTAAGGAGCATTATTCTGCCCTGAAGTGTTTCTTAAGTTTTTATTTGCCACCTTATCTTTTCTGTGATGTCTCCTTTCTTGACTTGAATTTCTTCCTTTACTTGTTGTCCTTAAAACTCATATATCAGTTTTGAAAAGCACCATGCTAAATTTCATGAACTGCATCAGCTTAAAACTTTATCATTGAAAAATGAGGAAGTACTTTATTGAAGTACAGAAACTTCAGACAGTATCAGGATGAATGAATGAGGTATTTCCTCCTAAATAAACATGTCTCTTGATCTATTTCAGACCATTACTCAGTTCATGTGGTTCAGCTGCAGAACTCTCCACCATCCGAGTCCAACCTGACTGAGCATCTCCAGGAGAGTAACACCAAACTGGTTTCATCGATTGAAGAAAGAGACCAGCTGAAGGCCAACCTGACTGAAATGACTAAAGAGCTGACGAGGCTTCAGAGTTTGTCCAAACAGAGTGAGTGTTTGTCTGTGTGGGTCCTCCACAGCTGTCAGGACACACCGCCGCCTCATCAGATCGTGTTTCTATGACACTGTTATATCCCACTCAGTTTGTCTTGTCCCAATAACTTTATTTTAGCCTCTCAGTTTATTTAAACATATATCTGTTTGTGTAAGGCACCTTTTATACAGCAGCTGCTGTTCATTGGCATGAAGTGGATCTTCAGCTCTATTTTTGAAAGACTGTCACTTTCCCTTAAAAGATTGTGATCTACTTGATGTTGATGCAATTTATTTTGTGGTGCAGTTTCAGTATTTTCACTTCCTGGCCTTTCTTTTTATTCTGATGTGGAGCTAGAAATAATAATGTAAGTTATCTTTAACGTCTCATGTTTGATTTTACAGACAGAACTTGTCCTGCAGGATGGAGGATGCTCAGTTGTACCTGTTATTTCTTTTCCACTACGTCTGCTTCTTGGGAACAAAGCAGACGAGACTGCAGAGAACAAAGGAGCAGATCTGGTGGTCATAGAGAGTTATGAAGAACAGGTAGTGTGATAATTTATCCTTTTTCTGTGGACTTTTTCTTTACCTGAGTCAGGGTTCTAAATATAAAGTGGGTTGTAGTTTGTTTTGAGTACACAAACCTTTGTATGAGATATGTAGTTATAGTTAAACAAATGTTATAAATGATTTTTTTTGCTCAATTCTGGAAACTTCCATACTTACTATGGTTACAACTAAAACATAAATAGCTTTATTTTGTTTATCTTGAACAGAAATTCCTCACCGATTTCATCAAGAAATTTACTTGGATTGGTTTGAATGACAGAGAGAAAGAAGGCGTCTGGAAGTGGATCGATGAGACTCCACTGACTCAGGCGTAAGTCTGACAGTGAATGTTTTACACCTTATTTAAATATAAACACAAATAAAGTATTATTTTACATTATTGGGTTTAGCTTTTGGATAACTGTCTAAATAATTGATATCACTAGTATAATACTATTAGAGTCTAATAGTAATTTTACAATCTCTTTCTGACAATGAAAAACAAGACAAAAGTCTCTCACAGTACTGTCAAACTTTATTAATGCTCAGAACATGACACAAGACTAAAGCTGCTTTGTAAAGTGCATCACGATGAGAAGCTGTTCTCTATTTATTCATAACTCGGTCCAGTCCCTCTGATCAAGGTTTCATTCAGCATGATCAAACATAATGGAAATTTACATTTACATAATTTACCTTAATTCACTCATAGGCAAAAGAAATTAAATAAACATGATATGTGTGTTTGCAGTTTCCCTCACAGACTTCAAATCCAGTTTTTTTCTCTCCACAATTTAGTTCACTTCAAAACGTGTGAAAAGTTGAAAACTCACTTTTTTGTGAACCTCTTAGGTACAGGGTAATAAATCAGCCTGATAATGGTGGTGGAGATCCACAGTGGGGTGAAGAGGACTGTGTACATATGCGACATGATGTGAAAACTGAAAAAAACTGGAACGATCGGCGGTGTGATGCCTCTATGAAATAGGATCTGTGAAAAACTGCCTTAGCATTTAATGAGTTTTGAAATGATGCATTTGGAAATACTCTGTAATATGTTATTGTAAGTGTGATAAAGAGCATATTACTGTATCATATATTGAATAATTGAGGATTTTCACTGTAAAGGGTTGGAGGTCGGGAACAGAGATCCTTTTTTTCTTGCCAAAATCGAAAACGTTTTCCTGGTTCACATCCCCAATGAAGTGCAGGGGTTTTTAGCATGTATCTGCACACCTGTACAGGTGATCTGCCTGTGCTGATGACCACCACATGTAATGAAACTGAGCTCCCTTAAAGTTGTTGTTTCTTATTTTCAATAAACAAACACAATATTTACATTCTTATTTGCAAAATGCATGAAGGACACAAAGCATCAGATATCTTCCATGTAGCTTTAATGCCTGAAACAAAGTTCTGTTGTGTCTCAACATGTTTGTTTTTTTTATATTCAAGTGTTTTGTCATGCCTTAGTTTAGTTTCATGTTTAGTATTGTTGTGAGCATGTTATGTTTAAGTTGAAGTCACTCATGTCTAGACTGGTTTTGTACTTCCTGTTTTATTTTGTACTCACCAATTCTCTCTTGTTTCAGATCCCCACTTCCTGCCTTTGTGTTTTCCCCCCATGTGATTGTCTACCCCGCCCCTGATTGGTCTCACCTGTTTTCCCTTACCTCATGTATACATATACATGTATACATACAAACAGTCCTTGTTTCCTTTTGTCCGCCTGATGGAGGGGTGCTGTTTCTACTGCAGTCAACTGGGCCACCAACCTGCCACCTGTACAGGAAAAGTGTTGGTTCAGCAGCCATGAGGAGGAAGCTGGTGAGGAAACTTTGATTGGATTTCCCTCCTTGATTACTCACCCAGGTAAATATATCCATAAATAACCTGACTGGAGTTCAGGTGGTATTAATTGACTCAGGGGCAGCCTCATGGACTGTAATCTAGCAAAGCAGATCAGAGTAAAAACTATTCCTCTGCCCCACCCTGTTCAGGCAAGTGCATTGGATGGACAATTGTTATTCAAAGTGACTCAATGCACTGAACCCATTCAGATAACACTGAATGATGACCACACAGAAATTACGTAGTTTCACTTATTTGACCGTGCTATCGACCTGCTGCCTGATGCACCCATCCCCAAAGGGACGCCTCTACTCCATCTCTGTGCCGGAGAGAGTGGCCATGGACAAGTACATCACCACCTCTTTAAAGGCAGGAATAATCCGTCCGTCCTCATCAGGGTTTTTCTTTGTGAGTAAGAAAGATGGTTCTCTCAGGCCATGGCTACAGCTCACTGAATTACTGTTAAGAACCATTAGCCACTTTATTTAATCTCCTCTTGTTTTTGAACTGCTTCAAACAGCCAATGTGTTCACCAAGTTAGATCTCTGAAATGCTTTTCACCTCATACCGATAAGTGATCTTGTCTTGTCTTGTCAATCTTGTCATAACCTTTGGACTTTGCTATGCTCCAGCTGTCTTGCAGACTTTTGTAAATGATGTGTTTTGAGAGTTTATAAATGTTTTTGTCTTTGTGTATGTCGAACATTTCTTTTTCTCACCATATGCTGAAAGTTTACATTTGTCAAATCCTCCAGAAGCTGCTACAAAATCAACTGTATGTCAAAGCTGTAAAATGCAGCTTTCATGCAGCCTCTGTCTCGTTCCTGGTTGTCTCGTTATCAATGCCAACCAGGTACAGATGGACCCATCTAAGATCAGTGCAGTGGCCAATTGGCTTACTCCAGACAGCAGGAAAAAAGTATAACAATATCTGGGCTTTGCAAATTTTTACAGAAAATTCATTCAGTACTGTTGCCGCACCCCTGCATGTTCTCACTGCTCAACTTTTCAGTACAGTCATTACTCATGTTTCCACTGTAACATCCTCACAGGCTGCATACTTACAAGCACAGTTTGTGCTTCCTTTCTGAGTGAATGGAAGATTGTGGGAATCAGTCACTTCCTTTTAAGTTTAGTTGCCATGGGTACCACACCTCACTTAACCACAGCAAATGCTTCCATACATGCATATATGTACATATATACACTACCGGTCAAAAGTTTTAGAACACCCCAATTTTTCCAGTTATTTATTGCAATTCAAGTCATTCAGTTCAAGTCCAATGAATAGATTGAAATGGTACAAAGGTAAGTGGTGAACTGCCAGAGATTAAAAAAAAGGTAAGGTAAACTGAAAAATAATGTACATTTCAGAATTATACAAAAAGGCCTTTTTCAGGGAACACAAAATGGGTTAACAATTTAAAGCTGTCCTGCAGCAATGGAGGGTGATCAAGCCTTGAAAGCTGGTGCTACTAATTCCTACAGGTGTTCCAACTTTGCTGGATTACTTACAACCCCCTCTGTCTGCATAAAAGCAGTGTTTGAACACACTGTGAATACCATACCCTCGTGAGCATCAGTTGAACAGTATTGTACTGCAGAAAGTAGTGTGTTGCTACAAAAATGGCAAGAAAAAGGTAATTAACAATGAAAGAGAGACAGACCATCATAACACTTAAAATGTAGGTCTTTCCTACAGAGAAATTGCAAAGAAAGTCAAGGTGTCAGTGAGTACAGTTTCCTTGACTATCAAAAGGCAGTCAGAAAGTGGGGCAAACTCTGACAGGAAGAGGTCTGGCAGACCCAAAGCCACAACTGAACCAGAGGACAAGTTTCTGAAAGTTAACAGCTTGCGTGATAGGCGGCTCAGGTTCACAGCTTGACAATAGTGGTCGTAGTAAGCAAGTCTCAGTTTCAACTGTGAAGAGAAGACATTCGAGCTGCAGGTTTGACAGGACGAGTTGCAGCAAGAAAGCCATTGCTAAGAAATCAGAATAAGACAAAGAGGCTTGCCTGGGCCATGAAACACTGCCATTGGACTACTAAAGACTGGAGGAAGGTATTATGGACTGATGAATCAAAATTTGAAATCTTCGGTTCATCACGCAGGATCTTTGTACGGCGTCGAGTAGGTGGCGAAAGGATGGTTCCACAGTGTGTGGCATCAACTGTCAAACATGGAGGAGGAAGTGTGATGGTCTGGGGCTGTTTTGCTGGATCCAGGGTCGGTGACTTGTACAGAGTGAGAGGCACCCTGAACCAAAACAGCTACCACAGTATTCTGCAGCGCCATGCAATACCCTCTGGTATGCGCCTAGTTGGTCAGGGGTTCATCCTACAGCAAGATAATGACCCAAAACGTAAGTCCAAGCTATGCCAGAACTACCTCAGGAAAAAGAACAAGATGATAAGCTTGAAAACATGGAGTGGCCAGCACAGTCTCCAGACTTAAACCCCATCGAGCTGGTTTGGGCTGAACTGGATAGAAGAGTGAAAGCAAAGCAACCTACGTGCCTAAGTGCCACACATTTATGGGAACTTCTGCAACAGATATGGGAAGAACTTTCAGAAGAATATTTGATTTCTATGATATAAAGAATGCCACGTGTGCCATGCCAAGTGTGTATGTGTATATATATATATATATATGTGTGTATATATGTGTGTATATATGTGTGTATATATGTGTGTATATATGTGTGTATATATGTGTGTATATATGTGTGTATATATGTGTGTATATATGTGTATATATAATATAAAATAAAATAAAATAAAATAAAAACGTATATGGGACATGTGCCAAAAAAAGAACCAGTAGCCAATGTTTACATTTTACCTTCAGACTTTGCAATGAGTTAACAGAGGGATCATTTATCTTATCATCTTTTAGTTGGTTGATAATACTCAGGTATATTTTGCATTTTCAGGAAAGTGAATATATTCACCTCTGCCGCTGTTCTCTTTAGACAACGCTGAAGTTAGATTGTTAACCGACTGTTTATCCATTGATTATCCATTGTTGAAATGATCAATAATTATTTCATATCAAACTTTAACTTTGTCTGAGACCCACTATTAGTTTTGTTTTATGAAAATGCAAAAGAGATACATGTCATGCAGTCGTTTTTCACATCTAGACCTCTTTGTACCAGGTCTAGATCAGAAATCACTGTACTGAGACTCCTAAAACCTGCCTAAAATACTTTTACATCAATAAGAGGTACAGAAAAATCTATTGCTATCTATCTAAAAATCTATTAAAATCTATTGCAAACAGCCAGTTAATTTCCCAATATCTTTCCTTAACTTCCAAATCAGAAGTTAACTTCAGCGTTGTTCTCTTTAGTAAAATGAGCTTAATGGTCTTTTTTCAGCTTTGGAAACTGAAACCAGTCTACCTTAGAGAGTTTCGTGAGCAGCACATGAAACTTTTCCTGCTCACGAGACAGTTACTGGTGCTCACCAGAAACAGTTCACCAGAAACAGTTTTTTTTTTTTTTTTTTCCACTTTATTTATTTATCTTTTTTGTACTTTTTTGTGTCTTGCACATGTCCCCTCAGAGGCTCCGTAGAATTCAAATGTGCATGAAATAATTTTAGCTGGAACGTTTATTTAATTAGTTAACAGAAGAGTCACTCTAAAGACGGTCACTCACAACATATGATGGTGAAAGCTGACACTGTGCTGGTTGTGGCTTTTTATGTAATCATAAGCAGAATTAAAAGCTTTGAAAATGTATTCTCAAGTGTCTTTCTGTCTTTTTCTGCACCTGTTGTTGTCAGTTCTACAGAAACATTTCTTCAATAAGGAGGTCAGAGCTGATCTACAGAGAAGCAGCTGGCAGAGATTTTAGCTTTTTAGCTTTTTTATCAGGATAAATGCTCACTGACACTCAGACCTGAACCCTGAACCTCTGGATAAAAGATCATCTGTCTTTTCACCACAGTCTCATATTCACATGTGGCTAATACCGCCCTCTTGTGGCCATGTGAACTGAAACTGCTGTCTGTCAGAGGGAAATGTGTTGTGATGCTACAAAGCTTCATGAGGGGGAGACATTGGGTAAAGAAGTATTCAGATCTATTACCTCAATAAAAGTACAAATACAACAATATAAAAATGCTCAGTTTCTGCAAAAATCCTGCATCAAAATTGGTACTTCAAGTAGAACTATGTCAGTATAAACAGGAAATGTACTTAAAAAAAATCACTGTCACTGTATATATTTATATTTAGATTATTATTGGCCATGCATTACTATATAAAGCAGGATTTTACTGGAGTTGGTTGGGGTGGAGCATTTTGACCATGCATGAATCAACTGATTCTTTTTTTATTTTTATTGATTGTTGTGTTATTAGAAATAAACAGAAATTCATGCAAAAGAAATTAAATGGATTTATATGAAAATTATCATGTTACTGTCTTTTCCTAATGCAGAATAGATAGATGTTTTCGTCCTCTATCACTGTAATATGTGTGGACTGTAGGTTGCCAACTACTTTTAGCACCTCTGGCACTTGTGACTTCCTCAGAGATTAAAAGCTGAGAAACTGAAACCAGCAGACCCATCATCCTTTACATATATGTGTATGTATCACTGTCCATGCTGCAGATCTGACTTTCTGTGTCACATTTTCCCACAGTATGAGCGATGGAGATCTCTCAACGCTGAACGCAGCAAACCTGTCGAACTAAAACCTTCAACAACTCAGTCAGGTAAGACTGAGTGTTCAGTCTAATTCACAGTTGTGAATAGATGTATATAATAAAGATCAAAGATAATGTTTTGATTTCTGTCAGGAATGCATCACAAATTTAAGAAATTAGGAGCCTGTAAAATAAAATTTGCATTTTATACTTCTTCTTGTGACTGAACAATAGCTTCCAAACTTTCCTGATTTAAGTGAGTTAATGGTCACATCTATTTTTTACCATCTTTGTGACATGACCTTCTTGATCAGAGAAAGATCAGCTCGACTAAACTTTTATAATTTACATTGTTCAGTAACCTCACTGCAGAGCTGACACACAAGATATTTGTCACACTTACAAAGCGATGGAGGAAATCTATGAAAACGTTGGAAATGAGACATTTGTTTTCTCATCACAGAATCAAAGAGGTAAGAATGAGGAGTCGGACAGAGAGGCTGACAGACAGTTTGAGCTGTTGTTATTAATGTTGTATCATTGACACTGTTCACTGGTTTTCTCTGTGTTCAGGTCGCAGGAGCTCAGAGAGGAGATTTCATGGAGTTATTATTATTCTCCTTCTGGGGCTGCTGAGTGTTTTCCTGCTGGCTGGGCTCATCGGCCTCGCTGTCCACTGTGAGTCTGCTTCTTCAAAATGAAATTGTGAACTTTTAAGGAGCATTATTCTGCCCTGAAGTGTTTCTTAAGTTTTTATTTGCCACCTTATCTTTTCTGTTATGTCTCCTTTCTTGACTTGAATTTCTTCCTTTACTTGTTGTCCTTAAAACACATATATCAGTTTTGAAAAGCACCATGCCAAATTTCATAAAGTGCATCAGCTTGAAACTTTATCATTGAAAAATGAGGAAGTACTTTATTGAAGTACAGAAACTTGAGACAGTATCAGGATGAATGAATGAGGTATTTCCTCCTAAATAAATGTGTCTCTTGATCTATTTCAGACCATTACTCAGTTCGTGGTTCAGCTGCAGAACTCTCCACCATCCGAGCCAACCTGACTGAGCGTCTCCAGGAGAGTAACACCAAGCTGGTTTCAGCGATTGAAGAAAGAGACCAGCTGAAGGCCAACCTGACTGAAATGACTGAAGAGCTGAAGAGGCTTCAGAGTTTGTCCAAACAGAGTGAGTGTTTGTCTGTGTGGGTCCTCCACAGCTGTCAGGACACACCGCCGCCTCATCAGATCGTGTTTCTATGACACTGTTATATCCCACTCAGTTTGTCCTTGTCCCAATAACTTTATTTTAGCCTCTCAGTTTATTTAAACATATATCTGTTTGTGTAAGGCACCTTTTATACAGCAGCTGCTGTTCATTGGCATGAAGTGGATCTTCAGCTCTATTTTTGAAAGACTGTCATTTCCTTAAAAGATTGTGATCTACTTGGTGTTGATGCAATTTAGTTTGTGGTGCAGTTTCAGTATTTTCACTTCCTGGCCTTTCTTTTGATTCTGATGGGAGCTGGAAATATTACTGAGTTATTTGTAAGTTCTCTTTAATGTTTCATGTTTGATTTTACAGACAGAACTTGTCCTGCAGGATGGAGGATGCTCAGTTGTACCTGTTATTTCTTCTCCACTACGTCTGCTTCTTGGGAACAAAGCAGACGAGACTGCAGAGACAAAGGAGCAGATCTGGTGGTCATAGAGAGTTATGAAGAACAGGTAGTGTGATAATTTATCCTTTTTCTGTGGACTTTTTCTTTACCTGAGTCAGGGGTCTGAATATAAAGTGTGTTGTAGGTTGTTTTGACTGTAAAACTCTGAGACAAATGTGTGACTGTAAAACTAAAATGAACTCACCTTCTCTTCTTACCTTCCTAAATGCTTTATGAAAAAAAGGTAAAACTGTACATGAGTACAAATTTGAGGTAGTTTTACTTCAGTATTTTCATTTTATGTTGATTTATTCTTTTAGAAAAAACCAATTGTATCTTGCCCTCCAATCTTTTGTTAATCAGTTTTACTCTGTATGTTAACTAATAAGTTTATTTACATCTGGACATGAAGTTTTGAAATAATCATTATAGCTGGCCCGCAGCAATAAATACTATTATCAGAATCAGAATCAAAATACTTTATTTATCACAGGGGGAAATTTGGTAAATGTAGATCACTATAATGATATTCAATATGTTTTGTTGAGATAATAAAACTCTTTTTACAAATAGTTCAAATGAAATCCTCTAAATTCCACACTTACTACGGTTAAAACTGAAATATAAATACAGGCTTTCTTTCCTTTGTCTTGAACAGGAATTGCTCACTAAAATCATCAAGAAAGATACTTGGATTGGTTTGAACGACAGAGAGAAAGAAGGCGTCTGGAAGTGGATCGATGAGACTCCACTGACTCAGGCGTAAGTCTGACAGTGAATGTTTTACACCTTATTTAAATATAGACACAAATAAAGTATTAATGTGCATCACTAGTTTTATTTTTTGTTTAGCTGTAGCTGTATAAATTGAATATAAAATAATTGTTATCAGAATTATTACAAGCTGTTCTACACAGAAAACTCACTTTATTGTTAACCTCTTAGATACTGGTGGAACAGGAAGCCTGATAATGGTGGTGTAAGTCAACAGTGGGGTGAAGAGGACTGTGTAAAAATCATAGTTGGCATGAAGATGGAAGAAAACTGGAACGATCGGCAGTGTGAAGACTCTCTGCAGTGGATCTGTGAAAAACTGCCTTAGCATTTAATGAGTTCTCATATGATGTAAATACTCTTTAACATGATATTGCATGTGTGATGAAAAGAGCATTTTGCTGTATCAACATGTAAAGGGTTGGAGGAAAGATTTTAGCATGTATCTGTACACCTGCACAGGTGAATTCACTGTACTGATGATTACATTACCATGTGTAATGAAACAGAGCTTCCTTTAAATTACCACAACTATTAAAGCTAACATCATACTGCATATACAATATAATGGAGCTTGATACAGAAATGCATTTAGAGAAGATAGTAAAATTCACCTTAGCTACTTTGTCCAACTGTTTCTGCTGTATTCTGTAGTTTTATTTAGACAACTTGTTGGATAAAGAAATTTAAACTCACATTCACTGCTTTGGGAAATGAAGAGTCCCCAATTCTGTCACTGTATATACAGCATATGAGTTAAATGGTTAGATTATTTCTTTTATGTGTGGGAACTCTGGTGGTGATAGAGAAAAAGGAAAACCTTGTGAAAGTTTCTATGTTAAGTCTCACATCACTTTATTTCGGCCCTTTCTCTACAGCTAAATTAAAAATAGCTAGACTCTTTGACTCAGACTGTCCCATCAAAACTCCTCCAGCGATACAGCACCGCCCACTAACCCACACTATTCTGTATGCATAAAATATTTTCACACATGCATTTTTTTTCTTAATTCACACCTTCACATGCATGTATGCAAATCTTTTCTCACATGCACACAGATGGTGATGTGCAACTCCAGGCTGTGAACATCATTTCACAGGTTTAAAAAATTGGTGACCTTCATTTGCTTCCATAGAAAACCTCCCAACAAGGAGGGCAGAAGTGATCTAAAGAGCAGCAGCTGGGAGGGATTTAATGTATTTTTTCTTGAGGACAATCAAAAGATAACTGATGACAAACACATCTGATTTTTTTTGTTTTTGTTTTTTAAGGGCCAATAATTTCAGGCATTTTAGATGAAACATCACCGACCAGACCGCTGCTGGAGAGGAGTGGACTAAAGACTGTCCCTCACCCCGCTGGATTTCTATACCTATATTTTTTGCACATTTTTATTTTTGATCAATAAATAGCTTGTGGGTGGAACCAAATGAGTATTTGTTATGGTGGCTATTCTTGTCAAACATATTCTAACATTTACAACACTGCGGGCGGGTTATAGCTTTAAGTTTGACCATTAGACAGGCAGGCCACATCAAATGATGTGACGGGCCGGATTCGGTTTGGTTTGACAGCTATGCTTTAGAGGCTTCGTAAAGTAAAATTGATATGCATGAAATTATTTTAGCTGGAACGTTTATTTAATTAGTTGACAGATGAGTCACTCGAAGGACAGTCAGTCACAATATATGATGGTAAAAGATGACGCTTTGTTGGTTTGTGGCTTTTTATGTAATCATGAGCAGAATTAAAAGCTTTGAAAATGTATTCTCAAGTGTCTTTCTGTCTCTTTTCTTGCACCTGTTATTGTCAGTTCTGCAGGAACATTTCTTCAATAAGGAGGTCAGAGCTGATCTACAGAGAAGCAGCTGGCAGAGATTTTAGCTTTTTTAGCTTTTTCATCAGGATAAATGCTCACTGACTCAGACCTGAACCCTGAACCTCTGGATAAAAGATCATCTGTCTTTTAACCACAGTCTCGTATTCACATATGGCTAATACCACCCTCTTGTGGCCATGTGAACTGAAACTGTGTTGTGATGCTACAAAGCTTCATGAGGGGGAGACGTTGGATAAAGAAGTATTCAGATCTGTTACTTCAATAAAAGTACTAATACTACAATATAGAAATGCTCAGTTTCAGTGAAGGTCCTGCTTTGAATTTGTTACTTCAAGTACAAATATGTAAGTATAAGCAAGAAAATGGACTGTATTGTTTTGTTATTGGAAATAAACTGAAATTAATCAATGAAAAAGAAATTAAAGGGTTCAATATAAAAAAACTGATGTTAATGTCTTTTCCTAATATAGATAGATAGATAGATAGATAGATAGATGAATATAGATAGATAGATAGATAGATAGATAGATAGATAGATAGATAGATAGATAGATAGATAGATAGATAGATAGATAGATAGATAGATAGATAGATCTCTCAGAAGTTAAAAAACTGAGAAATTGAAACCAGCAGACCATCATCCTTTACATATATGTGTATGTATCACAGTCCGTGATGCAGATCTGTCTTTCCATTTCACATTTTTCCACAGTATGAGCGATGGAGGAGATCTATGTCAATGTTGAACGCAGCAAACCTGTCGAACTAAGACCTTCAACAATTCAGTCAGGTAAGACTGTCAGTGTTCAATGTATTCACCTTTCTGTCAGAAATGTATAATAATTGTAGGAACCTGTAAACTAACACAACACTTCTTTTGTACTTGTTCTTGACCTTCAACAACTCAGTCAGGTAGGACAGTCATGTGTATTATAAAGATCAAAGATACTCCAAGAAGCTTCCAAAGAAATAACATTAATGTTTTGATTTCTGTCAGGAATTTATCACAAATTTAGGAATTTAGAAACCTGCAAAGTAAAATTTGTATTGTTTTATATTTGGTCTTGTGACTGAACAATAGCTTCTGAAATTTACTGATTCAAGTGAGTTAACGGTCACATGAATTTTTTACCATCTTTGTGACATGACCTTTTTGATCAGAGAAGTCAAGTCAACCTGACTAAACTTTTATAATTTACATGTTCAGTAACCTCACTGCAGAGGTGACCCACAAGATATTTGTCAGAGTTAGTTAAAAACGATGGAGGAAATGATAATAGATGATAATGTTTTACGATGGAGGAAATCTACAAAAATGTTGGAAATGAGACATTTGTTTTCTCATCACAGAATCAAAGAGGTAAGAATGAGGAGTCGGACAGAGAGGCTGACAGACAGTTTGAGCTGTTGTTATTAATGTTGTATCATTGACGCTGTTCACTGGTTTTCTCTGTGTTCAGGTCACAGGAGCTCAGAGAGGAGATTTCATGGAGTTATTATTCTCCTTCTGGGGCTGCTGAGTGTTTTCCTGCTGGCTGGGCTCATCGGCCTCGCTGTCCACTGTGAGTCTGCTTTTCAAAATGAAATTGTGAACTTTTAAGGAGCAATTCTGCCCTTAAGTGTTTCTTTACTTTTAATTTGCCACCTTATCTTTTCTGTGATGTCTCCTTTCTTGACTTGAATTTCTTCCTTTACTTGTTGTCCTTAAAACACATATATCAGCTTTGAAAAGCACCACGCCAAATTTCATGAACTGCTCATCGTCAGCTTAAAACTTTATCATTGAAAAATGAGGAAGTACTTTATTGAAGTACAGAAACTTCAGACAGTTTCAGTATGAATGAATAAAGTATTTCCTCCTAAATAAACGTGTCTCTTGATCTATTTCAGACCATTACTCAGTTTGTGGTTCAGCTGCAGAACTTGGAGAGAACCCAACCAACCTGACTGAGCATCTCCAGGAGAGTAACACCTGGTTTCATCGATTGAAGAAAGAGACCAGCTGAAGGCCAGACCTGACTGAAATGACTGAAGAGCTGAAGAGGCTTCAGAGTTTGTCCAAACAGAGTGAGTGTTTGTCTGTGTGGGTCCTCCACAGCTGTCAGGACACACCGCCGCCTCATCAGATCGTGTTTCTATGACACTGTTATATCCCACTCAGTTTGCCTTGTCCCAATAACTTTATTTTAGCCTCTCAGTTTATTTAAACATATATCTGTTTGTGTAAGGCACCTTTTATACAGCAGCTGCTGTTCATTGGCATGAAGTGGATTTTCAGCTCTATTTTTGAAAGACTGTCATTTCCTTAAAAGATTGTGATCTACTTGATCATCTTTTTATTCCGATGTGAGCTAGAAGAGCTAGAGAATAATGTAAGTTATCTGTAAGTTATCAATAACCTGTGTTTTAATTTTGCAGACAGAACTTGTCCTGCAGGATGGAGGATGCTCAGTTGTACCTGTTATTTCTTTCTCTACTATGTCTGCTTCTTGGGAAGAAAGCAGACGAGACTGCAGAGACAAAGGAGCAGATCTGGTTGTCATAGAGAGTTATGAAGAACAGGTAGTGTGATAATTTATTCTTTTTCTGTGGACTTTTACTTTATCTGAGTCAGGGGTCTAAATATAAAGTGTGTTGTAGTTTGTTTTGACTATTAAATCCTTTGTAGAATATATGTAGTCATAGTTAAACAAATGTTATAAATATAAATGTACATTACCAGGTTTAGCTGTTGTATGAGTGTCTAAACAATTAATATCTAATAGTACTTGAAGAACAAGACAACGTTTCTCACTTTATTGATTCTCAGAACATGACACAAGACTAAAGCTGCTTTGTAACAGTGCATCATGATGAGAAGCTGTTCTCTATTTATTCATAACTCGGTCCAGTCCCTCTGATCAAGGTTTCATTCAGCATGATCAAACATAATGGAAATCTACATTTACATAATTTACATTAACTCACTCACAGGCAAAAGAAATGAATGAATGCAGTCTTCCAACTGCTTATCTGGGTCCAGGTCAGGGGGGGAGACCTCATTCTCATGAGTGCCCCCCACAGAGTGCCTCTGGGCACACGGTCGTAAGCCTTCTCCAGATCTAAAAACCACACAACACGTAGACTGGTTGAGCAAACTCCCATGCCCCTTGCCAAGGGTAAAGAGCTGGTCCACTGTTCCACGACCAGGACCAGAAAGCCACATTGTTCCTCTTTAATCCCAGGCGTGAGACCTTCCCAGGGAGGCTGAGGAGTGTGATCCCCCTATAGTTGGAACACACCCTCTGGTCCCCTTTCTTGAATATGGGGACCACCACCCCAGTTTGCCAGTTTGCCACTCCAGAGGTACTGCCCCCGATGTCATGTCCATGCGCAATGTTGTAGAGTCATGTCAACCAAGACAGCCCTACTACACATCCAGAGCCTTAAGGTAAAAAAGGTTACCACCTGCGAGTGGTGGGCCTACTGGAGGATGGACCCATGTCGCTGCTTCAGGCTGGACCCGGCCGGGCACCATGGGCAAAAGCCCAGCCACCAGGCGCTCGCCGGCGGCCGAGCCACCTCCCAGGCCTGGCTCCAGGCGCGGGCCCCAGTACCACCTCCGGGCAGGGTACACGTGTCCTTCATGTTCTTTTTTTGGGTCTTTGGAACCGTTTTGCTAACCGTTCTTTGCCTGGCCCTTGAGCTAGAACCAATTTGCCTTGGGAGACCCTACCAGGGGCAAATTGCCCCCCTGACACAACATAGCTTCTAGCATCATTAGGGCACTCAAACTCCTCCACCACGATAAGGTGGTGGTTCTAGGAGGAGCAGCAGCAGTTTCCCTCACAGACTTGAAATCCAATTTTTTTTCTCTCCACCATTCGGTCCAGTCCCTCCGATCAAGGTTTCATTCAGCATGATCAAACACAATGGAAATTTACATTTACATAATTTACATTAATTCACTCTTAGGCTAAAGAAATAAACTAAACATGATATGTGTTTTGCAGTTTCCCTCACAGACTTCAAATCCATTTTTTTCTCTCCACAATTTAGTTCACTGTCACTCACTAGAAAACTTGAAAATCTGCATTATTGTATGGTAGGGGGAAAGTGAAAAATCCAGTGAAAACTCACTTTTCTGTGAACCTCTTAGGTACTGGGCGATAAAGCAGCCTGATAATGGTGGTGGAGCTCCACAGTGGGGTGAAGAGGACTGTGTACATATGCAAAATGAAAACTGAAGAAAACTGGAACGATCGGCGATGTGATGCCTTCCTGCAATGAATCTGTGAAAAACTGCCTTAGAATTTTAGGAATTTTGAAGTGATGCTTTTAGAAATACTCAAATCAAAAATGTTTTACTGGTTCACAGCCCCAATTAAGCTGCAATGATTTTTAGCTTGTATCTGCACACCTGCACAGGTGATCTGCATGTGCTGATGACTAATGATAATGATAAATGAATGAATGATGAATTGCAAAATACGTCTTTTATATTCAAGTGTTTTTTTCATGCCTTAGTTTAGTTTCATGTTTAGTATTGTCATGAGCATGTTATGTTTAAGTTGAAGTCACTCATGTCTAGTCTGGTCTTGTACTTCCTGTTTTATTTTGTACTCACCTTTTCTCCTCTTGTTTCAGATCCCCACTTCCTGCCTTTGTGTTTTCCCCCCCGTGTGATTGTCTACCCCGCCCCTGATTGGTCTCACCTGTTTCCCCTTATGTCATGTATAAATAGTTCTTGTTTCCTTTGGTCCTATGCCAGTTCGTCTTATTCAGTGTTGTGATTGAATGTCAAACCTTGTATGTTCATGCTTCCTTGTGTTGTCCTCCTCCATGATTTGTGCTTTATCCTTTTAGAGAGCGACTTTTGTTTGTACTTTGATCCTCCCAGTGAGCGCTTTTGAACACATTAAAGTATTTTTTGTTCATCATCGATCGTGGTCTGTCGTGCATTTGATTCCACCATCTTGTGTCAAGGTCGTTACAGAACAAACTGGCCAAATATGGACTCAGTCGAACCAAAGAAACTCCAAACCATCCTCTCTGCACAGGGCACCAAGATCCATCAGCACGAGGCACAGTTAAGCTCGGTTAGCCGGGGAGTGAGAGCGCCAGATGGAGTTTCAATCCTCAGTCACCTGGGAACAGCTCCTTCAGCGACACCACCTGCTGAGAATCCGGCTGCTGTTCCGGTCATGACTTTCTTAGTTCAATGTGATTCATTTTAGGCAAAACCTGGCTGCTTTTGTGTCAAATCAGGCAAAAGAAAGTAGCATTCATGGTTTCCCATTTAACTGGCAGGGCTGCAGCCTGGCTACTGCAGAGTGGTCTCTAAACTCTAACATCTGTCAGTCACTCACTTTGTTTCAGGAGACCCTGAGCAAGTTTTTGACCACACCTCGCCTGCCAGAGAAGCCTCTCAGACTCTAATGCAGATCTGAATATAAAGTGTGTTGTAGGTTGTTTTGATTATACAAACCTTTGTATGAGATATGTAGTTATAGTTAAATAAATGTTTTAAGTGAATTCCTTAGATCAGTTTCTGGAGCTTCCATATTTACAATGATCACAACAAAACATAAATAATGGCTTTCTTTTCTTTATCATGAACAGGAATTGCTCTCTAATATCATTAAGACAGCAACTTGGATTGGTTTGAATGACAGAGAGAATGAAGGCGTCTGGAAGTGGATCGATGAGACTCGACTGACTCAGGCGTAAGTCTGATAGTGAATGTTTTACACCTTATTTAAATATAAACACAAATAAAGTATTATTTTACATTATTGGGTTTAGCTTTTGGATAACTGTCTAAATAATTAATATCACTAGTCTAATACTATTAGAGTCTAATAGTAATTTTACAATCTCTTTCTGACAATGAAGAACAAGACAAAAATCTCTCACAGTTCTGTCAAACTTTATTAATGCTCAGAACATGACACAAGACTAAAGCTGCTTTGTAACGTGCATCACGATGAGAAGCTGTTCTCTATTTATTCATAACTTCGGTCGGTCCAGTCCCTCTGATCAAGGTTTCATTCAGCATTGTCAAACACAATGGAAATTTACATTTACATAATTTACATTAACTCAGTCACAGGTAAAAGAAATAAAAATAAACATGATATGTGTGTTGCAGTTTCCCTCACAGACTTCAAATCCAGTTTTTTTCTCTCCACAATTTAGTTCACTTCAAAACTTGAAAATCTTCATTATTGCAGGTAGAGGGAAAGTGAAGAATCCAGTGAAAACTCACATTTTTTGAGCCTCTTAGGTACTGGGTGATAAATCAGCCTGATAATGGTGGTGGAGATCCACAGTGGGGTGAAGAGGACTGTGTACATATGCGACATGATGTGAAAACTGAAGAAAACTGGAACGATCTGCGGTGTGATGCTTCCCTGCAATGGATCTGTGAAAAACTGCCTTAGCATTCCATGAGGTTTGAAATGATGCATTTAGAAATACTCTGTAATATGTTATTGTAAGTGTGATGAAGAGCATATTGCCGTATCAACATTTAAAGGGTTGGAGGTCGGGAACAGAGATCTTTTTTTCTCGCCAAAATCAAAAACGTTTTACTGGTTCACATCCCCAATGCAGCACAGGGAGTTTCCGCTCGTATTTGCTCACCTGTACAGGTGATCTGCCTGTGCTGATGACCGCCACATGTAATGAAACAGAGCTGCCTTAAAGTTGTTGTTTCTTATTTTCAATAAACAAACACAATATTTACATTCGTATTTGCAAAATGCATGAAGGACACAAAGCATCAGATATCTTCCATGTAGCTTTAATGCCTGAAACAAAGTTCTGTTGTGTCTTAACATGTTTGTTTTTCTTTTATATTCAAGTGTTTTTGTCATGCCTTAGTTTAGTTTCATGTTTAGTATTGTCATGAGCATGTAATGTTAAGTTGAAGTCATTCGTGTCTAGTCAGAACATTGACTTTGATGTCCTTCAAAAAGTTTTGGACCAACTTTGATTTATATTTTGGGTCATTGTCTTGTTGGAAGACCCAGCGACGACCTAAACCTAGACTGGCAGCAGACTTCTTGATGTTATTCTTCAAAATATCAATATAATCCTCTTTTTTTCAAGGTTTCCTGTCCCTAAAGCAGCAAAACAGCCACATAGCATCATGCTCGACAAGGTTCATACAAATATTCATTGCGCCCTTAGGGGGACACATGCAAAAAATAAAAAATCTTTCAGATTCTGGTGCACAGGGAAAAGTATGTGGTGCACACCAGAAAGTTTGTGTGCTCATTAAAAAGTTTTGCTGTGTAGGTAAAGTTTACATTTTACCTTCAGAACATGCAACGAGTTAACAGAGGGATCATTTATCTTATCAAATTTTAGTTGGTTGATGATACTATTAGGTATACTTTTTGCATTTTCAGGAAAGTGAATATATCCACATCTGCCACCGTTCTCTTTAGATGACACTGAAGTTAGCTTCCAATTTGGAATTTAAGGGGAAAGTTAAGGGGAAATTAACAAACCATGCTGACCACTACCTTTATGGATATGGATATGAAATAATTTTACTCATTTTAGGCCAAACATTAACTTTCTCTGAGAGCCAATAGTAGTTTTGTTTTTTGATAATGCAAAGAAGTCTTTTTTACATGTAGACCACTTTGGACCAGGTCTAGATCAATTAATGGACAAACAGTTAATTTCCCCTTAACTTTCCCTTTAATGGCCAAATCAGAAGCTAACTTCAGCATTGTTCTCTTTAGTAAAATGAGCTTAATGGTCTTTTGCCAGATTCAAAACTGAAACCAGTCTACCTTAAAGAATATATCGTGAGCACATGAAATTTTTCCTGCTCACGAGACAGTTACTGGTGAGCACCAGAAACATAAAGTTATTTTTTACACTTTTTTTGCACTTTTTTCCTTCCCTTCTTTTTGTCCCTTCAGAGGCTCTGTAGAATTCAAATGTGCATGAAATAATTTTAGCTGGAACGTTTATTTAATTAGTTAACAGAAGAGTCACTCTAAAGACGGTCACTCACAACATATGATGGTGAAAGCTGACACTGTGTTGGTTTGTGGCTTTTTATGTAATCATGAGCAGAATTAAAAGCTTTGAAAATGTATTCTCAAGTGTCTTTCTGTCTCTTTCTTGCACCTGTTATTGTCAGTTCTGCAGGAACATTTCTTCAACAAGGAGGTCAGAGCTGATCTACAGAGAAGCAGCTGGCAGAGATTTTAGCTTTTTAGCTTTTTAGCTTTTTCATCAGGATAAATGCTCACTGACTCAGGCCTGAACCCTGAACCTCTGGATAAAAGATCATCTGTCTTTTCACCACAGTCTCATATTCACATGTGGCTAATACCGCCCTCTTGTGGCCATGTGAATTGAAACTGCTGTCTGTCAGAGGGAAATGTGTTGCGATGCTACAAAGCTTCATGAGGGGGAGACATTGGGTAAAGAAGTATTCAGATCTGTTACTTCAATAAAAGTACTAATACTACAATATAAAAATGCTCAGTTTCTTCAAAAATCCTGGTTCAAAATTGGTACTTCAAGTAGAACTATGTCAATATAAACAGGAAAATGTACTTAAAAAATCTTCCCTGTCACTGTATATATTTATATTTAGATTATTATTGGTGATGCATTAATATAAAAGCAGGATTTTACCTGGAGTTGGTTGGGGTGGAGCATTTTGACCATGCATGAATCAACTGATTTTTTTTTATCAAGTGATTGATTGTTGCGTTATTAGAAATAAACTGAAATTAATTAATGCAAAAGAAATTAAATGGTTTTGTATGAGAAATATGTCTAAAATATGTCTTTTCCTAATATAGAATAGATGGATAGATGGATAGATAGATAGATAGATAGATAGATAGATAGATAGATAGATAGATAGATAGATAGATAGATAGATAATTTATAGATAGATAGATAGATAGATCAGATAGATAGATAGATAGATAGATAGATAGATAGATAGTAGATAGATAGATAGATGTTTTAGTCTTCTGTGATTGTAATATGTGTGGACTATAGCACTGTGGCACTTGTGACTTCCTCAGAGGTTAAAAGCTGAGAAACTGAAACCAGCAGACCATCATCCTTTACATATATGTGTATGTATCACTGTCCGTGCTGCAGATCTGACTTTCTGTGTCACATTTTCCCACAGTATGAGCGATGGAGGAGATCTATGTCAACGTTGAACGCAGCAAACCTGTCGAAACTAAAACCTTCAACAACTCAGTCAGGTAAGACTGTGAGTGTTCAGTCTATTCACAGTTGTGAATAGATGTATATAATAAAAGATGAAAGATAATATTTTGATTTCTGTCAGGAATTTATCACAAATTTAAGAATTTAGGAGCCTGTAAAGTAAAATTTGTATTGTTTTATACTTGTTCTTCTGACTGAACAATAGCTTCCAAACTTTCCTGATTTAAGTCAAGTTAATGGTCACATCTATTTTTTACCATCTTTGTGACATAACGTTGATCAGAGAAAGATCAGCTCGACTAGACTTTTATAATTTACATGTGCAGTAACCTCACTGCAGAGCTGATCCACAAGATATTTGTCACACTTACAAAGCAATGATGGGAATCTACGAAAATGTTGGAAATGAGACATTTGTTTTCTCATCACAGAATCAAAGAGGTAAGAATGAGGAGTTGGACAGAGAGGCTGACAGACAGTTTGAGCTGTTGTTATTAATGTTGTATCATTGACGCTGTTCACTGGTTTTCTCTGTGTTCAGGTCGCAGGAGCTCAGAGAGGAGATTTCATGGAGTTATTATTCTCCTTCTGGGGCTGCTGAGTGTTTTCCTGCTGGCTGGGCTCATCGGCCTCGCTGTCCACTGTGAGTCTGCTTTTCAAAATGAACTTATGAACTTTTAAGGAGCATTATTCTGCCCTGAAGTGTTTTACTTAACTTTTTATTTGCCTTCCTGTCTTTTCTGTGTTGTCTCCTTTCTTGACATGAATTTTACCCCTTACTTGTTGTCCTTAAAACTCATATATCAGTCTTTGAAAAGGCACCACGCCAAATTTCATGAACTGCATCAGCTTAACACTCGAACTACCAAGGCGGTCATTTTGACTGTTTTTAAATTTTGCAATGTAATAACTTTGTTGAAATGAAACCCATGTAACTATAGGACCCTGACTTTTCCTAAATGTGTGTATATTTTATTCTAACAGTAGTTATTTTCTTAAAATTACAAAACACAAAAGAGTTCTGAGTATTTCTACCTAGAAATCCCATAACAGTCATATTGACCTGCATACCTTATATTATGACCTTATATGACATTATAGACAGTGTCGAATTTCAGTGTTTGATACTTTTCCTCTCTTTTTTCCCTCTCTTTTTCCCTCTCTTTCACTGTTGCCTAGCAACTTTTTTTCTAGTCGATTTGAAGACAATAAAGAGTAGAGTAGTAGAGTAGACGACAGTAGAGTAAATCAGGATCAGAATAATTGAAGAGAAACAGAATATTAGAACAAAAGGTCAGGAAGAAGGAGAATGAATGTCACAGAGGCTGTAGCCTACTTTCAGAGCCTTGATGAGTGTGAGTCTGATGGAGGAGCAGGTTTAGATAGTGAAGACTCCTGGTCTCCTTGAAAGTTCATCTGACACTGGCTCTGACAGCGATTCAGAGATAATTCCCCCTCGTTAAAAGAAGCCGACTGGAACACTTCCAATTCTGCATCTGCTGTCATTCCATCTGCTAATTTATGTTGTTGATTGTTGTTGTTGCTGATGTTTATTATTACCTATCCTAACATTAATTTATTCTTAGATTTTCTATCGATAATTGAAATTATATGCAAATAATGTATGAATGGTCAGAATGACAGCTATGGTAATTCTAGTAGTTATAGAATTCCGGTAGTCGGAGTGTTAAAACTTTATCATTGAAAAATGAGGAAGTACTTTATTGAAGTACAGAAACTTCAGACAGTATCAGGATGAATGAATGAGGTATTTCCTCCTAAATAAACGTGTCTCTTGATCTATTTCAGACCATTACTCAGTTCGTGGTTCAGCTGCAGAACTCTCCACCATCCGAGCCAACCTGACTGAGCGTCTCCAGGAGAGTAACACCAAGCTGGTTTCATCGAATTGAAGAAAGAGACCAGCTGAAGGCCAACCTGACTGAGCGTCTCCAGGAGAGTAACACCAAGCTGGTTTCAGCGATTGAAGAAAGAGACCAGCTGAAGGCCAGACTGACTGAAATGACTAAAGAAGCTGAAGAGGCTTCAGAGTTTGTCCAAACAGAGTGAGTGTTTGTCTGTGTGGGTCCTCCACAGCTGTCAGGACACACCGCCGCCTCATCAGATCGTGTTTCTATGACACTGTTATATCCCACTCAGTTTGTCTTGTCCCAATAACTTTATTTTAGCCTCTCAGTTTATTTAAACATATATCTGTTTGTGTAAGGCACCTTTTATACAGCAGCTGCTGTTCATTGGCATGAAGTGGATCTTCAGCTCTATTTTTGAAAGACTGTCATTTCCTTAAAAGATTGTGATCTACTTGATCTTTTTATTCTGATGTGAGCTAGAAATAATAATGTAAGTTATCTGTAAGTTATCAATAACCTGTGTTTTAATTTTACAGACAGAACTTGTCCTGCAGGAATGGAGGATGTTTGATTCTACCTGTTATTTCTTCTCCACTACATGTCTGCTTCTTGGGAACAAAGCAGACGAGACTGCAGAGACAAAGGAGCAGATCTGGTGGTCATAGAGAGTTATGAAGAACAGGTAGTGTGATAATTTATCCTTTTTCTGTGGACTTTTACTTTATCTGAGTCAGAGGTCTGAATATAAAGTGTGTTGTAGGTTGTTTTGATTATACAAGCCTTTGTATGAGATATGTAGTTAAACTCTTGAAATACCTTACTCACACAATGAAGCTTGGCAAGGAAGTCTTAGTCACCAAAACATTCAAGTAATTCAGTCCTGGTAAAAAGAGAATGCACACATATAGTGATATACTGATTAGGTTACAATAATAATATTCAAATTGAAAATTTCAAATTTATTTATTTAAAGCCCAGAATCACAAACTCAAAATTGTTTGCCTCGGAGGGCTTTACAATCTGTACAGTTGTGACACCCTCTGTCCTTAGACCCTCGAACCGAGTCAGGAAAAACTTAAAAAAAACAGAAAAGCCTTTATGGGAAAAAGAAGAAACCTGAGGAAGAGCCACAGATGAGGGATCCCTCTCCCTGGGACGGACAGACGTGCAATAGATGCCACATGTACAGAGAACATCATCATCAATCATATATGGAGTTATACATGGGTCATAATAAATTGTAGATAAACTGAGTTCATGGGTTTAGTCCATGTGTGAAGGTATCACAGGTAATGGAAAAGAGTCCATGAGTCCAGGTGCATCTCTAGATGTCCTCATATGGAGCTCTGGGCCACTCGACCTTCTCTCCACAACACAGACACAGATCATGTCCCCACCAGACCAGTGAACCTCAGACAGATGGACCACATCCAGAATCAGTGAGGAACCTGCAAGACTGGAGAAGAACAAAGGAGGACCGGGGCTCCGGCAGTAACATGCACTTTACAGGACATAAGAGTATTCACATTAACCACTTTAACACTTTTACCAATTTAACTAAGTTCAAATGTTTTAAGGGAATTATTCAGATCAGTTCCTGAAACGTCCATATTTACAATGAGTGCAACTAAAATATAAATACTGGATTTTATTTTCTTTACCTTGAACAGGAATTGCTCACTAAAATCATCAAGAAATTTACTTGGATTGGTTTGAACGACAGAGAGAAAGAAGGCGTCTGGAAGTGGATCGATGAGACTCCACTGACTCAGGCGTAAGTCTGATAGTGAATGTTTTACACCTTATTTAAATATAAACACAAATAAAGTATTAATGTACGTTACTAGTTTTAGCTTTTATATGCGTGTATAAACAATTAATATCTAATAGTACTTTTGCAGTCCCTTTCTGACAATGAAAAACAAGACAAAAGTCTCTCACAGTACTGTCAAACTTTATTAATGCTCAGAACATGACAAGACTAAAGCTGCTTTGTAACATGCATCATGATGAGAAGCTGTTCTCTATTTATTCATAACTCAGGTCCAGTCCCTCTGATCAAGGTTTCATTCAGCATGATCAAACATAATGGAAATTTACATTTACATAATTTACATTAATTCACTCACAGGCAAAAGAAATGAAATAAACATGATATGTGTGTTGCAGTTTCCCTCACAGACTTCAAATCCAGTTTTTTCTCTCCACAATTTAGTTCACTTCAAAACTTGAAAATCTTCATTATTGCAGGTAGAGGGAAAGTAAAAAACCCAGTGAAATCTCACTTTTCTGTTAACTTCCTAGGTACTGGTTTAGAAAGCAGCCTCCTGATAATGGTGGTGGAGATCGGCAGTTGGGTGAAGAGGACTGTGTACATATGCGACATGATGTGAAAACTGAAGAAAACTGGAACGATCTGCGGTGTGATGCTTCCCTGCAGTGGATCTGTGAAAAACTGCCTTAGCATTTTATGAGTTTTGAAGTAATGTATATAGAAATACTCAAATCAAAAATGTTTTACTGGTTCACAGCCCCAATTAAGCTCAATGATTTTTAGCTTGTATCTGCACACCTGCACAGGTGATCAAGTGGTGGACAATTGTTATTCAAAGTGACTCAATGCACTGAACCCATTCAGATAACATTGAATGATGACCACACAGAAATGACGTAGTTTCACTTATTTGACTCAGCACAGCAGCCATTGATTTGGAGGTTTCCGTGGCTAAAAAACATAAACCTCAGGTTGATTGTCACTCAGGCAAGATTAAAGGATGGGGTGAAGATTATTAGGTCATGTTAGAAAATACAGGACTCTGTTGGCTCTCCAGAAACTGAAGTAGGCTCAGGCAAAGACTCAGACTACCCTGACTTGTTTTTAACAAGTCTAAGTCAATGTCAGTCCCTCTTCATCCATCTTCTGACTGCGCTATCGACCTGCTGCCTGATGCCACCCATCCCCAAAGGGACGCCTTCTACTCCATCTCTGTGCCGGAGAGAGTGGCCATGGACAAGTACGTCACCACCTCTTTAAAGGCAGGAATAATCCGTCCGTCCTCATCAGGGTTTTTCTTTGTGAGTAAGAAAGATGGTTCTCTCAGGCCATGGCTACAGCTCACTGAATTACTGTTAAGAACCATTAGCCACTTTATTTAATGTCCTCTGTTTTTGAACTGCTTCAAACAGCCAATGTGTTCACCAAGTTAGATCTCTGAAATGCTTTTCTGAAATGCTCAACTTTTCAGTGCAGTCATTACTCATGTTTCCTCTGTAACATCCTCACAGGCTGCATGCTTACATGCACAGTTTATGCTTCCTTTCTGAATAAAAGGCCTGTTGTCGCTCTCTGACATCTGGCAGGTCATCAGATGTGCAGCAATGTTTTTGCATGTGTCTAAAACTAATAAAAAAGAAGACCTAATACCTTTGTCAGTGTTGGCAGATTGTGGGAATCAGTCACTTCCTTTTAGGTTTAGTTGCCATGGGTACCGCACCTCACTTAACCACAGCAAATGCTTTCGGTTTAAAAAAATAAAAAACATTAAACATACATATATATATATATGTACATATATACACTACCGGTCAAAAGTTTTAGAACACCCCAATTTTTCCAGTTATTTATTGCAATTCAAGTCATTCAAGTCCAATGAATAGATTGAAATGGTACAAAGGTAAGTGGTGAACTGCCAGAGGTTAAAAAAAAGGTAAGGTGGTAAGGTAAACTGAAAAATAATGTACATTTCAGAATTATACAAAAAGGCCTTTTTCAGGGAACACAAAATGGGTTAACAATTGAAAGCTGTCCTGCAGCAATGGAGGGTGATCAAGCCTTGAAAGCTGGTGCTACTAATCCCTACAGGTGTTCCAATTTTGCTGGATTACTTACAGCCCCCTCTGTCTGCATAAAAGCAGTGTTTGAATTGTGGTACCATACCCTCATGAGCATCAGTTGAACAATATTGTACTGCAGAAAGTAGTGTGTTGCTACAAAAATGGCAAGAAAAAGGCAATTAACAATGGAAGAGAGACAGACCATCATAACACTTAAAATGTAGGTCTTTCCTACAGAAAAATTGAAAAGAAAGTCAAGGTGTCAGTGAGTACAGTTTCCTTGACCATCAAAAGGCAGTCAGAAACTAGGGGCAAACTCTGACAGGAAGAGGTCTGGCAGACCCAAAGCCACAACTGAACCAGAGGACAAGTTTCTGAGAGCTAACAGCTTGCGTGATAGGCGTGATAGCACAGCTTGACAATAGTGATCGTAGTAAGCAAGTCTCAGTTTCGAAGAGAAGACTTCGATTTATATATATATATATATATATATATATATAACCATTGTATTTATATATATATATATATATATATATATATATATATATATATATATATATATATATGTGTGTGTGTGTGTGTGTATGTGTGTGTGTGTGTATGTGGGCATATATTCATATGTATAAACATTAGCAGCATTGTGGTTCCCCCAAAACCAATGCAGAGTATGGGCATGAGAGCCATGAGAGCTGAATAACTAGTATCTGACTTCATCTATTGGCTCTAAACTAAAGGAGACACTTACTTACTAACTGTTTTAAATAACAACTAACAGGAATGAAGCATTGTGAACGTTGCGTTAAGATTTTTTTTGTTAAAGATACTCCAAGAAGTTTCTGAAAAAATAACATTAAGATGTTGATTTCTGTCAATAAATGTATATTTCTGTACTCTTGTGACTGAAAAACAGCTTATGAAATTTCCTGTTTCAAATCAGTTTATAAGTGGTTTTCACAACAATTTTTAATCTTTGTGACTTCCTGATTCAAGAAGATTCAGATTCAGACTCAGATTCCTTTATTTGTCCCACAGCGGAAAAATTTACGGTGTGACAACAGCAGCGAAAACACACAATGTAAAAATAGACAGTAAGAAATGCAAGACAGACATAGAATAAACTAAGAAATAATAATATAAAATATAGAATATAAAAAATAAATAAAAATATGAATAAAATAAAAATAAAGATAATAAAGAATAAAGTAGTCCAAGATAATCATTATAACTATGACTGTAAGTATACCTGTACATAGTACAGAGGGAGTGTGCCTGAGAATATACATATAAGAAATATATAGTATCTCAGGTATAAATGAGTGCAAAACAGTGAACAGTGAAATGAACAGCGAACAGAAGTGTAGCGTTATTGCACAGAGGCCAGTTAAAAATCAGTTATTTGTTGTTTATTTGTTTATTGTCTATTGTCTGCAGACTAGCGGGCATTTTGTTTGTTGTGTAGTCTGACAGCAAGGTTGAACCCCACAAGACTTTGATCACTTACACGTGCAGTAACCTCACTGCAGATTTTTTTCAGGGCAACATTTACCTTTAGTATCCATAACTAATGTGTCTATTAAATCTATATGTACTGAATTAAGTTAATACATAAAACTGTCTCTCATTAGAAGGAATCAGAAAATAAGCAGTTTCATTAAATTGTGCATAAATAATCATGTCAGATTTTATGACATGACGTCCAGAGCTGGATTTTTAACTGATATGCTGATCTACAGGAGAAGACATGCAGCATGAGTTGGACCTCAATGATGCACTTGTGCTTGTCAGAAATGAATATCTAAGGTTAGAAGAGTGCAATGAGGGATCAATATTTGCAAACACACACACACTCACACTGTACCTGTTCTTCAGTGCTGCCTATGACAACCAGGTCGGCTCCTCTGCTCCTGCAGTCGTCTCTGCCTCTCGTCCATGAACCAGACTCAGAGGAGAGGAGAGGACAGGAACACATGAACGACCTCCATCCTGCTGGACAAGTTTTCTCTGGAGCACAAAACATTTGAAATTAAGAGCCAGTCTGTCTATGTCAAAGTTACAGTAGGAGGGTTAAAACATGCATGTTCAGCACAGATACTGTCATGTTTCAATCCATGCCCTGTTTGTTTTTTGGCCTTGTGTTTTCTTGTGTCTCATGTTCCTTGTATTTTCCATGTCAGGTTGTTATGTCTTGTCACGTCTGTTAGGTTTTCATGTCCGTCATGTTTCTGTTTCTGGTTCTGCCTCATGTTTCTTGTATCGTCTTGTGTTCAGTGTGTTTAGTAGGTTTCTTGTGTCGCTTGTCTCCTCCTTGTCGGTCATGCCCTGTGTCTTGTGTTAGTTCTTGTTTCTTGTCTTTGAGTCATCCACAGTTCTGCTCACTCACGTCCTGTTTTATTTTGTATTCCCTCCTCTCCTCACATGTCTGTCACGTGTGACTTCCCATCCTTCTATCATGTCCCGACTATCTGTTGAATGTCATGTCTGGTTTCTTGTTCTGGCGTGTGTCATGTTTTACTTTGTCTGCACTATAAACCTTTGTCATCGTAACAAACACTTCCATACCACAGTAGGACTGATGTTTACTGATGTTTCATCATTGCACTGATGTTTACTGATGTTTACTGATGTCCTAGCCATGCACTTTATGGTCTTTTTTGCATTCCACTCATTTACTCTACTGTTCAGTTCAGTCATATCTGCTACATATCCATATTCACCTGTGCAATAACACCTCACCACAGCACATCTAACTGGGTGAGGCTGTGTATATAAATACTGTTTCTGTTTCTGTTTCTTTCTTTTTTTTCTGTTATTATTATTACTATTCTCACTATTTATTGTAAATACTGTTTTTTATGTCTTGTGTGTTTTTTCATCTACTATTTAATGTCTCTTTTACTTGTTTTTTGAGCTGCTGTGACAGTGGAATTTCCCCACTGTGGGATCAATAAAAGATCTTATCTTATCTTATCTTATCTTTGATCTTTGAAACCCTAACTCTCCTCTCTCGTTTCAGGTCCCTTGACTTCCTGCCCTTGTGTGTTTCCCACCTGCCTGTGTGATTGTCTGCCCTGCTCCTGATTGTTTCCACCTGTTCCCCATTACCTTAATGCATCAGGATATATAGTCCGCGTCTTCCCTTGTCTTGTTGTCAGATTGTTGACCATATCTATTTGTTCATGTTCTGTCTGCTTCTTATGTGTCAAGACTATCGATCCAGCCATCAAGCCACGTCATAGATACCAAGCCTGTTTTGTAAGACTTTTCTTTATTAAAGACCTGCAAACCTTCCCCGGAGTCTGCGTCCTGCATTTAGGTCCACCTGCTCTGTGTGGAAAGCCAAGATCAGGAGGCGTTAGTGTGTAAAATAATTGCCCATCAGTACCTGATCAGGCTCACTTAAGGTGGATTGATATTTAAGGTGGATCAGCCAACCCTGCTGCAAATGTTATTTGAGACCTGTCGCTTGATAAACACAAATGTGACATGTTCTTGAATATTTTACTGTGATAACCAGTGCTTTCACTCAGGACATACTTGCTGTTGTGACAAAAAGAATTCAAATATGTATGAAATCATTTCAGCTGGAAGGTTAATTTAACTATTTAACAGGTGACTTATTCTAAAGACATATGAGTGCTGCACTCGAGTCCGACATCTAGTTTAATGTGGTTTGTCAGCTGTGGTGAAAACTGACATTGTGCTGGTTGTGGCTTTCAATGTAATCATGAGCAGAATTAAAAGCTATGAAAATGTATTCTCAAGTGTCTTTCTGTCTCTTTTCTGCACCTGTTATTGTCAGTTCTGCAGAAACATTTCTTCAACAAGGAGGTCAGAGTGTTTTTTTTTCTTAAGGACACCTCATTAGGATAAATGCTCACTGACACTCAGACCTGAACTCTGAACCTCTGGATAAAAGACCATCTGTCTTTTAACTTTTGTGTGGAGAACACCGTACCCACCTGGACATGTACGGAGCTTTCTCCAACAGCAAGCCCTGGATTACCCTGGACATTAAGGCTCTCCTGAAGGAGAAGAAGAGAGCTTTTGTGTCTGGAAACAAAGGAGGAGCTGAAGTCTGTGCAGAGGGAGCTGAGGAGGATGATCAGGAAGGGGAAGAACAGCTACAGGAGGAAGATGGAGCACCAGCTGCAGCAGAACAACATCTGTGGTGTCTGGAAGGGACTTAAGACCATCTCGGGCTTCAAGGAGCCAAAGTCCCAGCCTGTGGGAGACCAGGGGTGGGCAAATGACCTGAACTTATTCTTCAGCAGATTTGATCAAGCATCCGCCCCTCCCAGGGCCCAGTCTCCCATCTGCTGCAACCCCCATCACAGTCTGTGCCCCCTTGTCCACTGCTCCTCCTGTGCCCCTCCCCTCTCTCATGACCTTCAGCTCACACCCACCCGACACTTTCAGTTCACACTTACCCCTTTTCCACTAAGGTGAACCTAGTGCTAGTTCTGGGCTGGTGCTAGTGCCGGTTCGCAATTTGTTCAATTTGCAAACCTTCCAAGAACTCGTTCCATTTGCATTCCCACCAGCTTTACGGGCTAGAGAGCCAAGTCATTACGTCACTCTGTACGTCTTCAATTTCCCAGCAACACTAGTGACAACTTCAGGCACAAGACGACAACAACAATGGCGGGCGCCGTACCTCAGGTGTTGTTCCTGGCTTTGAAAATCTACATTGGCATCCAAACAAGACTGTTCCGATGCGTTGTTGCTGCTCGGCGTGATACTGCTATATGCGACGATTACATTCAAGAAGAATGGTAATTATCTAACACATTTTGATTCTGAACGTAAGATGTTATTGTTAGCCTTTGTTGTAAGCCTAACATGCTAGCTAGCTACCTAGCACTTGACTACACATCAGTCACACATTGCGATTAAACAAATTTAATGAACAACTGACACACCAATTTCTTCACCTTTACAGGTAATCCTGCGGCTGACGGCTGGTGGCAAAGGCGGAGGTCACCTGTTGTTTGGGCTTACACGCGATCTCATCCACTGGTGGGACACAATTGTTCCGGATTTCAGCCCGCATCAGTTCGTGCAGAAAATTTCCGTGTTTCCCGGGAGTCATTTGACTACATCTGCGGTCGGGTCGGTCATGTCATGAGGAAAAGGAACACGAATTACCGCTTGTGTGTCCCAGTCCGCAAGTCAGATGGCAATTGCCATCTGAAAGCTGGCCACAGGCAGCGGGTAGAGTACAGGACCATCAGCCATCTTTTTGGGGGAGGCCAGAGCACTGTGGCTAATTGTGTTTAGGACTTCTGCAACACAGTGATCATGGTGCTGCTTCGTGCCCATATCGCATTTCCTGACACTGACAAGCTGGTTGGAATGGCCACTTTCTTCGAAAATCGTTGGGGAGTACCACAGTGTGTTGGAGCAATAGATGGAAGCCACATTCCCATAATTGCACCAGAGCAGTATGCCCGAGGCTACTACAACCGGAAAGGATGGCATTCAGTTGTTCTACAAGCGGTTGTGGACGGCAAAGGTCTCTTCTGGGATGTATGTGTTGGCTATCCAGGGAGTGTGCACGACGCAAGAGTACTGCAGCAGTCACAGCTGTGGGAAGCCCTAAGTGATGGGGAAGTACTTGGGCAAAACAAAGGGACTATCTCTGGCTGCAATTATTGTTACCACGGGTAGCTAGCTGTTGCCCAAGCAAGCCCAGCGTTACTGGTGTTACCAATGTATGTACACTGATGTGAGACATTTGTAATATTAGCTCGTAAAACAGCTAGACAAATTGCCTAATTCATTGTCAGTAAGGCATGAAACATTAAAAAATAAAACTTACGAGGATCTGTGGAACTTTGAAAGGTATTATCTACCACCATACACTCGAGCATCACTGTTGTTGCCGGAGTTCAGGGCTCCCGGTCAGCTGGCATGCCGGTCTGTCGCTGAGTACCGAGTTGAGCAGATCAAAGTGTGGACTTTTCCTCGGCCAACCAGCGCCGCTTCTCCTCAGCTCCCTTTTCTGGTCCCTGTAGTCCTTTTTTAGCTTTTTCAGTTTGTTGTTTATTTGTTCTATGTTGCGGTCGTATCCCGCTGTCGCCATCTCCCGCTGGAGCTCCATGAACACCGGCTTTGTGCTCCCTTTGCTCCATCTAGTTTGTTTTGAATTTCTGTGGAAGACCACAGTACAAGGAGACAGTTAGTCTCCTTCACGTACCATTGCTGTTGGAGTTTAGCGTCCATTGTTCTAGTCTTCTCTTTTCTTCGCTTCTTCTATTCTTTTCTTGCTGGTTTTTTAAAAATGGAAGCCTCAAAGTTTTGGTTGGTCTTATTGGTCACGAATAATCCCGCCCCCAGCCCGTGACGTAAGTGGTTCTTGGTTCTAGACCAGCGCAGAGTTGGTGCCGCAGTCCTTAGGCAGTCGAAACAGGAAGAACTGGTTCCAGATTAGGCACCGGCTCCGAACCAGCCCTGGAACTGCTCTGGTGGAAAAGGGGTAACTCTGTCCTGTTCCCCTAACCCCCCCTCGATCAACACCTCCAGTACAGTACAGGCCGGTAGCCTTGATGTCTCATCTGATGAAGACGCTGGAGAGACTGGTCCTCGTCCATCTGCGCCCGCTGGTGAGCTCCTTCATGGACCCGCTGCAGTTCACCTACCAGCCTGACATCAGGGGTGGATGATGCCTTCATCTACCTCCTTCACACCTCCCTCACTCACCTGGAGAAGGCTGGAAGCACTGTGAGGATCATGTTCTTTGATTTCTCCAGTGCATTCAACACCATCCAGCCCAGGCTGCTGTGGGACAAGCTGCAGCTAGCTGGGGTGGATCCATCACCTCACTACATGGATTCTGGACTACCTCACACACAGACCACAGTTTGTGAGGGTGCAGGGCTTTGAGTCAGATCAGGCTTCTCTGCAGCACCGGTGCTCCACAGGGAACGGTTCTGGCTCCTTTCCTGTTCACCATTTACACTGCAGACTTTTTATACAACACACCATCCTGTCATCTCGAGACGTTCTCTGACAACTCTGCTGTTTTTGGCCTCATCACAGATGGGGACGACGATAGAGAGTACAGATGGACTTATTCAGGACTTTGCGGACTGGTGCAGATCAACGCTGGTAAAACCAAGGAGCTGGTGGTGGTGGTGGATTTCCGCAGGCGTAGACACTCTCCGCCTGCACCGGTGAGCATCCAGGGAACGGACATCGACACTGTGAAGTCCTACAAGTACCTGGGTGTTCACCTAAATGACAGTCTGGACTGGTCGGACAACACCAATGCCCTTGTCAAGAAGGGCAACAGCAGACTGTTCCTGCTCAGGAGGCTGAGGTCTTTTGGAGTGCAGGGACTCTCCTCAGGACCTTTTATGACTCTGTGGTGGCATCAGCCATCTTTTATGGGATAGTCTGCTGGGCCAGCAGCATCACGGACAGGGAACAGGAGGAGAATGGACAGACTGGTGAGGAGGGCCAGCTCTGTCCTGGGATGCCCCCTGGACTCAGTGGAGGTGATGGGAAACAGGGAGGATGATGGCTAAGCTGTCATCCCTGTTAAACAACACGTCCCATCCCTCTACAGGACACTCTGACAGCTCTGGGCAGCAGCTCCTTCAGTGAGCGGCTGCTCCATCCACGCTGTGTGAAGGAGAGGTACCGCAGGTCCTTCCTGCCTGCTGCTGTCAGACTGCACAACAAACAAAATGCCCAGCTAGTCTGCAGATAATAGACAATAAACAAATAAATAACTGACTAATAACTGGACTCTTGCACAATACACTCCACTTTACTTCAATTCAATTCACTTTTTTTTCTACTTGAGATATTATAAATTTCTTATATGTATTCTCAGGCACATCCTCTCTCTGTACTGTGTACAGGTATAATTATAATTATTTCTTTATAGATTTAGATTTTTTCTTTTTTTCTTATTTTATGTCCTGCATTTGCTACTATTTATTTTCCACTGTGTGTCTCACTGCTGTTACACTGTGAATTTCCCCGCTGTGGGACTAATAAAGGAAATCTGAATCTGAATAAATCTAACCACAGCCTCATATATTCACATGTGGCTAATACCGCCCTCTTGTGGCCATGTGAATTGAAACTGCCGTCTGTTAGAGGGAAAAGTGTTGCAATGCCACAAAGCTTCATGAGGAGGAGACAGTGGTTAAAGAAGTATTCAGATCTGTTAGTAAAAGTACAAATACTACAAAATAGAAATGCTCAGTTTCAGCAAAAATCCTGCATCAAAATTGTTGTTAAACTATGTAAGTATAAGCAGGAAAATGTACTGTAAATCCTCCCTCTCACTGTAATACCAGTATATATTCTATAATTAGATTATTATTGCTCAAGCATTAATGTAAAAGCAGGAGTTTACTGGAGTTGGTTGGGGTGGAGCATTTTGAACATGCATCAATCAGCATGTTATTTTTTTCATCAATTAACTGATTGTTTTGTTATTTGAAATAAATTGAAATTAAGTAATGCAAAAGAAAATGAATGGTTTTATTTGAAAAAACATCATGTTAATGTCTTTTCCTAATGCAGGATATAGATAGATAGATAGATAGATAGATAGATAGATAGATAGATAGATAGATAGATAGATAGATAGAGATAGATAGATAGATAGATAGATAGATAGATAATAGATAGACATTTTAGTCTTCTGTGATTGTAATATGTGTGGACTGTAGGTTGCCAACTACTTTTAGCACCTGTGGCATTTGTGACTTCCTCAGAGATTAAAAATTGAGAAACTGAAACCAGCAGACCATCATCCTTTACATATATGTGTATGTATCACTGTCCGTGCTGCAGATCTGACTTCCTGTGTCACATTTTCCCAGAGTATGAGCGATGGAGGAGATCTATGTCAATGTTGAATGCAGCAAACCTGTCGAACTAAAACCTTCAACAACTCAGTCAGGTAAGACTGTGAGTGTTCAGTCTATTTCACAGTTGTGAATAGATGTATATAATAAAGATCAAAGATAATATTTTGATTTCTGTCAGGAATGCATCACAAATTTAAGAATTTAGGAGCCTGTAAAGTAAAATTTGTATTGTTTTATACTTGTTCTTGTGACTGAACAATAGCTTCCAAATTTTCCTGATTTAAGTGAGTTAATGGTCACATCTATTTTTTACCATCTTTGTGACATGACCTTCTTGATCAGAGAAAGATCAGCTCGACTAAACTTTGATCAATTTACATGTTCCAGTAACCTCACTGCAGAGCTGACCCACAAGATATTTGTCACACTTACAAAGCGATGGAGGAAATCTATGAAAATGTTGGAAATGAGACATTTGTTTTCTCATCACAGAATCAAAGAGGTAAGAATGAGGAGTCGGACAGAGAGGCTGACAGACAGTTTGAGCTGTTGTTATTAATGTTGTATCATTGACGCTGTTCACTGGTTTTCTCTGTGTTCAGGTCGCAGGAGCTCAGAGAGGAGATTTCATGGAGTTATTATTCTCCTTCTGGGGCTGCTGAGTGTTTTCCTGCTGGCTGGGCTCATCGGCCTCGCTGTCCACTGTGAGTCTGCTTTTCAAAATTAAACATCAAACAGGATAATACTTAGCAAATAACAACATCAGCTAAAATCAGTGAGGAAGCAGCTAGATGAACAGTCTTTACTGAGAAAACTTCACTAGCGAAAGCTTAATAACTACTTTTAGCTGTACAGCTGTTCTCTCTTCAGGTTTTAGTTCACTATCTCTTTCAACTCAAAAAGAGGAACTCATCAAAATTGAGGTATCACAAATACACAACAGTGGTGGCTCAGTCATACATGAAGAAAATTATTTTTAAAAACTACAACACAAATAAGGGTGGTGGTTAGCACTGTTGCCTCACAGCAAGAGGGTTCTGGGTTCAATCCCTGGTTGACAGCAGGCCCTTCTGTGTGGAGTTTGCATGTTCTCCCTGTGCCTGCATGGGTTCTCTTCTGGGTACTCCAGCTTCCTCCCACAATCCAAAGACATGCAGGTTTAGAAGATGGATGGATGGACAACACAAATAAATACCATTGTCAAGCTGCACACCTTATAGATTTACCTCACAGTAAAGTGTATTTATTCAATGACAAATGTACATTTATGATTCCATAGTTTTAGCACCTATCAATATTTTCATGATAAGTAAACAATCTCAAAACACTCTCTGGTCCTAATTCACCTGTCTACATATGTTTTTATTCCAGTCCTAGTAAAACATCATATTAAGGCAGCAGAGCTACAAAATTTTCTGCTTAATAAACATGACTCTTGATCTGTTTCAGACCATTACTCAGTTCGTGGTTCAGCTGCAGAACTCTCCACCATCTGAGTCCAACCTGACTGAGCGTCTCCAGGAGAGTAACACCAAGCTGGTTTCATCGATTGAAGAAAGAGACCAGCTGAAGGCCAACCTGACTGAAATGACTGAAGAGCTGAAGAGGCTTCAGAGTTTGTCCAAACAGAGTGAGTGTTTGTCTGTGTGGGTCCTCCACAGCTGTCAGGACACACACACTCATCAGATCGTGTTTCTATGACACTGTTATATCCCACTCAGTTTGCCTTGTCCCAATAACTTTATTTCACCTTTTTAAACATATATCTATGTTTGTGTAAGGCACCTTTTCCATCTAGAAATTGTATATCACATTACTATAACTATAAGACTGAGAAGTAAAGCAGGAAGAAATTGGCATATCAAACTGATACCAGCAGTATGTAAAGTCACTGAAATTAGCTCCCACTTGACCTGCTGCAACATTAAAGTGATGTACAAATGAATGCATCAGTGATCACGAACAAAGAATGTGATTACTCAAGTATAATTTCAAATGCATGGCTTTTACTCGTCACAGAGTATTTCTATACTGTGGTATCACTAGATTTTTTTTAGTAAAAGGTCTGAATACTTCCACCACGGCTGGTGAGGAGTCATTTGAGGCAACTGCGTGAAAACATTTAAGAGCCTCTTCAAGTGAGGTGGACTGAGGCAAGTCAACCAAATTATGTTACAAATATAATTCTGGTTTTGTTAATATTTTTTTCCACATTCGGGGTTGAGCCTGTTTGGATTCATTGGCTACTGTGTGATAAATCTGCACTGAAAACATCCTCAGAATCCACAGCCTCCCAAATCGATGTCTGATCTTTAACATCTCATGTTTGATTTTACAGACAGAACTTGTCCTGCAGGATGGAGGATGCTCAGTTGTACCTGTTATTTCTTCTCCACTACATCTGCTTCTTGGGAACAAAGCAGACGAGACTGCAGAGAACAAAGGAGCAGATCTGGTGGTCATAGAGAGTTATGAAGAACAGGTAGTGTGATAATTTATCCTTTTTCTGTGGACGTTTTCTGATTTCTGTAACTTCCATATTTACTATGGTTACAACTAAAATATAAATACAGGCTTTCTTTCCTTTATCTTGAACAGGAATTGCTCACTAAAATCATCAAGAAAGAAACTTGGATTGGTTTGAATGACAGAGAGAAAGAAGGCGTCTGGAAGTGGATCGATGAGACTCCACTGACTCAGGCGTAAGTCTGACAGTGAATGTTTTACACCTTATTTAAATATAAACACAAATAAAGTATTAATGTACATTACTATTTTTACTTTTTGTACAGATGTATACATTGAATATAAAAGAATATCTAATAATATCTAAATAAACTGACATTATTGTTAATCTCTTAGATACTGGTGGAACAGGAAGCCTGATAATGGTGGTGGAGATCCACGGTGGGGTGAAGAGGACTGTGTACAAATCGTAGTTGGCATGAATGAAGATGGAAGAAAACTGGAACGATCGGCGGTGTGAAGACTCTCTGCAGTGGATCTGTGAAAAACTGCCTTAGCATTTAATGAGTTCTCATATGATGTAAATACTCTTTAACATGATATTGCATGTGTGATGAAAAGAGCATTTTGCTGTATCAACATGTAAAGGGTTGGAGGAAAGATTTTAGCATGTATCTGTACACCTGCACAGGTGAATTCACTGTACTGATGATTACATTACCATGTGTAATGAAACAGAGCTTCCTTTAAATTACCACAACTATTAAAGCTAACATCATACTGCATATACAATATAATGGAGCTTGATACAGAAATGCATTTATGAATATAATAAAATCCACTTTATCCAAGAAGTTAAATAAAACTACACAATACAGTGATACACCACTGTCCACAAATCCACATGCACGTGTTTCTGCTTTGTGTTTTTAATTCACACCTTCACATAGATGCATGCAGATGTGGCCGGAGGTCTCTTTCCTCCACGCCACCTATATGGCACTGTGCCGCCTGAGCTAGGGCGCACTGACAGATCAGTGGCGCCGAGCAAGTATTTAAATCCAGGTGGAGCACACCTTGACCTCTTTTCCTGGCCCTTCCGGTGGCTGCAGCCACCTTGTGTCACAAACATTTCTAAATAGGTAAGATGCGCTGCCGTCTCCTCATCCATTCATGCACGCAACATGCAGACTGTTTGTCGCTTGTGTGTGCGGGGGGAGTGATCGGTGCTTGGTTGTGGCACCGCAACTGCGTGGTGAGTCGCCTTGCCTTGTCCGTAATTCTTTTGTAATGTAATGTGGCTTCCTGCTAACTTTTATTTTATGCTGCAGAGGGATTTTGCCGTTTGGCCCTCCATCTCCTCTGGGGTCGTGACGCTGCACCGTTGGTACCGTTGGTATGTATGGGTTTCACTTTCGATTACGCAATTATCAATCAGCGTTATTTTATAATAAACGTACTTGTTTTACATTTTAGCCGTCCTGGGAAATTGCCAACCCTCCTGTGGGTTTATTAATCCCTGTCCAGCTCTGCTGTTTTGGCTCTATCGAGCTTTCCTGGTTTTGGCTCTGAAAGGCTGTTTTGGCTC
>CM041550.1:4932682-5003264 GCA_023238725.1 Scortum barcoo
GCCCTCACACAGATCTGGGAGGAAATGCCGCAAGACACCATCCGTCGTCTCATTAGGGCATGCCGCGACGTTGTCAAGCATGCAACAAGCTCGTGGGGGCCACACAAGATACTGTAAAGCATTTTGAGTTGCAGAAATTAAGTTTTTTAAAAAATGGACTAGCCTGCCACATCTCATTTCACTCTGATTTTAGGGTGTCTACACAATTGAGCCCTCTGTAAGCTGAAAACTTTCCATTTTTCAAATTTTCCATATTTCCATTAAAAGACTTGGCATCCTTTTGTTCCTAAGACATTGCCCTGTCATTATTTGTATAGATATCCAACTTCATGTTGAGTCTGATGTATCTAATGTGTTTCTTGGTACTCCTTTAATTTTGTGAGCATTCAACCAGATAGATAGATAGATAGATAGATAGATGGATGAACATTGTCAACTACTTTCCTTTCTGGCATGTGACTTCCTCATAAATTGAAACCAGCAGATCTGCAGATCTGACTTCTCATTTCACATTTTCCCACAGTATGAGCGATGGAGGAGATCTATGTCAACGTGAAAGCAGCAAACCTGTCGAACTAAAACCTTCAACAAATCAGTCAGGTACGACTGTTCAGTAATGTGTATTATAAAGATCAAAGAAACTTCCAAAAAGATAACATTAATATTTTGATTTCTGTCAGGAATTTATCACAAATTTAGGAATTTAGAAACCTGCAAAGTAAAATTTGTATTGTTTTATATTTGTTCTTGTGACTGAACAATAGCTTCTGAAATGTGAATTTCTCTTGGAGATCAATAAAGTATCCATCTATCTATCATCCATCTATCCATCTATCTCTATCCATCATCCATCCATCCATCATGTCCAGATTCAAATGAGTTAACGGTCATGTATTTTTACCATCTTTGTGACATGACCTTCTTGATCAGAGAAAGATCAACTCACTAGACTTTATAATTTACATGTGCAGTAACCTCACCAATATTTCAAACCATTACTCAGTTCGTGGTTCAGCTGCAGAACTCTCCACCATCCGAATCAACCTGACTGAGCGTCTCCAGGAGAGTAACACCAAGCTGGTTTCAGCAATTGAAGAAAGAGACCAGCTGAAGGCCAACCTGACTGAAATGACTGAAGAGCTGAAGAGGCTTCAGAGTTTGTCCAACAGAGGAGTGTTTGTCTGTGTGGGTCCTCCAGCTGTCAGACACACCCGCCTCACAGATCGTGTTTCTATCACACTGTTATATCCCACTCAGTTGTCTTGTCCCAATAATTTATTTTAGCCCTCGTTATTTAAACATATATCTGTTTGTGTGGCACCTTATACAGCAGCTGTTCTGGCATGAAGTGGATCTTCAGTCTATTTTAAAGACTGTCATTCCTTAAAAGATAGATCTACTTGATGTTGATGCAATTTATTTGTGGTGCAGTTTCAGTATTTTCACTTCCTGGCCTTTTTTATTCTGATGGAGCTTGAAATATACTGTGAGTTATTGTAAGTTATCTTTAACGTCTCATGTTTGATTTTACAGAGAAACTGTCCTGCAGGATGGAGGATGTTGGCTGTTATTTTCCACTACGTCTTTCTTTGAACAAAGCAGACGAGACTGCAGAGACAACGGAGCTGATCTGGTGGTCATAGAGAGTTATGAAGAACAGGTAGTGTGATAATTTATCCTTTTTCTGTGGACTTTTACTTTACCTGAGTCAGAGGTCTGAATATAAAGTGTGTTATAGGTTGTTTTGACTATTAAAGAAGATATGTAGTTATAGTTAAGCAAATGTTTTAAGTGATTTTTTTTTAGATCAGTTTCTAAAATTAAAACATAAACAGTGGCGTTATTTTCTTTATCTTGATCAGGAATTGCTCACCAATTTCATCAAGGAATTTACTTGGATTGGTTTGAACGACAGAGAGAAAGAAGGCGTCTGGAAGTGGATCGATGAGACTCCACTGACTCAGGAGTAAGTCTGACAGTGAATGTTTTACACCTTATTTAAATATAAACACAAATAAAGTATTAATGTACATTACTAGTTTTATCTTTTGTATGAGTGTCTAAACAATTAATATCTAATAGTACTTTTGCAGTTCCTTTCTGATAATGAAGAGCAAGACAAAAGTCTCTTACAGTACTGTCAAACTTTATTAATGCTCAGAACATGACACAAGACTAAAGCTGCTTTGTAACGTGCATCATGATGAGAAGCTGTTCTCTATTTATTCATAACTCGGTCCAGTCCGTCTGATCAAGGTTTCATTCAGCATGATCAAACACAATGGAAATTTACATTTACATAATTTACATAACTCATCATAGGCTAAAGAAATAAACTAAACATTATATTGTTTTGCAGTTTCCCTCACAGACTTCAAATCCATTTTTTCTCTCCAATATGAGTTCACTAGAAAATCTGCAGTAGTATAGGTAGGAGAAAGTGAAAAATCCAGTAAAAACTCTTTTTTTGGTAACCTCTTAGGTACTGGTTTAGAGAGCAGCCTGATAATGGTGGTGGAGATCCACGTGGGGTGAAGAGGACTGTGTACATATGCACATGATGAAAACTAAAAAAATGAACAATTGCGATGTGATGACTCTATGCAATGGATCTGTGAAAACTGCTTTAGCATTTCATGAGTTTTGAAATGATGCATTTGGAAATACTCTGTAATATGTTATTGTAAGTGTGATAAAGAGCATATTACTCTATCATATATTGTATAATTGAGGATGTTTAATGTTAAAGGGTTGGAGGTCAGGAACAGAGATCTTTTTTTCTTGCCAAAATCAAAAACGGTTTCCTGGTTCACATCCCCAATGAAGCGCAGGGGCTTTTTAGCATGTGTCTGCACACCTGTACAGGTGATCTGCCTGTGCTAATGACCACCATATGTAATGAAACTGAGATCCCTTAAAGTTGTTGTTTCTTATTTTCAATAAACAAACACAATATTTACATTCTTATTTGCAAAATGCATGAAGGACACAAAGCATCAGATATCTTCCATGTAGCTTTAATGCCTGAAACAAAGTTCTGTTGTGTCTCAACATGTTTGTTTTTTTTATATTCAAGTGTTTTGTCATGCCTTAGTTTAGTTTCATGTTTAGTATTGTTGTGAGCATGTTATGTTTAAGTTGAAGTCACTTATGTCTAGTCTGGTTTTGTACTTCCTGTTTTATTTTGTACTCACCTTTTCCCTCTTGTTTCAGATCCCCACCTCCAGCCTTTGTGTTTTCCCCCCCGTGTGATTGTCTACCCCCCCCCTGATTGGTCTCACCTGTTTCCCCTTACCCCATGTATAAACAGTCCTTGTTTCCTTTGGTTCCTACATGCCAGTTCGTCTTATTCGTTGTGTGATTGAATGTCAAACCTTGTATGTTCATGCTTCCTCATGTTGTCCTCCTTTCATGGATTTGGTGCTTTATCCTCTTAGAGAGCGACTGTTTGTACTTTGATCCTCCCATTGAGTGTTTTTTAACACATTAAAGTATTTTTTGTTCATCGATCGTGGTCTGTTGTGCGAATTGATTCCACCATCTTGTGTCAAGGTCTTTACAGAACGAACTGGCCAAATATGGACTCAGCCAACCTAAAGAAACTCCAAACCATCCTCTCTGCACAGGGCACCAAGATCCATCAGCACAAGGCACAGTTAAGCTCGGTTAGCCGGGGAGTGAAAGTCGTCACAGAGCGTCCAGATGGAGTTTCAATCTCAGTCACCTCTTAAGTAAACCACGTGTAGGGCAACTACACCAAGTCCTCGCTCACCTGGGAACAGCTCCTTCAGCGACACCACCTGCTGAGAATCCGGCTGCTGCTCCGGTCATGACTTTCTTAGTTCAATGCGATTCATTTTAGTAAAACCAAGCTTTTGTGTCAAATCAGGCGAAAGTAGCATTCATGGTTTCCCATTTAACCTGGCAGGGCTGCAGCCTGGGCGACTGCAGAGTGGTCTCTAAACTCTAACATCTGTCAGTCACTCACTTTGTTTCAGGAGACCCTGAGCAAGTTTTTGACCACACCTCGCCTGCCAGAGAAGCCTCTCAGACTCTAATGCAGATCAAATAGCGTCACTGTCAGGTTTTTGACTACACCATCGAGTTCTGCACTATAGTGGCAGATAGCGGGTGGAACACACTAGCGTTATTGGACGCCTTTTACATCTGATTTTACTAGTTACATATTTTTATGTATTTGTCTTTCTTTTGATTTATATAAAGCACTTTGATTGGTGTCTCAGATAACCACAAACATTAAGCCTATGAAATGAAATGCGTTTTCCCTAATCGAGCTACGGCCGAGATTACGCAGCTAGATTTCTCCTGAAGAAAACCAATGTTTCTTGGCCATGTGTACCGATAACCGTGTTTCCAGTCATGTTTTTTTTAAGATGTACACATGTCAAAGCCTTCAGACAGAGAAAGTATCACTAACAGCAAAAACAACAAATTAATGCAGCAGCATCCAGAAGTTCAAATAAAACTCCACTCACCATCCAACTGTTATGACTATCAGCCCTCTGACATACACAGATGGGTAGAGGTGTATTATTACTACACTTATAAGTATTTTATTTCCAAAATAAAGTGTTGCATATTATGTACTTTGTTTGAAATTTACTCTACCACCAACATAGTGAGTCGGCTCAGAGCAAATAGCTGTCTTGTGGTGCCAGTGAGTAACCAGTAGAAATATAAACGTTTTCAGATCAGAAGACACTAGATCATAATATGTGCCGATGAAAGCAAGCAATGGGTTGGCATTTGAGTTTGCCAAAATCAGGAACAGCTGATGGAAAAGAGAAAAGATTTTATTGCATGCTGTGGATGAGAGCAGCGACACATCTGATACTGCCCAGCTGTCAATACCAATTCATCCGTGGAGTGGACTCAAGTCTGTGGTGTGCGTGACAGAGGAACTTTTTGGATTAAAATCAATGCATGACACAACCACAGGAAAATAAATATTTGAAGAGGTATCCAAATGCATAAATGACATGAGACTGCCTTGGGATAAACTTGTGGGACTGACGATAGATGGTGCGCCCACAATGTGCGGTCAAAAGAGTGGATTGGTGGGCAGAATTCGAGAGAAGATGCAAAAAAAACATGCAGGTGAGCTTACAGTTTATCACTGCATCATACACCAGGAATTGTTGGGTGGCAAAGCCCTGAAAATGGAACATGTTATGGGCACCATAACAGGAGTATTTAACTTCATTAGAGCCAAAGGTTTGAATCACCACCAGTTCACGTCTTTTCTGGAGGAGTTTGATTCGAAATACAGAGACGTGCCCTGTCACACAGAGGTGAGAGGGCTAAGCTGAGGAAAAGTACTAAACATATGTTTCAAAATGCGTGAGGAAATCTGTCAGTTTATGGAAAGCAAAGGGAAAGACACACCAGAGCTCCGGATAAAAACTTCAGGGGCGGGGGCGTGTCATCACAGACATGTACGCTGCAGTGAGGGCTTTTCAAACCAAGCTGCACCTGTGGGAGACTCAGATGCTGCAAGGAAACTTGTGTCATTTTCCGTGCTGCCAAACCATGAAAGAGCACATCTCTACCTCCATGTTGCCAGGTGCACAGTTCACTGAAAAACCCTGTACTCAGAGCTGAGTTTACTCAGCAATTTGCCGACTTTGAAGCACAGAAATGAAGGTTTGAACTGTTTAGTAATTCATTTGCAGTTGACGTGGAAAGCGCACCAACCAACCTCCAAATGGAGCTGACTGAACTCCAGTGTAGTGACATGCTCAAGTCAAAGTATGACTGTGTTGGTGTTGCCTTCATCCCCGGACACAATGACCCCAACTCCGTACCCAAGCTGCTCAAATATTCGGCAGCACATATCTATGTGAAAAATGAACAAAACATCACACAGGAGTTGTCTCACTGATGAACATCTTCACTCAATCCTGAGGTTTTCCTCAGCTCAGAGCCGGACCCCAAATAATGATGAACTAGCATCTAGGAAGAGATGCCAGGTTTCTGGCTTGGACCAATGTGCTTCAGAGTAAATCAGAGTGTAGCAAACTGAGCTTGAATTAATGTTTTCTTTATGCACTTTTTTCTTGCTACTCCCAGGCATGTACTGTTAATAGCTGAATGGTTGAATTTTGATTGAACAATATTTTTATTTTATTTGGGTTGTTTTGTTGTTGGCCTGTAAAAAAAGGTTTCCACTGAAAACTGTAAAGAGAGAGAGGCATAAGAATTGTTTTATTTTATTTATTTAGATAAAAATAAGAAATGAATGCCACTGATGTATCTTTTATTTGAAATTTGATTTCTCATGTGTTTATAATTTTAAGCTTTGCTTGTTCCAGATTCAGTGTTTAAGCAAAACTTGAGTTTGTTTCCATCTGAAAATGTTTATCATTATATATCTGGGGAGAAGGGAAAACATGCACAATTGTAGTAATTTTTTCTATATATATCGAGTCAGGCTCGCGACTTAGTCCCAGTTTTTTATTTTGGCCCACTGTGCATTTGGGTTTGACACCCCTGATGTAGAGTATATCAGGAAAGCCAAGAGACTCAATTCTCGCCAGGCCAGATGAAGTCTGTTCTTCAACAGGTTCTGCTTCACACTTTCTTTTCGCCCCAGTCCATAAAACCATAAACCAGATGTTCTGTCCTGCCTTCATGAACCTGAGCACCATTACCAAATAACCTGAAACAATCTTTCCACTGAATAGTGTGGTTGGAGCAGTTTCATGCAAATAGAATCAGATGTGAAGCAAGCAAATGTTGTGAGTCCGGGACCTTGTGGGTGTCCAAGTAACCGTTGGTTTGTCCTTGTGTCAACACACTCCAAGGTAATCCACTGGGCTCACACGTCCATGCGCAAATGCCTCTGGGTGTCAAGGGAACCATGTTCATGATCAGGCAACACTTCTGCTGGCTGGCCATGGAAAAGGAAGTCTCCAAGTACATGGTGGCATATCCAGTCTGCGCCCGTAATCAGACCTCACCTCTCTCGGGCCCAAATAGGCCTGCTACACCCACTGCCTGTTCTTCAACGTCCATGGTCCCACATCTCCGTGGACTTTATGACCAGAGTGCCACTTTCCAAAGGTAACACAGCCATCCTGATGGTGGATCGACTCACTTTTCTAAAATGGCACATTTCATTCCACTGACCAAGTTAGCCTCTGCTAAGGAGATGGCAGAGGTCATGACTCATATGTTCAGTATCCATGGTTTTCCCAGTGACATTGTTTTTGACAGAGGATTGCAGAGGATCACGTTTTTGAGAGAGTTCCGACTTCTTGGTGAAATCCACATACTACCACCCGCAGTTCAATGGCCAGATTGAACGACTCAACCAAGAGCTGGAAACCTGCTTACAATGCCTCATCTCCCACAACCAAGCTAGCCTGGAGTGATTACCTCACCTGGATGGAATACACCCACAACACCCTACCCTCAGCTGCCAGGAGGCCTCTCACCTTTTCAGTGAGTCAATGGCTACCAGCCTCCCCTGTTCCCGGCCAACGAAAAGGAGGTCACAGTCTTCTCACACTGTCATTGGATCTGGGCCAGTACTCGGCAGGTTGTCCTGCAGAGCTTGGTCTGGATGAAAGACAGCGGACAAACGCTGATGACCAGCTCCCTCCTACAGGCCAGGGCAGAGAGTGTGGCTCACCACCAAAGACTTGCCCCTTCATGTTCATTCTAAGAAGCTGACCCTGAGGTTTGTGGGTCTTTTTCCCATGTCAAAAAAATAAATTAACCCTGTTTCTGTGCATTTCTGACTTCCCAGGTCATTAAAGGTCCACCCCATGTTTCATATTTGTAAATATCAAGCCAGAACAGAGATATGCTCATGCGTAATTATGCTCGATTCAATTCATTACCACATTTCATTGGTCATTTGAGTATTTCTGTCTATCTGGTCATGAAATGTTTTTCAGTTAACATTTGCACATAGAGTACAAAAACCTTTTCAGTGTGCTGCAATCATTACTCACATGTTGTAACATCCTCACAGGCTGCATATTTATTTGCACAGTATGTACTTCCTTTCTGAATAAAAGGCCTGTTGTTGCTCTCTGACGCCAGGTCATCTCAGTTTGTCCCTCTGTGGGGTAAATAAGTTTGAGAGATGATATCTAAGATGTGTCGAAATTCACAGCAACATTGTGCATGTGTCAATTGCAAAAACTAATAAAAAATAAGACCTAATACCATTATCGTTGTTGACAGATCGCTCCCTTTTAGGTTTAGTTGCCATGGGTACCCACCTCATAACACAGCAAATGCTTTCAATTGCCTCAGCAACTGAAAGCATCACATACTTGTGTTGTGTTGAATCCCGAGTTTTCCCTGTACAGGTGGAACTGGACCAGCTCTCCGTTTAAAGGGTCCGATCCCTAATAGCCTATAGGTATTACCTAGTAGTTAACTTTAGGGATAATTTAAGCTGGTGTCGAGGAGACTAGCCTAGTTTCTCACTGCCTACATCCGAGCGTCTACCCTGCTACCTCCAACTGGCACTAGGCTGAATAGCCAATGAGCCCAGTACCCGATCGGCCACGCCCGTTCACTGGCAGCTCTCCTCTAAGTGATCCTGGCACTTGGTGTGGTTACTAGGAATAAATTTAGAGACCTGGACAGCAGGTCCCAGGGGTCGGTTGATTTTTGTTGGCTAGAGTAATCCAAAAATAGAACCTCTGTGATGATGACACACCCTATTACCCAAAACACTTTTCCAATCAAAAATCCAATGTCCAGATTTCTATACTTTAATTGCAGTGCTTAGTTTTATTGCAGAAATAGGCAAGGGCAAGCATACAGCATAAAAATTACGATTAAAATAATAGTTGAATAATTAGAATTAATTAAAGTTAATAGTTAATTTAAAAATTTAATGATTAAAAGTTCAATAATATGACCTGAATCAGAGGCTGATGCTGTGTGGAAAATGTCCCAAAAATAGAGAAAAAGAGAAGAGCCACTTGGCACAGCAGTTCTTCTTTTCAGCCGAGTTGTGAAATCTAATAAAAATCTTGACCTTGTACAAAGTCCAAAATAATACAGTGTTCACAATCTTGCTGCATGAGCGGAGAGAATGTCCAGAGTTTGATTTGAAGTTCTTCAACTGGGTGGCAATGGATAATCTTCGTTCGGTCGATCCTCTATTTTCAGTTGAAGTCAATCTGGAAATTTCTTGATGTTGAATAACTGCTCAGAACTCTTTCCCTTGTGATGATTTTTCAGCTGGAGTTTTAATGCCTAAATGTGGTCGATCTGACATCAGGTCTCAGCTGCCGAAGATCCCCCGAAGATAACTCTGAACTTCCCTTTTACTCTCCTTTTATACCTTTTATAATTTATTCTTACGATATGGTCTGATACCTGGTTGATACACCACAACCCCTATTTTTGGTTATGTCTTCATATCTGACCTTATCATTGGTTACAGTCGCTGGTCAAGCTTACTTCTTCTTTTTCCCGTTTTGGCTAAGGATGACTTCATTGTCACAAGACAGTCACAAGATGATTACAACACACAAATCAACAGTGCTGCTCTTGCTTGTATATGCATTGTGTTACATTGCCTCGGTGGAAAGCATCCCCTGATTCCTGTTATCTTTAGATGAACAGTACCTTACTGCTCCTAGGTGGGCCTGTTGTAAGGCCTTCATAGTGATGGCAGAGAGGGATTTTCAACCTTACTTGACAACATATGCGACATGATGTGAAAACTGAAAATAACTGGATCGGTGATGTGATGACTCTGTGCAATGGATCTGTGAAAAACTGCCTTAGCATTTCATGAGGTTTGAAATGATGCATTTAGAAATACTCTGTAATATGTTATTGTAAGTGTGATGAAGAGCATATTGCTGTATCAACATTTAAAGAGTCGGAGGTCGGGAACAGAGATCTGTTTTTTCTTGCCAAAATCAAAAACGTTTTACTGGTTCATATCCCCAATGCAGCACAGGGAGTTTTCCGCTCGTATTTGCTCACCTGCAACCTTTAGATGAACAGTACCTTACTGCTCCTAGGTGGGCCTGTTGTAAGGCCTTTCATAGTGATGGCAGAGAGGGATTTTCAACCTTACTTGACACCCCCTCCTTGATATCACTCGCTGCCATTGTAGATCCTTAGTCGCTCATGTCTAGGAAATCGTCGTCCTCGTCGTCTGCTTGCAGTGTGAGCACTTCGTCTTCGATCATTGAAGGGGACAGCTGTGAGTTGACTGAAGACTCGCTGCTGCTGTCGTGATCCTCTCCTGGTGCTGTCTCCACTGGTTGCAATGGGGTCGATGTCTTCTCCCAGACGTCGAGAACAAGAAACTCATCCATGCTTAGAGCATCTGCCTCTGGTTCAGATGGAATTGAAGTCATCATGATGTCGCCGCTGTCGTTGTTAACAGGGCTGCAGCCTCTCTCGGTTGTCCCTCGATGTCTTCCACTGCTGCTGAGGGGTCTTGGGTAGGTGTTGGTGGTATTGGGCTCAGCAGGGGCATGGCTGGAACACTATGAGATCTGGTTGTTATTTTGGGTATGTCGCTGCCTTCAATCCTGAGGACTTCTGCCCCGGGACCGGTGATCTCTTGCACAAGTGCATCCCAGTACCAGTTTACCTCATGCGTTTGAGTGCTCGCCTCGGCCGTCGATGATGCCTGAGGAGATCTCCCTGCCACTGGTATTGGCAGGCGCGGTCCTACTGCCACAAGTCTTCCGTCCATCAGGTGAGCCGTCGATATTCTTTGCCCCTCTGGAAACTCCCACAGCTTGGTGTAGATAGTACAGTAGACACAATCTTGGTAGATTGCTGATGGCATTAGTTGGTCTTTGCCCGCTGCTATTGAGTGCCACATGACTTTAGCGTTGACCTCGATGTCCAGAATTTCTTCCATCGTTACTACTGGCACGTAGTTGACATCGTTATGGCAGGCCAGTCCTCGGGCAGTTTGGATGGGGAAGTGGTTTTTGTAGCATTGATCGCACCATAAGGCTGATGCCACATCCCAGAGGTGTAAGGCTTGCTTGAAGGGGACGCCACAATGAATGCAGCCACTTCCTGCAGGATAGTAACACAAAATTTATTTATAAAGCGTCTTAGCATAAGCAAGCTGGGTACCCTATTTTCTTAGGTGCCCATTAGTCGTCCTCCCGGCTCGCCTTTGAGCTAGGGAAGCCAACCAATGGGATTGCAGCTTGATTGGTGGTGAGGCCCCAGGCTTGGCCACTGTCTCGGGTCTAGGAAAGCAGGCGGCATAGGTCATGAACCAAACTATCATGGTTATTTGGCCGATTCGGTCTCTCCAGTACAACACTGAGAGAACTCCCCAGCTCAAGGCCCCAGAGCAAGATGGTGCCGAGTTTGAGCAGCCAACGCCTTCTTCCTCTTTCTTGCAGTGACCTGGTCAAGATGATCAGATAAACTATTACCCCTATGGCCATCATGGCTTCACACACAGCATTGGCGAATCTTAATGGCTCGACGAAGACTGTGACTGAGTCTAGGATCATCCAGAAACCCACTGGAATGCTCTGGCATTGCCCCATTCGGTCGGTGTTGATGGTAGCGCCCTAGCATGTAGGTCACAAACAGGGACAAGCCTAGGTCACATCTCTGGAACCATAAGTGACTGATGGCAATCTTAGCGCTTTCTCGAATCAGCCCCAAGATTCTCAGTGGCTGGTCTAGTGCCCAGCGGCCGGTGCAGCAATAAAGCAGCCATAGTGGTGAGAAGAGCTGCGTGCTCCAATGTACTCACTCTGAAGAGTGTTGTTTGGGTGGCATCAGTTGTGCTGTTGGTTGTTGTATTGTTGCTGTTCATTTTCTTGAAGGTTCAGTTTCCCTACGTTTTGCCTGCTATGCTTTTTCCCGAGATTGGTTTACTGAAGTGGCCAGGGCGTGCCGGGACCTAAGTTCTTATAAGTTGCGTCGCGCCTCCCCTTTCCGGGGGAGGGGTCTTTCATCTTCCTCTTGCGCTGGCTTGCTCCTCCCACATGGACGTAGGGCCATTCTGACTCCTCCTTTCACCAGAGCGATGCCAATTGCTCCCGTGATGATGAGTCCCACAATCATTAATGTAAGCCAAAGTTTGGCGAAAAGGTCACCTATCCATCCTGTAATGACTCCAAATCCTTCTTCTATTACCCCCATCGTTTCTTCCAGCACAGTGGTGATGGTTCCTCCAATGGCTATTTCTGCTCTTTCTAACCAAGTGCACTCATGCTCTTGTCTTCCAGTGCCACAGCGCATCCAGTTCTCTTCTGGTGAATGGCAGGTACCGTTGTTGTAGATTCGGTTTGGCCCCAGCCATTCGAAGCCGTTGATCTCCTTTCCTTCACACAGACTTTTCCTGAAAGCATGTCCTGCCAGGATGATCTTTGGGTCTGCAACAAATGGCACAATTTTCCCTTTCACTTCTTTCCGTTGTGACATTCCATGCCCTAGGATAGCTTTAGCACAGCCAACCCCAGGAGGGAATGACCTTCTCCACTTTCCGTTCAGCTTCTTCCATACCACTTGATGCCTATAGGTCTCATACTCTTCACCGTAGTGTGCTTGACAGTGGTCTAGCCAACCAGGAACGTCTTTACAGTGCTGTCGCGCCAGGCCGATGGTGCAGGAGGTGTTGGCTTGGTCACATGTCATGCTCCAAGGCCTTGGACTGACGAAAGGGTTCAGGTCCATCCCACACTCCTGGCCATATGTCTCGGTCTTTGGCATATACTGTGGCTATGTACTGATACTTAACCCAGTAATTGCTGCTGTTTGACAGGCATGGAATTACCCACTCTTGCACTTCTTCTTTCTCTAACCCCCACCAGGTTATTTCATCGTTCCTCTCATACCCTTCTTTCTTCCAGGCTTGTAGCACCCCTTTGATGGTTTGATTTCGACGTACTTCAGTGCAGTCATAGATCCACTCACCCCATCCCTTGGTTTGAATCTGTGTGATGGGGCATCTTGGGGATTTTCCGTCATTCACGAAAGTTGTACTGTTGAGGTTGATAAACAGCTGTTCAGCCACACACCTGTCAATCTTCTGGAAGTCTCCTGCAGGAGCTGTCATCAATTCTTCTGCTGTTGGAAGCTTCTGGACATACATTTCAGTCCTGTAGGGCCCTTGTAGGCCCAATCCCGTCCATTTGTATCCCGCTGGAAACATTCCTTTGAAGTGTTGTAGTGAGACGATCCACGTCCAAGGCAGGGTGTCATTCAGCCAGGTTTCGTGATACGCATTGGGTGTCGTGCCGTAGCTGTTTTTGTGGGCATAAAACCATGGTTTTGTGGCTTGCGTGACGACCATAAAGTTCTGGGATTTACAGTCACCATTCACGTTCCAAAAGCATGGAGCCAAGGCCGTGAGCTGTTTCATCACACAATCTTTGGTGATAGTTTTTAAGGCGCTCTAGGTACTTACTTTGCTTGGGGTTGAAATCTGGGTCTACCAACTTCAAGGTAGATTCCGGTGGCGGGGTGTCGATGGGTGACATTGTACCTGGTGTTGGGGTAGAGGTGTACTCTGTTGTTGGGGTTGAACAACCAGTGGAGTTTTCCGATGCTCTGGGTCCCGTTGTGGGTCTTCAATATCTTCATTAGAGGTCTTCTGGTATTTCGTTCTCTTGTGTTCGCACATTCGAGGTTGTAATGCCCCCAAAAGTCCCACTTTGGCAGGGCTGTCACGCAGGTGTCATTGCGTTGTGGTGCTGGGAATATCACTTCCTTTTCACAATATCCATGATTCTGAAACCCAGGCAATGGTCTGCATCCCCATGAGCAGTACCATCCTGGTGTTCCTGGTTCTGGATGTATCCAAGTGCAGCTTGTGTTCAAAGTCTTTGGTGACTTCCACGTCCATTAGGACCTCTGATCCTTTCGTCAGGTTCTTTCCTTTAGTTAGGTTATGACTTTCTTCAGTTTCATTGAAGGTGACCCACCATTCCTCTGAAGTCTGATTCACCGTCAGGTTCGTGGTGTGGTTCTTATCCCATACCATAAAGATGTTTCTTGGTTCTACCATCCAGCAAGCTTGCTGTACAGTTTTGGTGGTGCCATACTGGACCCTGGTATGGGATTAGGGCCCAGGGGTGACTCCCGTAGTGATACAGGATGATCAAAACTACTATCAATCCCATTATCACTGCAGCGGCCTTTGCTGTTATACACATGCAGAAGATTGTTCGCTCAGTCCATCGTCGGTTCCAAAGTCGTCGTCGCTCTTCATCAGTGTCAGTCGATTCAAATTCTTCTAAGTCTGGGGGGCCGATGCGTCTTGTCTCTCTTCTACTGCTTCGGGGCAGGAGCGGAATCTCCATCCCTTTTCCTCCGTGTATGACCAAATTATTTTTTCTCCTGCACCGCTTCCACTCCTTGCAGCAGTATGGTCTTCTCTTTGTTCCCCTTAGGTAAGAGACTAGTGGTGGTGGTCCTATGTAGGACCCGTCTTCTGATCTGGTGATCCTTCCTTTGAGCAGCGCTTTATGAATTGGTGACCGGAACTTAATCCTTTGGTCCAGCCCTCTCCACACCCATTTCCATGCTGTAATCAGATGATAGTCGGGTTTCGGTAGGGGTCCTTCGGCTGGGGTACGGCCGCTCTGAAGCCCTAGGTAGGCTTTCTCCCACTTGTCTCCCCCACCTCTTGATTGGGTTATTTGCTCATATAGGGGCTGTGCAGTCACTGGTGCTCCCTTTTCGGGCTCTATTCTGAGCTTCCATCCTTTTTGCTTCGGAGTCCTGCCGGAATCCCATCGCTCGGCGGGTCATGTACGCCAAGTCCGGTACCGGTGGTAGAGGCAGTTTGTTGTAGTCCTCCTCCATCGCTCTCAGTCTCAGATGTTGATTCTCGACCACACAGCTCCAGACTCCTTTTTTCTGCCTGTACTAACTGCGAGGCCATATAAGCGCTTGTTGCTCCAGATTCGGTACGGTCCTAGGTCAATTTCCACATAGATCCCCTGCCAAGGGTCTGCGTAGGTTGGGTCCCCATCTCAGCCTGAATCTCTTCCCTTTTATTTGTACATACACAGTGTTCAATATCCAGGGCGCTGAGTTAGGGCATTTTGGTATAGGGCACTTACTTCTTCGTACCCTTGGGTATCGGTACCATTGCAGGTTTTCTTCACTGATAAATCTGGGATCTCGTCTGGGTTAATGAGGCGTTAGGCTCTATTTTGCGCGTGTATTCTTCATTGCTGCAGAAATACCTCCCGGAGGCCCAGTAGGGTCCTCGCATAGTCTTTCTTTGGGCCAATCTAGTTGAATTCTGTCGGTGGTGGTTGCTAAGTATGGGGGATTTCCTGTCCAATTTGTAGTATATTTGTCAATTGCTACTTTCCTTTTGTCAAGATGCATTAAGTCTTTTTGTTGTCCTGCCATTGATGAAAGTCAGTCGTTCCCTCTTCACTCTCTTACTGCCTCTGAGAGCTCTTCCTAGCTTCCCAGCATTGGCGAATCCACAACCTAAATCGGTTTGCTGACGTTCCTTCTTCTGCTGCAGGTTCAGGGCTCGCTGGCCTGGAGCCTTCGTCCACCACCTCGACGTCTGCTCCAACCAATACACTCCCTTGAAAGGCACTGCGACCATCTGGGCGGTTATTCTTACCCTCTTCGTTTGGTCTGGCCTTATGGGCGTGTCTATTTTGCTGGCCACCGATCCTGGAATCTGCGTCACTCCATTTCTCACCCATCCTTCTGGCGTGACGTAGCACTCGGCCTTCTTCAGTTTGGCTTTGGCTCCCGGGTGTCCCCAGGCGTCTATGCCGGTGGTATAATAATACAAGTTGGTACCTCTGGCTCCTTCTTCCCGAGGGACGTCGGGTAAGTCTTCTAGCGGAATATCAGTCCTGCTGATCACCTCCCCGATCAGTCTCCACCAGGTGGTGAGTTCCCAGGGTCCTTCCCAGCCCTCAACTTGAGCCAATTCCCTGACGTCATCTGGTAGTTCCTCCATCCCTGATGTGTAGCCTGGCGATGCCGGGTCTCTGAACACCCTCAACACCAATGGTACCTTGGCATGTAGCTAGTGGTGGGCTGGCCATTTGTCCATAACTCGGATCATACGGCCACCCATGATGGATTGCTTCTTCCAGGGCCGTCTTTCTTCTTCCGCCTACCCTCAGCGCGGTGTTTGTGTCTGCTGACTCGGCTGCAGCCGCGGTCGGGTAGAGCGGTGGCGCAGATGGGTCGTTGTGTGTTGATCTTGGCGGTGTTGCTGTTGCAACTGGCACCGGCGCCCATCCATCTTCTTCAGGGTTAAAGGCTCTGAGGGGGTCTATGTATCTCCTTACTTGCCATCCTTTGGCACTTCCCACTTGCATTAACCGTCCCACTCCTCGCCTGGAGGGTGCAGCTGTTGCAGTAGTGGATGAACCCACCATCCCATTGGCAGGTGCATTCTGCCGGCTCCAGTCTTGTCCCCCGTAGGTCCCACTGGGTCAAGATGACGAGCCTAGGCAGGCAGGTTATTCGGCAGATGCCACAGATGTAGGCATCCATAACCTTTACCGGTTTGTAGTGTAAATCTTTGAGCTCACTCTTGGCCCCGTCAGCTTTGAGCGGTTTTTCACTCCCTGGTCCTTCCCACTGGACAGTCAGCGTGGATGGTCTTGAGCAGACCACGCACGTGTTCTTCACCTCCTTCCACTGAATCACCTCCTTCTCATCTGACAGGAACCCTCTTTTGGCACAATCCAATTTCCTCAGTCCTCTGCCTGCCCAGAGGCCCGATGTCGTTCTTCTTAGGGCAACCACCCCGTATACAGTGGCCAGCCTGACATAGGGCGGTAATTCTGGTGTGTTGCTGGACCATTCTTGGTTCCTAGTTACTTCTAGCTTGGAATTGGCTTGAGCTGTGCAACCCCTTGGATTCCCTTCTTCTTTAGTAGCACTGTGTTACTGTCTAATATCTTCTCTACTATGTCTGAGGTCTCGTACTTAGCTTTGACTGCTGTGTTGGTTGGATGATCACTGACTTTTACCCAGACTCTCTGTCCGACGTAAAATGGGACTTTGAGTCCCGGGATCTTCTTTTTGTCTCCTTCGTTCCGCCCCACTTCCTGTGACGTAAATGGGCGTTGATTTAGCTCTTCCGAAGGGGAGGATCTATCTACTCGATACCTGTCATTCAGAGCTCGTCCAACCTCCTAGGGCCTTGGTGCTCCATTCTTTGGTGTTGGCATTCTTCCCAGTCCAGTTCTTGACTAGGCCAATGGTTCGTTCCACCACTCCGTTGGCTTGCGGTGTGTAGGGGGGTGAGAGATCCTGATTACCCCATTCTGTTGACACCATTGGTCCACTTGAGCGTTGCGGAAGTGCGTACCATTGTCTGTTCTCAGCTCCTTAGGCACCCCCAGGCTCTGACACACTTGCTCCAGCATGCCAACCACGCTGCTGCCGTTCGCTTTTCTGACTGGCTTGATCACCACATACCCCGAGATAGAGTCCACAAGCACCAATAGGTACTTTTCACCTTTCTTTCCCGTCACCCCCATAGGGCCGGCCACGTCCATGCATACTGATCCCCAAGGAACAGTACTCTTTATTGTGAGACCTTCCACCCGCTGTCCTCGTCGCCCTGCGTCGTATCGACCACATACTTCACAGTCTCTGAGAATGCGGTCGGACCTGGTCTCCAGGAACCCAAAGTTGCTGCTTCTCCAACTCCTTCCGTGTGGGCATGGTGCCTGCATGGCCCAGCGATTCATGTACGGCCTGCACCACTTCCTCCACGGACTCTTTCGGGACCACCTTTCCCTTATGTGTCTTGTCCCATTTCTCGATTCCGACAAAGACAATTCTTCTCTGTTGCACATAGCGGTCCACTTCATCGTTTCCGCGCCAATGTGCGCTCTCCTTGCCGTGTGCCTTCTGGTGCACCACGTCCAGATTCATGGTTAGCCTCAGCTCGGCTATTTTCTTCCATAGGTCTTGATGAGCTACTGCCTTTCCTTTCTCCCCTTCAAACCCATTTTCTTCCCAAATGCTGAGGTCTTCTTTAAGGGCTTGTGCACAGTAATGACTGTCTGTTATTATTCTTGCTCTTTTCACTTTACGCTTTCCCAACTCTAGAAGGCCTTCTAGAATTGCGGTTACTTCTCCTACTTGGGCACTGCCTGGAACTCGTCCTTTCTGTCGATGTTTTTCCTTCTCATTTTGTTTGAGAATATATAGCCCCAATAGGCCGGTGTTGTCTAGTCCTTTCTTTGAGCCGTCAGGTGTACAGCACCCACTCGTACGGTTCTTCTTGAGTTACCTCTGTTGTTTGTTGTTTTTGGTTGGTAGCTATTGGACCTAACTCAAGGTCCGGATCGAGCAGGATGTCTTCCCATCTTCCCCATCTGGCATTGGTGGCTTTGGTCCCCTCAATGGTTCCTTTCCTTAGGAATCGATGTACCTGGCTCTGGGTGATGACTTTGATTCCTTGCCCCTGGGCAAGCTCCTTTCAAGGCTCCCCAATACCTGGCTAAAACCGCTAACTCTTTCTCTTCTTGGGGGTACTTCTTTTCCACGGATGATAGGGTGTAGCTCCATAGAGTTACCATTCCTCCTCCTTCGTTGTTAACTCTCACCATGGCATCGTCGTCTTCGCAACTTATTCTGCCACCAGACGGGCGGTCAGACTTCTTGGCTCTAACCTACCAGCTTCTTGAATAGCTTTCTTTAGTTTTTCCAGGTTTTCCTGGTCTGTCGCTGTCCAAGTCCATTGAGCTTGAGGCTGACCTTCCAGGGTCTTCCTTTTTCTTCTTCAGGCATGCATACAAAGGTCTTGCATATTTTTGGTAGTGTGGTACATGGTCTCTAACGTAATTGCAGAGTCCCAAAATCTTCTGTAGATCGTTTTCAGAGGGGTGAGCTGCTCTAGCTTCTCTTTGTAGCCTTCTGACAGTCCTAGATCTGCAGCTACTTGAAAGCCTAGATAAGTCACCTCAAATTGTCCAAACTGGCATTTCTTCAAATTGAGTTTCAAACCTGCTTCTGTGAGTCTCTTTACCACCTTTTGCAGTTTCTCCAAGTGTTCTTCTTCTGTGTCATCCGCGATGAACACATCATCGATATAGATGGTCGCTCCTAGGTCTTTCAGGACGTCCATGACCGCTGATTGGAATACATTGGGTGAATTCTTGTATCCCTGTGGGAGACGCTGCCAGACGTAGGCTTTTTCTTTGTGGGTGAAGGCTGTCTTTCCTTGGGACTGTTTGGCTAGTCTCAAGGAGAAGAACCCATTTGCTAGATCAATGCATGATTTGTACTTCTTGACCTGCAAAGTTTTCAGAGCCCCTTGTGGGTTTATCAGGCTAGCTCTGTTGGCTATGGTTCGTCGGTTGAGAGCCTTGAAGTTGATAACTGGTCTCCAACCTCCTCCTGCGGACTCTGGTTTCTTTACTGCTTGAATCGGGCTGTTAGTGATGGGGCTTGGCTCTTCCCTAATGATTCCTAGGGCGCTGAGCTCCCTCACTATCTTGTCCATCTCCTCCACAGCTCCTGGATTCAAGGGGTACTGGCGCACCGGCGGGTGCACTCCTCCCTCGATGGTGTGGACGTATTTGCCCCCTAGATCTCCACAGTCGTTCTTGAACCTTGCCACGTTGGCCTGAGCAATAATCTGTTTCAACGTTTCTTTGCCTTTGGGAGAGAAATCACTCTCCTGAATCTTTTGTTCTGTAGTCTCTGTCACGTTTACTGGTTTGTACCAGTTCGTCGGCGTGGCTTTGCTCTGGGCTGGCTCTAGTCTCACCACTCTGGCTTGAAGCTTGTCCAAACGGCGTCTCAACGATCGTCGTAGTCTCTTAGGCAGTTGTAACTCTTTTAAGTCCCTTGTTGTGATGAGATCGTAAGGTCCTTTTAACCATACTATCCTCTTCCATATCCCAAATGGCATCTCTTCTAGGGTCCCGTTCGCCAACTGGACCTTCAGGTGTCCTTTGGTTTCAAGGCTTCTGCGGGTCATCGACACCTCAGCCCCCGAGTCTACTAAATAGGGTTTTCCATCCACTTTGGTGTAGATGTCGTCCCCCACCCAGTAGGCATTTTCCAGGGTGACCCGCGCCTTCGTTGCCATTACTTCTTCTGCCCTCCGGTGGTCGCCTGACGGACCTCTCGGAGGGCTTTCTTTTGCTCTGGTGTCAACTTGCGGTATTCTTCATCCGGCAGGTGTTCTCCTCCTGTTCGTGGGCCAGCAGCCGGCTTTGGCTTTGGTGGAGTTGCTTGAGCTCCTGTCTGCTGTCCCCAGGTGCCTGGAGGTCCCCTGGCTGGGTTCCCCTGGGGCCTGGTGTATTGCGGTTGTGAATACTGCTTTGGAGCTGGTTTCTCTGTGGTTTTAGGTTGCTGCTTTACTTCTTTCTTTCTTTTGTCCTCCCAGAATTGGCGTTCCAGGTCCCAACTCTTTACTGCAGCGTCCATCTTGTACCACTGTCGTTTCATTGGTAGGCATTTTGACAAAGTCTACTTCACCTCGATGTCCCTTTGTGACTGCTCTTAGGGCCTTTACATATCTTTTGGGCACGATTACCTGTTTCAAGTTGTGCCATACCTGGGCCAATGTCTGGCCTTGGTCTAACCCAGCTCGAGCTCTCGCGATGTGGGCATCCTCGTCGTCTTCATCCTCAAGCACCAATCTTTCATAGTGATTTCTTGCCGGTTCTTTCCGATCAATATGTTGGCTGGTTACATGACCTAACCACAGCCTCTTGGCTTCTTCGCACTCTGTGCTTCCTTCGACGAGGTGCCACACTTCTTTCAAGTACCCTCTGATCTCTTCATTTGACCCTTTTGCTCGAACTAGTGCTTTGATCTTCTTGAATTCTCTGAACTCTTGTCCATCGGTTGGAACTTTTACTGGTTCCGTCGGCACGTCGAGTCTTATCATGTTGGTCTGTAGCTGGGGTACGGGTGAGCTTTCTTCTTCGTTGTCGTCTAGATTTTCTTCCTCATTCTCTCTTCCGACCCGGCGAGACTCCTCTAGGGCGGCTTTCTTCATTTTCCTCAGCAAGACATCATGGGCGACTCCCATGTACGCCACACGGAACTTACTGGTCAGCTCCTTACAGCTTGTAAGAGTGGGGTAGAAGGGCATCATAAGCACATTTGCCCATTCTCCTGCCGTCGCTGTTGCTCCTAGTGTCTTTTTCTCGCTCTGGTCGGTTATCCATATTTCGGGAATCTCATACCCCGGTCTGCCCAACTTCTGGAGCATATGCCTGGCGTCCATCTCTGGTTCTTCACAGGCTCCACTCTGATGTCGTGGGCCATTTTCTCAGATGCTTGTCTTACATCGAGGATTTCTATTTCTTTCTTCTCCCCCCTTCGACGACCTATCTTCAGTTCTTTACGCTCCTCAACTGTCTGCTCAGCTGTGGACAGCAGGTCGTCGTCTTCTTCTGAGACGTTTGCTCGGTTGCTCAGCGAATCAACCTTCCATGGAGTGCTTGCCTTGCATACTGGTGATCTCTCACGTAGGGGCCCTGGAGTAGATGGCTCAGACACCCTCACTCCGGAGTCGTCGGCTCTGCCCAGGCTTCTGCTGCGTCGTCCCTGCGAGGGGTGGCTCTCACGGTAGTTGGAATAAACTCTTTCTTCCCGCATCTGGGAGATCGGTTCTGTCTCGTCTGTCATAGGTTGGTTATGTTGCCTTGGGGATCGTGAGGGAAGCTCTGGCCTGGGGTCATACCATTCCACTGCTCGCAGTTCTCTCCCCACTCGTTCCTCACCGGGTGATGGTCTGGTGTTTGCCTCTGTTGGGGGCGTCACTTCCCAGGTACGGGGTAATGACCGGGCTCGGCCTCGTCGCTCCTCACTGCCATGGGCTTCCACCAGGACTCTCTGCCTTCGTTCTTGGTCTTGTTTTGCTGATGTGACTACCACCAGTTCATTGACGGACCCTTTCAGACCCGGCATCCGCATGTGGAGATTTACTAAGGCCATAGCTGTCTTCTCAGCTTCCTCCCACTGCATGTGGCCGGATCTCAGCCCGTCCACGCAGATCACCACTCTCCTGAGGTGGAACTCTTTGGCTCGGTCGACCCCCCTTTCGAGGGCTTTCAGCATGTCTTCTCTGTATGCAGGCGACTTTTCTTTACCTGGGTACTCTTCAATCGGCAGGCACATAACAGCATAGTACGGCAGCCTATTACCGCTTATCATGACCACTTGCCGTTGTTCTTCTGCCTCCGCCCAGTCTTCTGGTCCGCCTTTCTTCAACCTCATCCTTAAACTTCTTCCCCGCTCGGTCTGCCAGCTGGGTTCGGAAAGTCCGGTTTCGCACTCTCAGGTTGTCATCTGTGAGCACCAGCAGTGCGTGGCCATCGATGTCCCAGGGGTCTCCGATCCAGTGGTAGGCTTTGAAGCCCACTTGGTCACCAAACCGCCGAGCTCCTGATGGCATGGGGGTTAGCTCCGGGAGGTGTTCATCGTCTCTCAGTCCAGACCTGGGGAGAGAAGATTTAGTTTTATGCTTACGACCGGGCTTTCTTTGGCGTAGGCCCTGGATGGGGCGCAGCCGGTTCTTCTTCCTCACTGGACTCTGGCTCCCACTGACTCCGGCTGGCTGCTTCCATTGAATTCTGAAGGAGCTGCCTTTGCAGGGCCAGGTGCTTGTTCTGCTTTTCCAGCTTCGACCTCATCCCCGCCAGATGACCTAGTATAGGCATCAGTCAAGTCATTCCTCACCGTCGCAGGAAGGGGTTGCCTCTCTTCATCAGAAGCCCCTGGGGTTTCTTCCAGCCCGTTCTCACCACCACTTTCTTGACTGGAGGCTTCGCCCTTCTCGCTTCCCGTTGTCTCCGATGGATTGGCTCTGAGTGAGTCTCTTCTCTGAGAGGTTCCTAACTGGGGATCATCCAGGTTCCAGTCGGATGAGGACCTTACTACACTGCCTTCTCTTTCTTCTTCTTCGGCTAGTGCTCCTAGTTCAGCCCCTATCTCCTTCAATTTGCCTATTATCTCTCTATACTCTCACTGTACTGGCCGGCTGCTCTCGTTTCTGGATTTTCTAGGATGCTCTCAATGCCCAGTACGTTTGCTGTCATCTTCACAACTGCGTCGTACTTCTTGTTGGGGCTTATCAGGGCTTCGATGTTGCAGCCTGCCCAGGTGGTATTCAGCTGTTTCACCCACCAGGTCAGCCACTCAAGGACGTCAGCTTTTGTCTTGATCTTTGTTGGTGTCTTGACAATCACCAAGGCTTGCCCATCTCTCGTGAAGGTGCGAGCATAATAATGTCCCTTGGCATCTAGCTCCTGGTAGCAGTTCCTCTGCTATGCTCTCTATTTGACCCACGTTGTACGTCGGCATCTCATCTATGAAGTACTTCTGCATTGCTGGGCTCCATGTTCGGATTCCTTCTCCCCACACGATGAGTCTGTGTGGAGACTTGAAGATTGCGGGTACCGTCTCATCAGGTCGCTCCTCGGGTCGGCCCTCCTGGTCGTCCTGGTGCTCCGCTGGATGATCCGATGCCAATCCTTGCGCCTCTGCCGCCATCTCTGTCTCAGATTCTCACAGCCGCAGCTTGTCTTTGTCTTCTCGAGTCGGCTGCTCCTCAAAGCCTCTCTTAGTGCGTTGAGTCAGGGATGAGTTTCAGCCTCTTCTGGCTATTCAGCGCCGTTCTCTGGGTCCAGCCTGGCTGTCCCCTTGTCGGTCGCTCGTCCCCCGCTGATCCTCAAAGATCTTGACGAGGTGTTTTCTTCTGGCAGGTCCCTGCTTGAAGGCTTATACTCACGTATTGATGAGCAATCCTCCTTCAGGTCCGCTGTCTTCCGGCGCTCGGGCGGTGTCTTCCCCACCGCACGCCTCCTTCTCTCGGTCGTCGTTCCGCTGGAACGGTGGTTACTTCTCCACCGGGGTTCCTCCTCAGGCTCGATGAATCTTTCAGTCGGCGAGGCTCCCACGCTAAATAAGTGTTGAACTCCCGAGTTTTCCCTGTACAGGTGGAACTGGACCAGCTCTCCGTTCAAAGGGTCCGATCCCTAATAGCCTATAGGTATTACCTAGTAGTTTACTTTAGGGATAATTTAAGCTGGTGTCGAGGAGACTCGCCTAGTTTCTCACTGCCTACATCCGAGCGTCTACCCTGCTACCTCCAACCTGGCACTAGGCTGAATAGCCAATGAAGCCCAGTACCCGATCGGCCACGCCCGTTCACGGCAGCTCTCCTCTAAGTGATCCTGGCACTTGGTGTGGTTACTAGGAATAAATTTAGAGACCTGGACAGCAGGTCCCAAGGGTCGGTTGATTTTGTTGGCTAGAGTAATCTAAAAATAGAACCTCTGTGATGATGACACACCCTATTACCCAAAACACACTTTTCCAATCAAAAATCCAATGTCCAGATTCTATACTTTAATTGCAGTGTTTAGTTTTATTGCAAAAAATAGGCAAGGGCAAGCATACAGCATAAAAATTACGATTAAAATAATAGTTGAATAATTAAAATTAATTAAAGTTAATAGTTAATTTAAAAATTTAATGATTAAAAGTTCAATAGTATGACCTGAATCAGAGGCTGTTGCTGTGTGGAAAATGTCCCAAAAAATAGAGAAAAAGAGAAGAGCCACTTGGCCACAGCAGTTCTTCTTTTCAGCCAAGTTGTGAAATCTGGTAAAAATCTTGACCTTGTACAAAGTCCAAAATAATACAGTGTTCACAATCTTGCTGCATGAGCGGAGAGAATGTCCAGAGTTTGATTTGAAGTTCTTCAACTGGGTGGCAATGGATAATCTTCGTTCGGTCCGATCCTCTATTTTCAGTTGAAGTCAATCTGGAAATTTCTTGATGTTGAATAACTGCTCAAAAACTCTCTCTCTTGTGGTGATTTTTCAGCTGGAGTTTTAATGCCTAGATGTGGTCGATCTGACATCAGGTCTCCGCTGCCGAAGATCCCCCGAAGACTAACACTAAACTTCCCTTTTACTCTCCCTTTTATACCTTTTTATAATTTATTCTTACGTGATATGGTCTGATACACAGTTGATGCCCACTTTAATCCCTTTTTTGGTTATATTTTCATATCATATCTGACCTTATCATTGGTTACAGTCGCTGGTCAAGCTTACTTCTTCTTTTTCCCGTTTTGGCTAAGGATGACTTCATTGTCACAAGACAGTCACAAGATGATTACAACACACAATTCAACAGTTTTTTTACACCTCTTATACATGATCATTTCATCAAATCATTCATATTGATTCATTAAAAGATTATAAAATCTCAAAAATCACTTCATTAATTATTTCACATTTTACTTAACTCTCGGTCATATTTACTTAATCATCATATATGGTTACATACTGCTCTTGCTTGTATATGCATTGTGTTACATTGCCTCGGTGGAAAGCACCCCTGATTCCTGTTATCTTTAGATGAACAGTACCTTACTGCTCCTAGGTGGGCCTGTTGTAAGGCCTTCATAGTGATGGCAGAGAGGGATTTTCAACCTTACTTGACAACATATGCGACATGATGTGAAAACTGAAAATAAAACTGGATCGGTGATGTGATGACTCTGTGCAATGGATCTGTGAAAAACTGTCCTTAGCATTTCATGAGGTTTGAAATGATGCATTTAGAAATACTCTGTAATATGTTATTGTAAGTGTGATGAAGAGCATATTGCTGTATCAACATTTAAAGAGTCGGAGGTCGGGAACAGAGATCTTTTTTTCTTGCCCAAAATCAAAAACGTTTTACTGGTTCACATCCCCAATGCAGCACAGGGAGTTTCTGCGCTCGTATTTGCTCACCTGTACACAGGTGATCTGCCTGTGCTGATGACCACCACATGTAATGAAACAGAGCTGCCTTAAAGTTGTTGTTTCTTTATTTTCAATAAACAAACACAATATTTACATTCTTATTTGCAAAATGCATGAAGGACACAAAGCATCAGATATCTTCCATGTAGCTTTAATGCCTGAAACAAAGTTCTGTTGTGTCTCAACATGTTTGTTTTTCTTTTATATTCAAGTGTTTTTGTCTTGCCTTAGTTTAGTTTCATGTTTAGTATTGTTGTAAGCATGTTATGTTTAAGTTGAAGTCACTCATGTCAAGTCTGGTCTTGTACTACCTGTTGTATTTTGTACTCACCATTTCCCTCTTGTTTCAGATCCCCACTTCCTGCCTTTGTGTTTTCCCCCCATGTGATTGTCTACCCCGCCCCTGATTGGTCTCACCTGTTTCCCCTTACCTCATGTATAAACAGTCCTTGTTTCCTTTGGTCCTATGCCAGTTCGTCTAATTCAGTGTTGTGATTGAATGTCAAACCTTGTATGTTCATGCTTCCTCGTGTTGTCCTCCTCCATGGTTTGTGCTTTATCCTCTTAGAGAGCGACTTTTGTTTGTACTTTGATCCTCCCAGTGAGCGCTTTTTGAACACATTAAAGTATTTTTTGTTCATCATCGATCGTGGTCTGTTGTGCATTTGATTCCACCATCTTGTGTCAAGGTCGTTACAGAACGAACTGGCCAAATATGGACTCAGCCGACCTAAAGAAACTCCAAACCATCCTCTCTGCACAGGGCACCAATATCCATCAGCACGAGGCACAGTTAAGCTCGGTTAGCCGGGGAGTGAAAGTCGTCACAGGAGCGCCAGATGGAGTTTCAATCCTCAGTCACCTCTTAAGTAAACCACGTAGCAGGGCAACTACACCAAGTCCTCGCTCACCTGGGAACAGCTCAGCTCTTTAGCGACACCACCTGCTGAGAATCCGGCTGCTGCTCCGGTCATGACTTTCTTAGTTTAATGCGATTCATTTTAGGCAAAACCTGGCTGCTTTTGTGTCAAATCAGGCGAATGTAGCATTCATGGTTTCCCATTTAACTGGCAGGGCTGCAGCCTGGCTACTGCAGAGTGGTCTCTAAACTCTAACATCTATCAGTCAATCACTTTGTTTCAGGAGACCCTGAGCAAAATTTTTGACCACACCTCGCCTGCCAGAGAAGCCTCTCAGGCCCTAATGCAGATCAAACAGCGTCACTGTCAGGTCTACACCGCTACTCTGACTACACCATTGAGTTCTGCACTATAGCGGCAGATAGCGGCTGGAACACACTAGCGTTATTGGACGCCTTTGACATCTGATTTTACTAGATACACATTTTTATGTATTTGTCTTTCTTTTGATTTATATAAAGCACTTTGATTGGTGTCTCAGATAACCACAAACATTAAGCTGCTTTCTTAAATTTGAATACAAGAAATGCGTTTTCCTTAATCGAGCTACGGCATCGAGATTACGCAGCTAGATTTCTCCTGAAGAAATCCAGTTTCTTGGCCATGTGTACCGATAACCGTGTTTCCAGTCATGTTTTTTTAAGATGTACACACGTCAAAACCTTCAGACAGAGAAAGTATCACTAACAGCAAAAACAACAAATTAATGCAGCAGCATCCAGAAGTCCAAATAAAACTCCACTCACCATCCAACTGTTATGACTATCAGCCCTCTGACATACACAGATGGGTAGAGGTGTATTATTACTACACTTATAAGTATTTTATTTCCAAAATAAAGTGTTGCATATTATGTACTTTGTTTGAAATTTACTCTACCACCAAACTAGCCACGCCTCACATGTACTGCTGCCATGAGTAAAGACGAAAATAGAAACCAGACCAGCACTCAGAGCAAATACCTGTCTGCCGATGAAAGCAGCAAACACATTGGCATGCATAAAAAGTGTTTCAGTCATCTCAAAGAAAAAAGAGAAAAATAACTGGATTTTTTTGTGGGTGCGTTAGATGTTATTTGATGCGATTTAGCTTTAAGAAACTTGAACAAACCAGTGATTTAAGATAAGACGACTGGTTTACCACTTTTTTCCACTCTTTTACTTTTGTAAAGTATAGTACAGTATATTTGCACTGTTGGCTAGTTATCATGTGTCACTTGTTCTTTGTTGGTGTTGTTTTCATGGGTGTGTGTTTAATCATGAACAGAATTAAACTCTTATGAAATGTTCCTCTAGTGCGTGAATATCTCATCATGTGTTTGTTGTCATTCTCTTTCTTTTTTTTCTTTTTCTTCCTGTCTTGCAGCAGCCCTGCAGCCGGTGGAATGATAGATGATTAAACTCTTTTAGTTTCTCAGCATTCACACCAGAGACTCGGTGAGGTTTGAACAGAAGCACAGTTCATCTGTTAGTGTCTGCACCACAAGTTATCAGGAAGATGCTCTAAACCAAAACTTCAAACCTCGTGTTGTTTGAACTTTGTTGTTTCAGACAAACAACCTGTTGATTTCACAGATATTTACTATCTGAAAGATCAGATGTTTCAGCTCTGCTCGTCTTCACCACCACAACCTGTTTGCAGTTTGCAGAAACAGTGAACTAAACTTTCGTCCAAGACAGGATCAGGAGGAAGAGTTTGTCAAAACGTGCATGATCATAGTTTGCAACGTCGTTTGCCCAGATAAAAGGCAAGCATTTGCCTGAGCAGAAACACCGTGGCTGATTGTGCATGTGAGCTTGCCACCAATCTACAGGAACAGCTGATGGAAAAGAGAAAAGATTTTATTGCACGCTGTGGATGAGAGCAGCGACACATCTGATACTGCCCAGCTGTCAATCTTCATCCGTGGAGTGGACTCAAGTCTGTGCGTGACAGAGGAACTTTGGGGATTAAAATCAATGCACGATACAACCACAGGAAAATAAATATTTGAAGAGGTATCCAAATGCGTAAATGACATGAGACTGCCTTGGAATAAACTTGTGGGACTGACGATAGATGGTGCGCCCACAATGTAACTACTCATGTTATGGTGCTCATAACATGTTCCATTTTCAGGGCTTTGCCACCCAACGATTCCTGGTGTATCATGCAGTGATAAACTGTAAGACCACCTGCACCAACCAACCTCCAAATGGAGCTGACTGAACGCCAGTGTAGTGACATGCTCAAGTCAAAGTATGACTCTGTTGGTGTTGCCTAGTTTCCACGTTTCATCCCCGACACAATGCCCCAACTCCGTACCCAAGCTGCTCAAATATTCGGCAGCACATATCTATGTGAAAAATGAACAAAACATCACACAGGAGTTGTCTCACTGATGAACATCTTCACTCAATCCTGAGGTTTTCCTCAGCTTTTCTAACTTTTCTAAAATGGCACATTTCATTCCACTGACCAAGTTACCCTCTGCTAAGGAGATGGCAGAGGTCGTGACTCATATGTTCAGTATCCATGGTTTTCCCAGTGACATTGTTTTTGACAGAGGATTGCAGAGGACTCACATTTTTGAGAAGAGTTCTGCCAGCTTCTTGGTGAAATCGTCAGCATATGCTCCGACTACCACCTGTAGTCCAATGGCCAGATTGAACGACTCAACCAAGAGCTGGAAATCTGCTTACAATGCCTCATCTCCCACAACCAAGCTACCTGGAGTGATCACCTCACCTGGCTGGAATACACCCACAACACCCTACCCTCAGCTGCCAGGGGCCTCTCACCTTTTCAATGAGCCAATGGCTACCAGCCTCCCCTGTTCCCGGCCAACGAAAAGGAGGTCAAAGCCCTCTCACAATGTCATCGGATCTGGGCCAGTACTCGGCAGGTTGTCCTGCGGAGCTTGGTCTGGATTGAAAGACAGCGGACAAACGCTGATGACCAGCTCCCTCCTACAGGCCAGGGCAGAGAGTGTGGCTCACCACCAAAGACTTGCCCCTTCATGTTCATTGTAAGAAGCTGACCCTGAGGTTTGTGGGTCTTTTTCCCATGTCAAAAAAATAAATTAACCCTGTTTCTGTCCACTCCATGTTTCATGTTGTAAATATCAAGCCAGACAGAGACAGCGCTCATGCTCAAGTAATTCATGCTCGATTCATTGATTACCACATTTCATTGGTCATTTGAGTATTTCTGTCTACCTGGTCATGAAATATTTTTCAGTTAACATTTGCACATAGAGTACAAAAACCTTTTCAGTGTGCTGCAATCATTACTCACATGTTTCCGCTGTAACATCCTCACGGGCTGCATACTTATTTGCACAGTATGTACTTCCTTTCTGAATAAAAGGCTTGTTGTTGCTCTCTGACGCCAGGTCATCTCAGTTTGTCCCTCTGTGGGGTAAATAAGTTTGAGAGATGATATCTAAAATGTGTCGAAAATTCACAGCAACATTGTGCATGTGTCAATTGCAAAAAACTAATAAAAAAGAAGACCTAATACCGTTATCGTTGTTGACAGATCGTGGGAATCAATCGCTCCCTTTTAGGTTTAGTTGCCATGGGTACCACACCTCACTTCACCACAGAAAATGCTTTCAGTTGCCTCTGCAACTTTAAACATCAGTCATACTTGTGTTGGTACATTTACTTAGGTCAGTTGAAAAAATTTACCTTGCAGATATGTTGAATTCCAACTCTTTGTCTAAATGAAAAAAAAAAACATTAGCAGCGCTTGTGGTTCCCCCAAAACCAATGCAGAAGCTATATGAGCAGAAGTAGTAGAAGATGAGATTCAAAGACAAGAATTCTCTTCACTTTTGTTTTTGGTCAGAGATATTCCAAGAAGCTTCCTAAGAAATAACATTAATATATTGATTCCTATCAGGAATGTATCATAAATTTAGGGATTTAAGAATTAGTAAAGTTCTTATTACTGAATAATAGTTTCCGAAATTTCCTGTTTGAAATCAGTTGATAGGCGGTTCTCACACCTATTTTTAACTATCTCTGTGACTTCCTGATTCAAGAAGGTTGAACCCACAAGACTTTGATCATTTACATGTGCAGTAACCTCACTGCAAGAGCTGATCCACAAGATATTTGTCACAACTTACAACGCGATGGAAATCTATGAAAATGCTGGAAATGAGACATTTGTTTTCTCATCACAGAATCAAAGAGGTAAGAATGAGGAGTTGGACAGAGAGGCTGACAGACAGTTTGAGCTGTTGTTTTTAATGTTGTATCATTGACGCTGTTCACTGGTTTTCTCTGTGTTCAGGTCGCAGGAGCTCAGAGAGGAGATTTCATGGAGTTATTATTCTCCTTCTGGGGCTGCTGAGTGTTTTCCTGCTGGCTGGGCTCATCGGCCTCGCTGTCCACTGTGAGTCTGCTTTTCAAAATGAACTTAAGAACTTTTAAGGAGCATTATTCTGCCCTGAAGTGTTTTACTTAACTTTTTATTTGCTACCTTATCTTTTCTGTGATGTCTCCTTTCTTGACTTGAATTTCTTCCTTTACTTGTTGTCCTTAAAACACATATATCAGTTTTGAAAAGCACCAAGCCAAATTTCATGAACTGCATCAGCTTAAAACTTTATCTTTGAAAAATGAGGAAGTACTTTATTGAAGTACAGAAACTTCAGACAGTATCAGTATGAATGAATGAGATATTTCCTCCTAAATAAACATGTCTCCTGATCTGTTTTAGGTGATAACTCAGTTTGTGGTTCAGCTGCAGAACTTGGAGAGAGCCGAGCCACCATAACCGAGCATCTCCAGGAGAGTAACACGAAACTTATGTCAGCGATTGAAGAAAGAGACCAGCTGAAGGCCAGACTGACTGAAATGACTGAAGAGCTGAAGAGGCTTCAGAGTTTGTCCAAACAGAGTGAGTGTTTGTCTGTGTGGGTCCTCCACAGCTGTCAGGACACACCGCCGCCTCATTAGATCGTGTTTCTATGACACTGTTATATCCCACTCAGTTTGTCTTGTCCCAATAACTTTATTTTAGCCTCTCAGTTTATTTGAAACATATATCTGTTTGTGTAAGGCACCTTTTATACAGCAGCTGCTGTTCATTGGCATGAAGTGGATCTTCAGCTCTATTTTTGAAAGACTGTCATTTCTTTAAAAGATTGTGATCTACTTGATGCTGATGTAATTTATTTTGTCTTTCTTTTTGTATTTTGTCTGTCTGTCTTTCCTTTTTATTCTGAAGTGAGCTAGAAATACTAATGTAAGTTATCTTTAACGTCTCATGTTTGATTTTACAGACAGAACTTGTCCTGCAGGATGGAGGATGTTTGATTCTACCTGTTATTTCTTCTCCACTACGTCTGCTTCTTGGGAACAAAGCAGACGAGACTGCAGAGAACAAAGGAGCAGATCTGGTGGTCATAGAGAGTTATGAAGAACAGGTAGTGTGATAATTTATCCTTTTTCTGTGGACTTTTACTTTACCTGAGTCAAAGGGTCTGAATATAAAGTGTGTTATAGGTTGTTTTGACTATTAAAGAAGACATGTAGTTATAGTTAAGCAAATCTTTTAAGTGAATGTTTTAGATTAATTCCTGAAACTAAAACATAAATAGTGGCGTTATTTTCTTTATCTTGATCAGGAATTGCTCACCAATTTCATCAAGAAATTTACTTGGATTGGTTTGAACGACAGAGAGAAAGAAGGCGACTGGAAGTGGATCGATGAGACTCCACTGACTCAGGCGTAAGTCTGACAGTGAATGTTTTACACCTTATTTAAATATAAACACAAATAAAGTATTAATGTACGTTACTAGTTTTAGCTTTTGTATGAGTGTCTAAACAATTAATATCTAATAGTACTTTTGCTGTCCCTTTCTGACAATGAAGAACAAGACAAAAGTCTCTCACAGTTCTGTCAAACTTTATTAATGCTCAGAACATGACACAAGACTAAAACTGCTTTGTAACATGCATCATGATGAGAAGCTGTTCTCTATTTATTCATAACTCAGGTCCAGTCCCTCTGATCAAGGTTTCATTCAGTATGATCAAACACAATGGAAATTTACATTTACATAATTTACATTAACTCACTCATAGGCTAAAGAAATAAACTAAACATTATATGTGTTTTGCAGTTTCCCTCACAGACTTCAAATCCATTATTTTCTCTCCAATACTGAGTTCACTAGAAAAACCTAAAAATCTGCAGTAGTATAGGTAGGAGAAAGTGAAAAATCCAGTAAAAACTCTTTTTTTGGTAACCTCTTAGGTACTGGTTTAGAGAGCAGCCTGATAATGGTGGTGGAGATCCACAGTGGGGTGAAGAGGACTGTGTACATATGCGACATGATGTGAAAACTGAAAAAAACTGGAACGATCGGCGGTGTGATGACTCTATGCAATGGATCTGTGAAAAACTGCCTTAGCATTTAATGAGTTTTGAAATGATGAATTTGGAAATACTCTGTAATATGTTATTGTAAGTGTGATAAAGAGGCATATTACTGTATCATATATTGTATAATTGAGGATGTTTAATGTTAAAGGGTTGGAGGTTCAGGAACAGAGATCTTTTTTTCTTGCCAAAATCAAAAAAGGTTTCCTGGTTCACATCCCCAATGAAGCGCAGGGGCTTTTAGCATGTGTTTGCACACCTGTACAGGTGATCTGCCTGTGCTGATGACCACCATATGTAATGAAACTGAGCTCCCTTAAAGTTGTTGTTTCTTATTTTCAATAAACAAACACAATATTTACATTCCTTATTTGCAAAATGCATGAAGGAACACAAAGCATCAGATATCTTCCATGTAGCTTTAATGCCTGAAACAAAGTTCTGTTGTGTCTCAACATGTTTGTTTTTCTTTTATTTTCAAGTGTTTTTGTCTTGCACTTTGACCCTCCCATTGAGCGTTTTTGAACACATTAAAGTATTTTTTGTTCATCATCGATCGTGGTCTGTTGTGCATTTGATTCCACCATCTTGTGTCAAGGTCGTTACAGAACGAACTGGCCAAATATGGACTCAGCCGACCCAAAGAAACTCCAAACCGGCCTCAGGCGAAAGTAGCATTCATGGTAGCCTGGGCTACTGCAGAGTGGTCTCTAAACTACTATATGAGCAGAAGTAGTAGAAGATGAAATTTAAAGACAAGAATTCTCTTCACTTTTCATTTTACAATTTGAACAGTGTTTGACTTTATCAGTTGGCTGTGAACTGTTTTAAATAAACAGGAATGTATTGTGGACATTGGGTTAATTTTTTTTTTTTTTTTTAGTCAGAGATATTCCAAGAAGCTTCCTAAGAAATAACATTACTATGTTTGTGTAAGGCACCTTTTATACAGCAGCTGCTGTTCATTGGCATGAAGTGGATCTTCAGCTCTATTTTTGAAAGACTGTCATTTCCTTAAAAGATTGTGATCTACTTGATGTTGATGCAATTTATTTCATGGTGCAGTTTCAGTATTTTCACTTCCTGGCCTTTCTATTGATTCTGATGTGAACTGGAAATAATATTGTAAGTTATTTGTAAGTTATCTTTAACGTCTCATGTTTGATTTTGCAGACAGAACTTGTCCTGCAGGATGGAGGATGCTCAGTTGTACCTGTTATTTCTTCTCCACTACGTCTGCTTCTTGGGAACAAAGCAGACGAGACTGCAGAGACAAAGATCTGTTGGTCATAGAGAGTTATGAAGAACATGTAGTGTGATAATTTCTCCTTTTTTCTTCACCGGACTTTTCTTTACCTGAGTCAGGGGTCTGAATATAAAGTGGGTTGTAGTTTGTTTTGATTATATAAGCCTTTGTATGAGATATGTAGTTATAGTTAAATAAATGTTTTAAGTGAATTCCTCAGATCAGTTCCTGAAGCTTCCATATTTACAATGATCACAACAAAAGATAAATAATGGCTTTCTTTTCTTTATCATGAACAGGAATTGCTCACTAATATCATTAAGACAGCAACTTGGATTGGTTTGAACGACAGAGAGAAAGAAGGCGTCTGGAAGTGGATCGATGAGACTCCACTGACTCAGGCGTAAGTCTGACAGTGAATGTTTTACACCTTATTTAAATATAAACACAAATAAAGTATTATTTTACATTATTGGGTTTAGCTTTTGGATCACTGTCTAAATAATTAATATCACTAGTCTAATACTATTAGAGTCTAATAGTAATTTTACAATCTCTTTCTGACACTGAAGAACAAGACAAAAATCTCTCACAGTACTGTCAAACTTTATTAATGTTCAGAACATGACACAAGACTAAAGCTGCTTTGTAACGTGCATCACGATGAGAAGCTGTTCTCTGTTTATTCATAACTCGGTCCAGTCCCTCTTGATCAAGGCTTCATTCAGCATGATCAAACATAATGGAAATTTACATTTACATAATTTACATTAATTCACTCACAGGCAAAGGAAATGAAATAAACATGATATGTGTTTACTCTTCACAATTTAGTTCACTGGAAAACTTGAAAATCTGCATTATTGCAGGTAGGGGGAAAGTGAAAAATCCAGTGAAATCTCACTTTTTGTGAACCTCTTAGGTACTGGGTGATAAAGATAAAGCAGCCTGATAATGGTGGTGGAGATCCACGGTGGGGTGAAGAGGACTGTGTACATATGCGACCTGCTGTGAAAACTGAAAAAACTGGAACGATCTGCGGTGTGATGCCTTAGCATTTCATGAGTTTTGAAGTGATGCATTTGGAAATACTCTGTAATATGTTATTGTAAGTGGGATGAAGAGCATATTGCTGTATCAACATTTAAAGGGTCGGAGGTCATGAACAGAGATCTGTTTGTCTCGCCAAAATCAAAAACGTTTTATTGGTTCACATCCAGAATTAAGTGCAGCACATTTAAGCCTGTATCTGCACACCTGTACAGGTGATCTGCCTGTGCTGATGACCACCATATGTAATGAAAATGAGCTCCCTTAAAGTTGTTTGTTTCTTATTTTCAATAAACAAACACAATATTTACATTCTTATTTGCAAAATGCATGAAGGACACAAAGCATCAGATATCTTCCATGTAGCTTTAATGCCTGAAACAAAGTTCTGTTGTGTCTCAACATGTTTGTTTTTCTTTTATATTCAAGTGTTTTTGTCATGCCTTAGTTTAGTTTCATGTTTAGTATTGTTGTGAGCATGTTATGTTTAAGGTTGAAGTCACTCATGTCTAGTCTGGTCTTGTACTTCCTGTTTTATTTTGTACTCACCTTTTCCCTCTTGTTTCAGATCCCCACTTCCTGCCTTTGTGTTTTTCCCCCCAGTGTGATTGTCTACCCCGCCCCTGATTGGTCTCACCTGTTTCCCCTTACCTCATGTATAAACAGTCCTTGTTTCCTTTGGTCCTATGCCAGTTCGTCTTATTCAGTGTTGTGATTGAATGTCAAACCTTGTGTGTTCATGCTTCCTCATGTTGTCATCTTTCATGGATGGTGCTTTATCCTCTTAGAGAGCGACTTTTTTTTGTACTTTGATCCTCCCAGTGAGCGCTTTTTGAACACATTAAAGTATTTTTTGTTCATCATCGATCGTGGTCTGTTGTGCATTTGATTCCACCATCTTGTGTCAAGGTTTTTACAGAACGAACTGGCCAAATATGGACTCAGCCAACCTAAAGAAACTCCAAACCATCCTCTCTGCACAGGGCACCAAGATCCATCAGCACGAGGCACAGTTAAGCTCGGTTAGCCGGGGAGTGAAAGTCGTCACAGAGCGCCAGATGGAGTTTCAATCCTCAGTCACCTCTTAAGTAAACCACGTAGTCAGGGCAACTACACCAAGTCCTCGCTCACCTGGGAACAGCTCCTTCAGCGACACCACCTGCTGAGAATCCGGCTGCTGCTCCGGTCATGACTTTCTTAGTTCAGTGTGATTCATTTTAGGCAAAACCTGGCTGCTTTTGTGTCAAATCAGGCGAAAAGTAGCATTCATGGTTTCCCATTTAACCTGGCAGGGCTGCAGCCTGGGCGACTGCAGAGTGGTTTCTAAACTCTAACATCTGTCAGTCAATCACTTTGTTTCAGGAGACCCTGAGCAAAATTTTTGACCACACCTCGCCTGCCAGAGAAGCCTCTCAGACTCTAATTGCAGATCAAACAGCGTCACTGTCAGGTCTTCGACTACACCATCGAGTTCTGCACTATAGCAGCAGATAGCGGGTGGAACACACTAGCGTTATTGGACGCCTTTTACATCTGATTTTACTAGATACACATTTTTATGTATTTGTCTTTCTTTTGATTTATATAAAGCACTTTGATTGGTGTCTCAGATAACCACAAACATTAAGCTATGAAATGAAATGCGTTTTCCTTAATCGAGCTACGGCATCGAGATTACGCAGCTAGATTTCTCCTGAAGAAAGCCAGTTTCTTGGAAGTTTCTTGGCCATGTGTACCAATAACCGCGTTTTCAGTCATGTTTTTTTAAGATGTACACGTCAAAGCCTTCAGACAGAGAAAGTATCACTAACAGCAAAAACAACAAATTAATGCAGCAGCATCCAGAAGTTCAAATAAAACTCCACTCACCATCCAACTGTTATGACTATCAGCCCTCTGACACACACAGATGAGTAGAGGTGTATTATTACTACACTTATAAGTATTTTATTTCCAAAATAAAGTGTTGCATATTATGTACTTTGTTTGAAAGTTACTCTACCACCAAACTAGTCACGGCTCACATGTACTGCTGCCATGAGTAAAGAAGAAAATACAAACCAGACCAGCACTGAGAGCAAACAAATTAGCATGAATAAAAAATGTTTCAGTCATCTCAAAGAAAAAAGAGAAAAATAACTGGATTTTTTTGTGGGTGCGTTAGATGTTATTTGATGCGATTTAGCTTTAAGAAACTTGAACAAACCAGTGATTTAAGATAAGACGACTGGTTTACCACTTTTTTCCACTCTTTTACTTTTGTAAAGTATAGTACAGTATATTTGCACTGTTGGCTAGTTATCATGTGTCACGTGTTCTTTGTTGGTGTTGTTTTCATGGGTGTGTGTGTATTTAATCATGAACAGAATTAAACTCTTATGAAATGTTCCTCTAGTGCGTGAATATCTCATCATGTGTTTGTTGTCATTCTCTTTCTTTTTTTTCTTTTTCTTCCTGTCTTGCAGCAGCCCTGCAGCCGGTGGAATGATAGATGATTAAACTCTTTTAGTTTCTCAGCGTTCACACCAGAGACTCGGTGAGGTTTGAACAGAAGCACAGTTCATCTGTTAGTGTCTGCACCACAAGTTATCAGGAAGATGCTCTAAACCAAAACTTCAAACCTCGTGTTGTTTGAACTTTGTTGTTTCAGACAAACAACCTGTTGATTTCACAGATGTTTACTATCTGAAAGATCAGATGTTTCAGCTCTGCTCGTCTTCACCACCACAACCTGTTTGCAGTTTGCAGAAACATTGAACTAAACTTTCTTCCAAGACAGGATCAGGAGGAAGAGTTTGTCAAGAAGTGCATAATCATAGTTTGCGACGTCGTGTGCCAAGATAAAAGGCAAGCATTTTTTAATGTGAGCCTGAGCAAAAACACGGTGGCTGATCATGCATGTGAACTTGCCACCAATCTACAGGAACAGCTGATGGAAAAGAGAAAAGATTTTATTGCACGCTTTGGATGAGAGCAGCGACACATCTGATACTGCCCAAGCTGTCAATCTTCATCCGTGGAGTGGACTCAAGTCTGTGCGTGACAGAGGAACTTTGGGGATTAAAATCAATGCATGACACAACCACAGGAAAATAAATATTTGAAGAGGTATCCAAATGCGTAAATGACATGAGACTGCCTTGGAATAAACTTGTGGGACTGACGATAGATGGTGCGCCCACAATGTAACTACTCATGTTATGGTGCTCATAACATGTTCCATTTTCAGGGCTTTGCCACCGATTGCCAACGATTCCTGGTGTATGATGCAGTGATAAACTGTAACACCACCTGCACCAACCAACCTCCAAATGGAGCTGACTGAACTCCAGTGTAGTGACATGCTCAAGTCAAAGTATGACTCTGTTGGTGTTGCCTAGTTTCCACATTTCATCCCCGACACAATGCCCCAACTCCGTACCCCACAATACACCCACAACACCCTACCCTCAGCTGCCAGGGGCCTCTCACCTTTTCAGTGAGTCAATGGCTACCAGCCTCCCCTGTTCCCGGCCAACGAAAAGGAGGTCATAGTCTTCTCACACTGTCATTGGATCTGGGCCAGTACTCGGCAGGTTCTCCTGCAGAGCTTGGTCTGGATGAAAGACAGCGGACAAACGCTGATGACCAGCTCCCTCCTACAGGCCAGGGCAGAGAGTGTGGCTCACCACCAAAGACTTGCACCTTCATGTTCATTGTAAGAAGCTGACCCTGAGGTTTGTGGGTCTTTTTCCCATGTCAAAAAAATAAATTAACCCTGTTTCTGTGCATTTCAGACTTCCCAGGTCATTAAAGGTCCACCCCATGTTTCATGTTGTAAATATCAAGCCAGACAGAGACAGCGCTCATGCTCAAGTAATTCATGCTCGATTAATTCATTACCACATTTCATTGGTCATTTGAGTATTTCTGTCTATCTGGTCATGAAATATTTTTCAAATGACATTTGCACATAGAGTATAAAAAACTTTTCAGTGTGCTGCAATCATTATTCACATGTTTCCGCTGTAACATCCTCACAGGGCTGCATACTTATTTGCACAGTATGTACTTCCTTTCTGAATAAAAGGCTTGTTGTTGCTCTCTGACGCCAGGTCATCTCAGTTTGTCCCTCTGTGGGGTAAATAAGTTTGAGAGATGATATCTAAAATGTGTCGAAATTCACAGCAACATTGTGCATGTGTCATTTGCAAAAAACTAATAAAAAAAAGACCTAATACCATTATCGTTGTTGACAGATTGTGGGAATCAATCGCTCCCTTTTATGTTTAGTTGCCATGGGTACCACACCTCACTTCACCACAGAAAATGCTTTCAGTTGCCTCTGCAACTTTAAACATCAGTCATACTTGTGTTGGTACATTTACTTAGGTCAGTTGAAAAATTTACCTTTGCAGATATGTTGAATTCCAACTCTTTGTCTAAATGAAAAAAAAACATTAGCAGCATTGTGGTTCCCCCAAAACCAATGCAGAAGCTATATGAGCAGAAGTAGTAGAAGATGAGGTTTAAAGACAAGAATTCTCTTCACTTTTGTTTTTGGTCAGAGATATTTCCAAGAAGCTTCCTAAGAAATAACATTAATATATTGATTCCTATCAGGAATGTATCATAAATTTAGGGATTTAAGAATTAGTAAAGTTCTTATTACTGAATAATAGTTTCCGAAATTTCCTGTTTGAAATCAGTTGATAGGCGGTTCTCACACCTATTTTTAACTATCTCTGTGACTTCCTGATGCAAGAAGGTTGAACCCCACAAGACTTTGATCATTTACATGTGCAGTAACCTCACTGAAGAGCTGATCCACAAGATATTTGTCACAATTACAACGCGATGGAAATCTATGAAAATGCTGGAAATGAGACATTTGTTTCCTCATCACAGAATCAAAGAAGGTAAGAATGAGGAGTTGGACAGAGAGGCTGACAGACAGTTTGAGCTGTTGTTATTAATGTTGTATCATTGATGCTTTTCACTGGTTTTCTCTGTGTTCAGGTCTCAGGAGCTCAGAGAGGAGATTTCATGGAGTTATTATTCTCCTTCTGGGGCTGCTGAGTGTTTTCCTGCTGGCTGGGCTCATCGGCCTCGCTGTCCACTGTGAGTCTGCTTTTTAAAATGAACTTAAGAACTTTTAAGGAGCATTATTGTGCCCTGAAGTGTTTCTTTACTTTTTATTTGCCACCTTATCTGTGGTGTCTCCTTTCTTGACTTAAATTTCTTCCTTTACTTGTTGTCCTTAAAACACATATATCAGTTTTGAAAAGCACCTTGCCAAATTTCATGAACTGCATCAGCTTAAAACTTTATCTTTGAAAAATGAGTAAGTACTTCATTGAAGTACAGAACTTCAGACAGTATCAGTATGAATGAATGAGATATTTCCTCCTAAATAAACACGTCTCCTGATCTGTTTCAGGTGATAACTCAGTTTGTGGTTCAGCTGCAGAACTTGGAGAGAGCCGAGCCACCATAACTGAGCGTCTCCAGGAGAGTAACACGAAACTGGTATGTCAGCGATTGAAGAAAGAGACCAGCTGAAGGCCAACCTGACTGAGCGTCTCCAGGAGAGTAACACCAAGCTGGTTTCATTGATTGAAGAAAGAGACCAGCTGAAGGCCAACCTGACTGCGCGTCTCCAGGAGAGTAACACCAAGCTGGTTTCATAGCGATTGAAGAAAGAGACCAGCTGAAGGCCAGACTGACTGAAATGAACTGAAGAGCTGAAGAGGCTTCAGAGTTTGTCCAAACAGAGTGAGTGTTTGTCTGTGTGGGTCCTCCACAGCTGTCAGGACACACCGCCGCCTCATCAGATCGTGTTTCTATGACACTGTTATATCCCACTCAGTTTGCCTTGTCCCAATAACTTTATTTTAGCCTCTCAGTTTATTTGAAACATATATCTGTTTGTGTAAGGCACCTTTTATACAGCAGCTGCTGTTCATTGGCATGAAGTGGATCTTCAGCTCTATTTTTGAAAGACTGTCATTTTCCTTAAAAGATTGTGATCTACTTGGTGTTGATGCAATTTAGTTTTGTGGTGCAGTTTCAGTATTTTCACTTCCTGGCCTTTCTTTTGATTCTGATGCGAGCTAGAAATAATACTGTAAGTTAACTGTAAGTTATCATTAATGCCTCATGTTTGATCTTACAGACAGAACTTGTCCTGCAGGATGGAGGATGTTTGATTCTACCTGTTATTTCTTCTCCACTACGTCTGCTTCTTGGGAACAAAGCAGACGAGACTGCAGAGACAAAGGAGCAGATCTGGTGGTCATAGAGAGTTATGAGGAACAGGTAGTGTGATAATTTATCCTTTTTCTGTGGACTTTTTCTTTACCTGAGTCAGGGGTCTGAATATAAAGTGTGTTGTAGTTTGTTTTGATTATACAAACCTTTCTATGAGATATGTAGTTATAGTTAAACAAATGTTATAAATGATTTTTCTAGATCAATTACTTATATAAATACTTAATACTATAAATACTTACTATGGTTACAACTAAAATATAAATAGTGGCTTTATTTTGTTTATCTTGAACAGAAATTCCTCACCGATTTCATCAACGAATTAACTTGGATTGGTTTGAACGACAGAGAGAAAGAAGGCGTCTGGAAGTGGATCGATGAGACTCCACTGACTCAGGCGTAAGTCTGATAGTGAATGTTTTACACCTTATTTAAATATAAACTCAAATAAAGTATTAATGTACACTACTAGGTTTATTTCTTTGTATGAGTGTCTAAATAGTTAGTAGCGGTACTCTAGTACTATTCAAGACAAAAATCTCTCACAGTACTGTCAAACTTTATTAATGCTCAGAACATGACACAAGACTAAAGCTGCTTTGTAACATGCATCATAATGAGAAGCTGTTCTTTATTTATTCAAACCTCGGCCCATGATCAAACATAATGGAAATTTGCATTTACATAATTTACACTCACTCACATGCAGTGAAATGAAATAAACATGATATGTGTGTTGCAGTTTCCCTCACAGACTTCAAATCCATTTTTCTACTCTCCACAATTTATTTCACTGGAAAAAGTTGAAAATCTGCATTTATTGCAGGTAGGGGGAAAGGGAAAATTCCAGTGAAAACTGACTTTTTTGTGAACTTCTTAGGTACTGGTTGAGAAAGCAGCCTGATAATGGTGGTGGAGATCCATACTGGGGTGAAGAGGACTGTGTACATTTATATCCTGATAATGAAACTGAAGAAAACTGGAACGATCTGCGGTGTGATGACTCTATACAATGGATCTGTGAAAATCTGCCTTAGCATTTAATGAGTTTTGAAATTATGCATTTGGAAAGACTCTGTAGTATGTTATTGTCAGTGTGATGAAGGACATCTTGCTGTTTCATATATTATATATTTGTTTTTAATGTAAATGGTTGGAGGTTGGGAACAGAGAACTTTTTTGTGCTCACCAAAATCAAAAACATTTTAATGGTTCACATCCCCAATGAAGTGCAGGGATTTATAGCATGTATCTGCACATCTCTACAGGTGATCTGCCTGTTCAGATGACTACCATATGTAATGAAACAGAGCTGCCTGAAAGTTGTTTGTTTCTTATTTTCAACAATGCAATATTTACATTAGTATTTGCAAGATACATGAACATGAAGATACATATTCTACTGTGGTCAACTGGGCCACCAACTTGCCACCTGTACAGGAAAAGGGTCGACTCACCTGCCATGAGGAGGACACTGGTGAGCAAACTTTCATTGGACTTCCCTCCTTGATTGCTGACCCAGGTAAAAATATCCATAAATAACCAGACTGGAGTTCAGGTGGTATTAATTGACTCAAGGACAGCCTCATGGACTGGAATCTAGTCAAGCAGATCAGAGTGGGACAATTGAATGGACAATTGTTATTCAAAGTGACTCAATGCACTGAACCCATTCAGATAACACTGAATGATGACCACACGAAAATTATGCAGTTTCACTTATTTGACTCAGCACAGCAGCCATTGATTTTGGGGTTTCAATGGCTATAACATAAAACCCTCATGTCGATTGGCACTCAGGCAAGATAAAGGGGTGGGGAGAAGAGTGTCATGTTAGAAAATAAAGGACTCTGCTGGTTCTCTAGAAAATGAAGTAGGCTCAGGCAACGACTCAGACTACCCTGACTTGTCCAAGGTACCCTCATGTTATCATGACTTAAAGGAAGTATTTAACAAGTGCAAGGCTCTCCATCTCCATCTTCATCCATCTTCTGACTGCACTGTCGACCTGCTGCCTGATGCACCCATCCCCAAGAGACGCCGCTACTCCATATCCGCATCAGTACATCACCACCTCTATAAAGGCAGGAATAATCCGTTTGTCCTAATCGCCAGCTGGTGGAGAGTTTTTCTTTGTGATTAAGAAAGATGGTTCTCTCAGGCCATACACTGATTAACGAATAACATTACTGTTAAGAACCAGTATCCACTTCATTTAATCTTCTCTGTTTTTGAACTGCTTCAAACAGCCAACAGCCAACCAAGTGTTCATCAAGTTAGATCTCCGAAATTTGGATAAGGGAGGGAGGCGACTGGAAGACGGGGTTTAACACTCCTAGTGGACATTATTAGTATCTAGTCATGCCCTTTTGACTTTGCAATACTCCAGCTGTCTTGTAGACTTTTGTAGCTGCCTCTGTCTCGTTCCTGGGCTACGTTATCACTGCCAACCAGGTACAGATGGACCCATCTAAGGTCAGTGCAGTGGCCAATTGGCCTAATCCAGACAGTAGAAAAAAAGACAATTGCTGGGCTTTGCAAATTTTTACAGAAAATTCATTCAGTACTGTTGCGGCACCCCTGCATGCTCTCACTACTCAATTTTTCAGTGCAGTCATTACTCATGTTTCCGCTGTAACATCCTTCACAGGCTGCATACTTACATGCACAGTTTGTACTTCCTGTCTGAATGAAAGGCCTGTTGTTGCTCTCTGACATCTAGCAGGTCATCAGATGTGCAGCAACATTTTGCATGTGTCAGTTTCAAAAACTAATAATAAAAATAAGACCTGATACCTTTATCAGTGTTCACAGATTGTGGGAATCTATCACTCCCTTTTAGGTTTAGTTGCCAGCCCCTTTATACATCAGTCTTACTTGTGTTGGTACATTTACTTTTCTCAATTGAAACATTTATTTTGCAGATACGTTAAATTCAAACTCCTTGTCTAAGTGTAAAAAACATTAGCAGCATTGTAGTTCCCCAAAACCAATGCAGAGCAGAGGCGTAAGAGCAGAAGTAGTAGATGATGAGATTAAAAGATATGAATTCAAAGTTCACACCTATTTTTAACTATCTCTGTGACCTGGTCAAGAATGATGAGACCGGACACAAAATCAAATTCCTTTATTTGGGACTTGATACTTTTATTCCCCGACAGCACTTTGTAAAACACAGCATTAATTGTGTAATATTGAGACTTCAGAATATTCACATTAACAAACAGCATACTACTTAGCAAATAACTGTGGTGTTTCGGTCCATGCCCTGTTTGTTTTTTGGTCTTGTGTTTTCTTGTGCCTCATGTTTCTTGTATCGTCTTGTGTTCAATGTGTTTAGTAGGTTTCTTGTGTCGCTTCTCTCCTCCTTGTCGTTCATGCCCTGTGTCTTGTGTTAGTTCTTGTCTCTTGTCTTTGAGTCATCCACAGTTCTGCTCACGTTCCTGTTTTATTTTGTATTCCCTCCTCTCCTCGACATGTTCTGTCACGTGACTTCCCATCCATCTATCATGTCCCGACTATCTGTTGAATGTCATGTCTGGTTTCTCATTCTGGTGTGTCATGTTTTACTTTGAAATCCTAACTCTCCCTCTCGTTTCAGGTCCCTTGACTTCCTGCCCTTGTGTGTTTCCCGCCTGTGTGATTGTCTGCCCCGCCCTGATTGTTTCCACCTGTTCCCTATTTCCTCTTGTGTATATATTGTCTGCATTTCCCTTGTCTTGTTGCCAGGTTGTTGTGTCTTGTTCATGTGACCATATCTATGTGTTCATGTTCCTGTTTGCTTCTTATGTGTCAAGACTATTGATCCAGCCATCACACCACGTCATAGATACCAAGCCTGTTTTGTAAGACTTTTCTTTATTAAAAACCTGCAAACCTTCCCCAGAGTCTGCGTCCTGCATTGGGGTCCTCCTGCTCTGTGTGCCATCGTAACAGAATGATCTGGCCCAGAAATGGACCCAGCAGACACGGTTGGCACCCGGGAACTCCAGCCACAGCCTCGGACCGCTAACCCTCAGCCTTGGCTTCAGCCTAGCTACCAGCTCCGCATCCCAGTCAACTGACATCCAGCCAGTTCAGTTGGGGTTCCTGAGCCTGCAACCGGCCAGCCCAGATCCAGACACCCAGTCATCTTCCTGGGAGGGGACCCGCCTGGCTTTCTTCCTGGAGTTCTGAGAAGGCCGCAGAGGGAAGCCTGCTGGTTTCCAGCCTGCAGCCCAGTCGCCAAGTCTGCAGCCTGCAAGCCCTGCAAGTCAGTGGTTTCCTTGGGAGGGGACTCGCTTGGCGATCTTCCCAGCGTCTCCGGGAGGCGGGTTGCCATCCCGCCGTCCCAGTGCCACAGCCACAGAGGCCGAGCTTCCCAGTGCCCCAGAGACCGTTTACGCCGACGCCTCCGCCTGAGGGGTTCCGCCTCCGCCGCCGGCCTCCCGAGAGCCTTCGCCTCCTCCGTCGGCGCCGCCACCGCCAGCCACCAGAGGGTCCACATCTTCGCCATTATGATTCCACACATACCATACATTTAGGATTCACCACACATTTATGATTCCACAGTTAATATTTTCATGCTTTGTTTTAACAATCTCAAAACACTCTCTGGTCCTAATTCACTTTTTTTTTTTTTTTTCTTTTTTTTTTTCCAGTCCTAGTAAAACATGATATTAAGGCAGCAGAGCTACAAAATTAATGAATGAGGTATTTTCTGCTTAATAAATGTGACTCTTGATCTATTTCAAACCATTATTCAGTCTGTGGTTCAGCTGCACCTTACCATCTTTTAGTTTCGCGTTTTCAGGAAAGTGAATATATTCTCCTCTGCCGCTGTTCTCTTTAGACGACGCTAAAGTTAAATTGTTAACTGACTGTTTATCCATTGATTGTCTTTTTTTTTTTTTTTTTTTTTTTGGTATCTTAATGATATTAAATTAATTATTTCATATCAAACATTAACTTTGTCTGAGACCCACTATTAGTTTTGTCTTTTGAAAATGCAAACAATGAACATGTCACAGTCATTTTTCACATCTAGACCACTTTGCACCAGGACTACATCGAAAATCACTGTACTGAGACTCAAACCTGCCTAAAATAATTTTACATCAATAAGAGGTACAGAAAACAATCAATTTACAAACAGACAGTTAATTTCCCCTTAACTTTCTCCTTAACTACCAAATCAGAAGATAACTTCAGTGTTGTCTTTAGTAAAATGAGCTTAATGGTCTTTTGCCAGCTTTGGAAAATGAAACCAGTCTACCTTAAAGAGTATCTTGTGAGCACATGAAATTTTTCATGCTCACGAGACAATTACTGGTGAACACCAGAAACAAAGTTGTTTTTTTTTCACTTTTTTTCTTGCACATGTCCCTCCGTAGAATTCATGAAATAATTTTAGCTGGAACGTTTTATTTAATTAGTTAACAGAAGAGTCACTCTAAAGACGGTCACTCACAACATATGATGGTGAAAGCTGACACTGTGTTGGTTTGTGGCTTTTTATGTAATCATGAGCAGAATTAAAAGCTTTGAAAATATATTTGCAAGTGTCTTTCTGTCTTTTTCTGCACCTGTTATTGTCAGTTATGCAGAAACATTTCTTCAACAAGGAGGTCAGAGGTGATCTACAGAGAAGCAGCTGGCAGAGATTTTAGCTTTTTAGCTTTTTAGCTTTTTCATCAGGATAAATGCTCACTGACTCAGGCCTGAACCCTGAACCTCTGGATAAAAGATCATCTGTCCTTTCACCACAGTCTCGTATTCACATGTGGCTAATACCGCCCTCTTGTGGCCATGTGAATTGAAACTGCTGTCTGTCAGAGGGAAATGTGTTGCGATACCACAAAGCTACATGAGGGGGAGACATTGGGTAAAGAAGTATTCAGATCTGTTACTTCAATAAAAGTACTAATACTAACAATATAAAAATGCTCAGTTTCTTCAAAAATCCTGCTTCAAAATTGGTACTTCAAGTAGAACTATGTCAATATAAACAGGAAAATGTACTTAAAAAATCTTGCCTGTCACTGTATATATTTATATTTAGATTATTATTGTTGATGCATTAATATAAAAGCAGGATTTTACTGGAGTTGGTTGGGGTGGAGCATTTTGACCATGCATGAATCAACTGATTTTTTTTTTATCAATTGATTGATTGTTGCGTTATTTCTAAAATATGTCTTTCCTAATGTAGAATAGATAGAATAGATAGATAGATAGAATAGATAGATAGATAGATAGATAGATAGATAGATATAGATAGATAGATAGATAGATAGATAGATAGATAGATAGATAGATAGATAGATAGATAGATGTTTTAGTCTTCTGTGATTGTTGTAATATGTGTGGACTGTAGGTTGCCAACTACTTTTAGCACTTCTGGCACTTGTGACTTCCTCAGAGGTTAAAACTGAGAAACTGAAACCAGCAGTATATAATAAAGATGAAAGATAATATTTTGATTTCTGTCAGGAATGCATCACAAATTTAAGAATTTAGGAGCCTGTAAAGTAAAATTTGTATTGTTTTATAATTGTTCTTGTGACTGAACAATAGCTTCCAAACTTTCCTGATTTAAGTGAGTTAACAGTCACATCTATTTTTTACCATCTTTGTGACATGACCTTCTTGATCAGAGAAAGATCAACTCATCTAGACATTTTATAATTTACATGTGCAGTAACCTCACTGCAGAGCTGACAAACAAGATATTTGTCACACTTGGAGGAAATCTACGAAAATGTTAGAAATGAGACATTTGTTTTCTCATCACAGAATCAACTGAGGAGGACAAAGATCTCTCTAGAGGAAAGACAGCGCCACCTGAGGGAGGGGTACTGTTTCTACTGCGGTCAACTGGTTCACCAACTCGCCACCTGTACAGGAAAGGGGTTGACTCACCTGCCATGAGGAGGGCACTGGTGAGCAAACTTTCATTGGGCTTCACTCCCTGATCACCCAGGTAAAAATATCCATAAATAACCAGACTAGAGTTCAGGGGGTGTTAATTGACTCAGGGGCAGGTGAGAGCCTCATGGACTGAAATCTAGCCAAGAAGATCAGAGTAAAAACTATTCCTTTGTCCCACCCTGTTCAGGCGAGTGCCTTGGATGGACAATTGTTATTCAAAGTAATTCAATGCACCAAACCCATTCAGATAACACTGAATGATGACCGCACAGAAATCATGATAATTTGACTCAGCACAGCAGCCATTGATTTTGGTGTTTCTGTGACTAAAAAAACATAAACCTCATGTGAATTAGGACTCAGGCAAGACTTAGGGGTGGGGAGAAGCGTGTTAGGTCATGTAAGAAGATACAGGAGCCACAGACTGACTGCTGGCTCTCCAGAAACTGAAGTAGGCTCAGGCAATGACTCAGACTACCTAGACTAGTCCAAGGTACCCTCATATTATCTGTGTCACTACACTCCAAGGTAATGCACTAGACTCACACGTCCATGCACAAATGCCATCATCAGGGTGTCAAGCGAACCCTGTTTGTGATCAGGCAACAGTTCTGCTGGCCAGCTATGGAAAAGGAAATCTTCCAGTAAATGGGGGCCAATCCAATTAGTCTGCGCCCATAATCAGACCTCGCCTCGGGCCCAAATGGGCCTGCTACACCCGTTGCCTGTTCCTCAACATCCATGGTTCCACATTTCCGTGGACTTTATGACCGGAGCCACCTTCCAAAGGTAACACAGCCATTCTGACGGTGGTTGACTGCTTTTCTAAAATGGCACATTTCATTCCACTGACCAAGTTACCCTCTGCTAAGGAGATGGCAGAGGTCATGGTGACTCATATGTTCAGTATTCATGGTTTTCCCAGTGACATTGTTTCTGACAGAGGACAGAGGCAGTTCATGTCACGTTTTTGGAAAGAGTTTTGCAAGCTCTTTGGTAAAATTGTCAGCATATGCTCCGGCTACCACCCTCGGTCCAATGGCCAGACCAAATGGCTCAACCAAGAGCTGTAAACCTGCTTACAATGCCTCATCTTGCAGAACCAAGCCACTTGGAGTGATCACCTCACCTGGGTGGAATACACCCACAACACCCTACCCTCAGCTGCCAGTGTTGACAGATTGTGGGAATCAATCACTTCCTTTTAGGTTTAGTTGTCAGCCCCTTTATACATCAGTCATACGTGTGTTGGTACATTTACTTTGCTCAATTGAAACCTTTATTTGCAGTTATGTTAAACTCCTTGTCTAAGTGTAAAAAACATTACCAGCATTGTGTTTCCCTCAAACCAATGCAGAGCAGAGGCATAAGAGCAGAAGTAGTAGATGAGATTTAAAGATATGAATTCAAAAATCACTTATCATTTCTGAACAGTGTTTGACTTTATCCATTGGCTTTGAACTAAAAGAGACACTAATGACCAACTGTTAAATAAATAGGAATGAAGTATTGTGGAACTAGTAAAGTAAAATATTTACTCCTGAACATTTCTTCTTATTACTGAACAACAGTTTCAGAAATTTCCAGTTTCAAACAGTTGATAGGTGGTTCTCACACCTATTTTTAACAATCTCTGCAACTTCCTGATTCAAGAAGCTTGAACCACACAAGACTTTGATCATTTACATGTGCAGTAACCTCACTGCAGAGCTGACTCCACAAGATATTTGTCACACTTACAAAGCGATGGGGGAAATCTACATAAATGTTTTCTTATCATGGAATCAAAGAGGTAAGAATGAGGAGTCGGACAGAGAGGCTGACAGACAGTTTGAGCTGTTGTTATTAATGTTGTATCATTGACGCTGTTCACTGGTTTTCTCTGTGTTCAGGTCGCAGGAGCTCAGAGAGGAGATTTCATGGAGTTATTATTCTCCTTCTGGGGCTGCTGAGTGTTTTCCTGCTGGCTGGGCTCATCGGCCTCGCTGTCAACTGTGAGTCTGCTTTTCAAAATGAACTTATGAATTTTAAGGAGCATTATTCTGCCCTGAAGTGTTTTACTTAACTTTTTATTTGCCACCTTATCTTTTCTGTGATGTCTCCTTTCTTGACTTGAATTTCTTCCTTTACTTGTTGTCCTTAAAACTCATATATCAGTTTTGAAAAGCACCATGCTAAATTTCATGAACTGCATCAGCTTAAAACTTTATCATTGAAAAATGAGGAAGTACTTTATTGAATTACAGAAACTTCAGACAGTATCAGTATGAATGAATGAGGTATTTCCTCCTAAATAAACATATCTCTTTGTGACCCAACTCAGAGTGTAAAAGGGCCTGAGGGGTCAGAATCATAACCCTCAAGGCAATATAACTTACTAAAACTGAGTGGTGACACAAATAATTAAAACAAGTTCAAAAAGGAAGAGCGGCAGACATGCATTCAAACAAAAAGATGAGTTTATTTAAACAAAGATAATTAAAAAACAGGAAGTGTTAAGAGCTACGAAGCCTAAAAGAACAAAGGCGCTCAAGTAAGTATGAATAATAGCCTTTATTCTACAATATCAAAAAAAAAATTAGACTGATGATAAAAGTTTAAAACAAGGGCAGAGTGCTCGCTGTGGGGAGATCCTATCGTAGTCTAATATTCACACCGTGTGCTCACCTGGTGCCCACTAGAAAACAATTCAAACGCTACAAAGTTTTAAACACTGCACTGCACATGAGCAAGTTCAGACATGACTAAGTGACCGCCACCACTTTATATAACCACATAGCATGCAATAGTGTGACCCCAGGCGAGACTACTCCCCACAGACTGGCCCTCTATCCTAAAAATAACAACAATTTAAAATCAGTTGTTCTAGTAAAACTAAAATGAACAAGAAAGGATGTGTATAGATAATTAAAAAAACAACTCGTAAAACAAATACATTCAACCAATAAAAAAAAACTCAGGCAAAACAGCAGTCTGGATCTGGGCCTGAAAAAAGTGACAACAACTATTAAAAAAACATGTTAATACATTAGGATATAGCCCCACTACACTGCCTTTAAATACATTTCATACTTAAGGATGTAGGGGGCCTACTATGGAATCCCCTGGCTCTGTCTGGCTCAGTGGTCAAAACTCAACAAGGTGCACTCCTCAGTCTTCCTGTCAGATGGAAACACATATTACTATGAAGCACAGGGAAAACGCTAAGTTTAATTTAGCCACAGCCTACCTCTTGAGAAAAGCATCCACAGCCTACAGATTCACAGGACTGCAAAGATCTGCACACACCAGAGGCCTCAGACAAAGGAAATAAATGCTGCACCCTCACCTGGCCTTTTAAAGGCAGGCATATCTATCCCCACCTATTACTGGGTGGAGCTTACAAACCTAAACCAGGCTTCTAGGCCTAATTCAACCCTCACATCTTGATCTATTTCAAACCATTACTCAGTTTGTGGTTCAGCTGCAGAACTCTCCACCATCCGAGCCAACCTGACTGAGCGTCTCCAGGAGAGTAACACCAAGCTGGTTTCATAGATTGAAGAAAGAGACCAGCTGAAGGCCAACCTGACTGAAATGACTGAAGAGCTGAAGAGGCTTCAGAGTTTGTCCAAACAGAGTGAGGTGTTTGTCTGTGTGGGTCCTCCACAGCTGTCAGGACACACCGCCGCCTCATCAGATCGTGTTTCTATGACACTGTTATATCCCACTCAGTTTGCCTTGTCCCAATAACTTTATTTCACCTTTTTAAACATATATCTATGTTTGTGTAAGGCACCTTTTCCATCTAAAAATTGTATATCACATTACTATAACTGTAAGACTGAGAAGTAAAGCAGGAAGAAATTGGCATATCAAACTGATACCAGCAGTATGTAAAGTCACTGAAATTAGCTCCCACTTGACCTGCTGCAACATTAAAGTGACGTACAAATGCATGCATCAATGACCATGACGAAAGAATGTGATTATTCAAGTATAATTTCAAATGCACAGCTTTTACTCGTCACAGAGTATTTCTATACTGTGGTATCACTAGATTTTTTTAGTAAAAGGTCTGAATACTTCCACCACGGCTGGTGAGGAGTCATTTGAGGCAACTGCATGAAAACATTTAAGAGCCTCTTCAAGTGAGGTGGACTGAGGCAAGTCAACCAAATTATGTTACAAATATAATTCTGGTTTTGTTAATATTTTTTTTCCACATTTGGGGTTGAGCCTGTTTGGATTCATTGGCTACTGTGTGATAAATCTGCACTGAAAACATCCTCAGAATCCACAGCCTCCCAAAATCGATGTCTGATCTTTAACGTCTCATGTTTGATTTTACAGACAGAACTTGTCCTGCAGGATGGAGGATGCTCAGTTGTACCTGTTATTTCTTCTCCACTACATCTGCTTCTTGGGAACAAAGCAGACGAGACTGCAGAAACAAAGGAGCAGATCTGGTGGTCATAGAGAGTTATGAAGAACAGGTGTGTGATAATTTATCCTTTTTCTATGAACGTTTTCTGATTTCTGTAACTTCCATATTTACTATGGTTACAACTAAAATATAAATACAGGCTTTCTTTCCTTTATCTTGAACAGGAATTGCTCACTAAAATCATCAAGAAAGAAACTTGGATTGGTTTGAACGACAGAGAGAAAAAAGAAGGCGAAAGCGTCTGGAAGTGGATCGAGTGAGACTCCACTGACTCAGGCGTAAGTCTGACAGTGAATGTTTTATACCTTATTTAAATATAAACACAAATAAAGTATTAATGTACATTACTAGTTTTACTTTTTGTACAGATGTATAAATTGAATATAAAAGAATATCTAATAATATCTAAATAAACTCACATTATTGTTAATCTCTTAGATACTGGTGGAACAGGAAGCCTGATAATGGTGGTGGAGATCCACGGTGGGGTGAAGAGGACTGTGTACAAATCGTAGTTGGCATGAAGATGGAAGAAAACTGGAACGATCGGCAGGTGTGAAGACTCTCTGCAGTGGATCTGTGAAAAACTGCCTTAGCATTTAATGAGTTCTCATATGATGTAAATACCCTTTAACATGATATTGCATGTGTGATGAAAAGAGCATTTTGCTGTATCAACATGTAAAGGGTTGGAGGAAAGATTTTAGCATGTATCTGTACACCTGCACAGGTGAATTCACTGTACTGATGATTACATTACCATGTGTAATGAAACAGAGCTTCCTTTAAATTACCACAACTATTAAAGCTAACATCATACTGCATATACAATATAATGGAGCTTGACACTGAAATGCATTTATGAATATAATAAAATCCACTTTATCCAAGAAGTTAAATAAAACTACACAATACAGTGATACACCACTGTCCACAAATCCACATGCACGTGTTTCTGCTTTGTGTTTTTAATTCACACCTTCACATAGATGCATGCAGATGTGGCCGGAGGTCTCTTTCCTCCACGCCACTATATTGGCACTGTGCCGCCTGAGCTAGGGCGCACTGACAGATCAGGTGGCGCCGAGAGCGAAGTATTTAAATCCAGGTGGAGCACACCTTGACCTCTTTTCCTGGCCCTTCCGGTGGCTGCAGCCACCTTGTGTCACAAACATTTCTAAATAGGTAAGATGCGCTGCCGTCTCCTCATCCATTCATGCACGCAACATGCAGACTGTTTGTCGCTTGTGTGTGCGGGGGGAGTGATCGGTGCTTGGTTGTGGCACCGCAACTGCGTGGTGAGTCGCCTTGTCCGTAATTCTTTTGTGTAATGTGGCTTCCTGCTAACTTTTATTTTATGCTGCAGAGGGATTTTGCCGTTTGGCCCTCCATCTCCTCTGGGGTCGTGACGCTGCGTTGCACCGTTGGTATGTATGGGTTTCACTTTCGATTACGCAATTATCAATCAGCGTTATTTTATAATAAACGTACTTGTTTTACATTTTAGCCGTCCTGGGAAATTGCCAACCCTCCTGTGGGTTTATTAATCCCTGTCCAGCTCTGCTGTTTTGGCTCTATCGAGCTTTCCTGGTTTTGGCTCTGAAAGGCTGTTTTGGCTCGGAACCGTTCTGGCTCTGCGGGCTTGCGCGGCTCCATCGGGCCAGAACGGTTCTGGCTTCACGGCGTCGTTCATGCTCTCCCTCTCTGGAGGCGTTTGGCCCGGTTCTACGGGGGTCATCCGAGCCCTGCTGAACTCTTCTTTAGTCCATTAGGTTTCATTTCTTTTGTGTGATTTTGTTCTGTTTATGGTATTTTGGTTTGTCTTGGTTATATTTAGTAGATTGTTCTGTGTTCCTTGTTTTGTTTTAGGTTTGAGATCGTTTGTGGCTTGATTTTTAACATTTATTTTGTGTGCAGGTGCTGTGGGCCCGAGGCAGCAGCATCCCCTTTCCTGGTGGTGGTCGTCTTCATGAGTGCTTTATTTGGTGTAGCACGGGTGGTTTGGTTTGAGTTTTCTCCCCTTTTTGGTTAATGCTGCTGTGGTTAGCCCCAGCCCTATATTTTAATAATTGATCTCGCCCAAACGTTGATTTTAGATTTAGTTTTTTTTTTTTTTTCATTATATTGTTAAATAAAATGTTTTGATTAATTTGAACTGTCTCTGCCCTGTGGTGCAAACGAACCATGTCTGCCTATTACATTTGGGTTAGAAGTTTCCTGGGGGTGAAATTCCCCTGGTAGGCGTTGTCGCATTACGAACACATTTCTTCTTTCAACTGCACGCTCGTGCGCCCCTCGTCCCGCCACGCAAATCTTTTTCACACCCTCACCAATGGAGAAGTGCAACTCCAGGCTGTGAAATTAGTTGTGAATATCATTTCACAGGTTGAAAAAATCAGTGATCCTTATTTGCTTGCATAGAAAACCTCTCCAACAAAGAAGTCAGAGGTGATCTACAAAAAAAAAAGTTTCGCTGTGTAGCCAATGTTTACATTTTACCTTCAGAACATGCAATGAGTTAACAGAGGGATCATTTACCTTATCTTTTAGTTGGTTGATAATACTCAGGTATATTTTTCATTTTCAGGAAAGTGAATATATTCACCTCTGCCGCTGTTCTCTTTAGACAACGCTGAAGTTAGATTGTTAACCAACTGTTTATCCATTGATTGTCTGTTTTTTGTATCATCTTATTGATATTAAATTATCAATTATTAATTATTTCATATCAAACATTAACTTTGTCTGTCTGAGACCCACTATTAGTTTTGTTTTATGAAAATGCAAAAGAGATACATGTCGCAGACGTTTTTTAACATCTAGACCTCTTTGTACCAGGTCTAGATCAGAAATCACTGTGTACTGAGACTCCTAAAACCTGCCTAAAATACTTTTACATCAATAAGAGGTACAGAAAAATGGAAAATCAATTGCAAACAGCCAGTTAATTTCCCCGTAACTTTCCTTAACTGCCAAATCAGACTACTAGGTTTATTTCTTTGTATGAGTGTCTAAATAGTTAGTAGCGGTACTCTAGTACTATTAGAGTCTAATAGTAATTTTGCAATCTCTTTCTGACAATGAAGAATGAATGAGAAAAAATCTCTCACAGTACTGTCAAACTTTATTAATGCTCAGAACATGACACAAGACTAATACTGCTTTGTAAAGTGCATCACGATGAGAAGCTGTTCTCTATTTATTCATACCTCAGCCCATGATCAAACATAATAGAAATTTACATTTACATAATTTACATTAACTCACTCACAGGCAAAAGAAATGAAATAAACATGATATGTGTGTTGCAGTTTCCTTTACAGACTTCCAATCCATTTTTTTACTCTCCACAATTTAGTCTACTGGAAAAAGTTGAAAATCTGCATTATTGCTGGTAGGGGGAAAGGGAAAATTCCAGTGAAAACTGACTTTTTTGTGAACCTCTTAGGTACTGGGTCGATAAATCAGCCTGATAATGGTGGTGGAGATCCACGGTGGGGTGAAGAGGACTGTGTACATTTATGCATCCTGATAATGAAACTGAAGAAAACTGGAACGATCTGCGGTGTGATGAGTCTATGCAATGGATCTGTGAAAAACTGCCTTAGCAATTAATGAGATTTGAAATTATGCATTTGGAAAGACTCTGTAGTATGTTATTGTCAGTGTGATGAAGGACATCTTGCCGTTTCATATATTGTATATTTGACAGTTTTTAATGTAAATGATTGGAGGTCGGGAACAGAGATCTTTTTTTTACTCGCCAAAATCAAAAACATTTTAATGGTTCACATCCCCAATGAAGTGCAGGGATTTATAGCATGTATCTGCACATCTCTACAGGTGATCTGCCTGTTCTGATGACTACCATATGTAATGAAACAGAGCCGCCTGAAAGTTGTTTTTGTGTTTCTTATTTTCAATGCAATATTTACATTAGTATTTGCAAGATACATGAACATGAAGATACATATTCTACTGTGGTCAACTGGGCCACCAACTCGCCACCTGTACAGGAAAAGGGTCGACTCACCTGCCATGAGGAGGGCACTGGTGAGCAAACTTTCATTGGACTTCCCTCCTTGATTGCTGACCCAGGTAAAAATATCCATAAATAACCAGACTGGAGTTCAGGTGGTATTAATTGACTCAGGGGCAGCCTCATGGACTGGAATCTAGTCAAGCAGATCAGAGTAAAAGTAAAAACTATTCCTCTGCCCCACCCTGTTCAGGCAAGTGCCTTGGATGGGCAATTGTTATTCAAAGTGACTCAATGCACTGAACCCATTCAGATAACACTGAATGATGACCACACGAAAATTATGCAGTTTCACTTATTTGACTCAGCACAGCAGCCATTGATTTTGGGGTTTCAATGGCTACAACATAAAACCCTCATGTCGATTGGCACTCAGGCAAGATAAAGTGATGGGGAGAAGAGTGTCATGTTAGAAAATAAAGGACTCTGCTGGCTCTCCAGAAACTGAAGTAGGCTCAGGCAACGACTCAGACTACCCTGACTTGTCCAAGGTACCCTCATGTTATCATGACTTAAAGGAAGTATTTAACAAGTGCAAGGTAATGTCTCTCCATCTTCATCCATCTTCTGACTGCACTGTCGACCTGCTGCCTGATGCACCCATCCCCAAGAGACGCCGCTACTCCATATCCGCATCGGTACATCACCACCTCTATAAAGGCAGTTTTTCTTTGTGAGTAAGAAAGATGGTTCTCTCAGGCCATGCACTGATTAATGAATAACATTAATATTAAGAACCAGTACCCACTTCATTTAATCTTCTCTGTTTTTGAACTGCTTCAAACAGCCAAAGTGTTCATCAAGTTAGATCTCCGAAATTTGGATAAGGGAGGGAGGTGACTGGAAGACGGGGTTTAACACTCCTAGTGGACATTATTAGTATCTAGTCATGCCCTTTTGACTTTGAAATACTCCAGCTGTCTTGCAGACTTTTGTAGCTGCCTCTGTCTCGTTCCTGGGCTACATTATCACTGCCAACCAGGTACAGATGGACCCATCTAAGGTCAGTGCAGTGGCCAATTGGCCTACTCCAGACAGTAGGAAAAAAGACAATTGCTGGGCTTTGCAAATTTTTTACAGAACATTCATTCACAACTTCAGTACTGTTGCGGCACCCCTGCATGCTCTCACTACTCATTTTTTCAGTGCAGTCATTACTCATGTTTCCGCTGTAACATCTTCACAGGCTGCATACTTACAAGCACAGTTTGTACTTCCTGTCTGAATGAAAGGCCTGTTGTCGCTCTCTGACATCTAGCAGGTCATCAGATGTGCAGCAACATTTTGCATGTGTCAGTTTCAAAAACTAATAATAAAAATAAGACCTAATACCTTTATCAGTGTTGACAGATTGTGGGAATCTATCACTCCCTTTTAGGTTTAGTTGCCAGCCCCTTTATACATCAGTCATACTTGTGTTGGTACATTTACTTTTCTCATTCGAAACATTTATTTTGCAGATATGTTAAATTCAAACTCCTTGTCTAAGTGTAAAAAACATTGTAGTTGCCCCAAACCAATGCAGAGCAGAGGCGTAAGAGCAAAAGTAGTAGATGATGAGATTAAAAGATATGACTTCAAAGTTCACACCTATTTTTAACTATCTCTGTGACCTGGTCAAGAATGATGAGACCGGACACAAAATCAAATTCCTTTATTTGGGACTTGATACTTTTATTCCCCGACAGCACTTTGTAAAACACAGCATTAATTGTGTAATATTGAGACTTCAGAATATTCACATTAACAAACAGGATACTACTTAGCAAATAACTGTGGTGTTTCGGTCCATGCCCTGTTTGTTTTTTGGTCTTGTGTTTTCTTGTGCCTCATGTTTCTTGTATCGTCTTGTGTTCAGTGTGTTTAGTAGGTTTCTTGTGTCGCTTGTCTCCTCCTTGTCGGTCATGCCCTGTGTCTTGTGTTAGTTCTTGTCTCTTGTCTTTGAGTCATCCACAGTTCTGCTCACGTTCCCCTGTTTTATTTTGTATTCCTTCCTCTCCTCACATGTCTGTCATGTGACTTCCCATCCTTCTATCGTGTCCCGACTATCTGTTGAATGTCATGTCTGGTTTCTCGTTCTGGCGTGTCATGTTTTACTTTGAAATCCTAACTCTCCCTCTTCGTTTCAGGTCCCTTGACTTCCTGCCCTTGTGTGTTTCCCGCTGCCTGTGATGATGTGTCTGCCCTGCTCTGATTGTTTCCACCTGTTCCCTATTTCCTCTTGTGTATATATTGTCTGCATTTCCCTTGCCTTGTTGCCAGGTTGTTGTGTCTTGTTCATGTGACCATATCTATGTGTTCATTTTCCTGTTTGCTTCTTATGTGTCAAGACTATTGATCCAGCCATCAAGCCACGTCATAGATACCAAGCCTGTTTTGTAAGACTTTTCTTTATTAAAAACCTGCAAACCTTCCCCAGAGTCTGCGTCCTGCATTGGGGTCCTCCTGCTCTGTGTGCCATCGTAACAGAACGATCTGGCCCAGAAATGGACCCAGCAGACACGGTTGGCACCCGGGAACTCCAGCCACAGCCTCGGACCGCTAACCCTCAGCCACAGCCTCGGACCCACAGCCTTGGCTTCAGCCTTGGCTTCAGCCTAGCTACCAGCCCGCATCCCAGTCAACTGACATCCAGCCAGTTCAGTTGGGGTTCCTGAGCCTGCAACCGGCCAGCCCAGATCCCGACACCCAGTCATCTTCCTGGGAGGGGACCCACCTGGCTTTCTTCCTGGAGTACTTTCTTCCCGGAGTACCGAGGAGGCCGCAGAGGGAAGCCTGCCGGTTTCCAGCCTGCAAGCCCAGCAAGTCAGTGATTTCCTTGGGAGGGGACTCGCTTGGCGATCTTCCCAGCGTCTCCGGGAGGCCGCTGGGGAGGGCGTGGTCTCCAATGGCTGTTGCCATCCCGCCGTCCCAGTGCCACAGCCACAGAGGCCGAGAGCTTCCCAGTGCCCCAGAGACCGTTTACGCCGACGCCCCTGCCTGAGGGGTTCCGCTGCTTCGCCGTCATCGACCGCCTGAGGGGTACCGCCTCCTCCGTCTGTCTACTGAGAGCCTTCGCCTCCTCCGTCGGCATTGGCGCCGCCACCGCCGGCCACCAGAGGGTCCACATCTTCGCCATTGTGATTCCACACATACCATACATTTAGGATTCACCACACATTTATGATTCCACAGTTAATATTTTCATGCTATGTAAAAAATCTCAAAACACTATCTGGTCCTAATTCACTTGTCTACATATGTTTTTTTTTTTTTTTTTTTTTTTTCAGTCCTAGTAAAACATCATATTAAGGCAGCAGAGCTACAAAATTAATGAATGAGATATTTTCTGCTTAATAAATGTGACTCTTGATCTATTTCAAACCATTATTCAGTCTGTAGTTCAGCTGCACCTTATCATCTTTTAGTTTCGTGTTTTCAGGAAAGTGAATGTATTCATCCCTGCCGCTGTTCTCTTTAGATGACGCTGAAGTTAGATTGTTAACTGACTGTTTATCCATTGATTGTCTGTTTTTTATACATCTTATTGATATTAAATTATCAATTATTCATTATTTCATATCAAACATTAGCTTTGTCTGAGACCCACTATTAGTTTTGTCTTTTGAAAATGTAAACAATGTACATGTCACAGTCGTTTTTCACATCTAGACCACTTTGCACCAGGGACTACATCGAAAATCACTGTACTGAGACTCAAACCTGCCTAAAATAATTCTACATCAATAAGAGGTACAGCAAATGGACAATCAATGGACAAACAGACAGTTAATTTCCCCTTAACTTTCTCCTTAACTACCAAATCAGAAGCTAATTTCAGCATTGTTGTCTTTAGCAAAATGAGCTTAATGGTCTTTTGCCAGCTTTGGAAACTGAAACCAGTCTACCTTAAAGAGTATCTCGTGAGCACATGAAATTTTTTGTGCTCACGAGACCGTTACTAAAGGTGCGCACTGCAGAAAAAATTATTTTTTTTTTTCACTTTTTTTCTTGCACATGTCCCTCCGTAGACTTCATGACATAATTTTAGTTGGAACGTTTATTTAATAGTTAACAGAAGAGTCACTCTAAAGATGGTCACTCACAACATATGATGGTGAAAGCTGACACTGTGTTGGTTTGTGGCTTTTTATGTAATCACAAGCAGAATTAAAAGGGGGGAACACATGCAAAAAATAAAAAATCTTTCAGATTCTGGTGCACAGGGAAAAGTATGTGGTGCACACCAGAAAGTTTGTGTGCTCATGAAAAAGTTTTGCTGTGTAGGTAAAGTTTACATTTTACCTTCAGAACATGCAACAAGTTAACAGAGGGATCATTTATCTTATCAAATTTTAGTTGGTTGATGATACTATTAGGTATACTTTTAGCGTTTTCAGTTAAGTGAATACATCCACATCTGCCGCCGTTCTCTTTAGATGACAATGAAGTTAGCTTCCAATTTGGAATTTAAGGGGAAAGTTAAGGGGAAATTAACAAACCATGCTGACCACTACCTTTTATGGATATGAAATAATTTTACTCATTTTAGGTCAAACATTAACTTTGTCTGAGACCCAATAGTAGTTTTGTTTTTTGATAATGCAAAGAAGTCTTTTTTACATGTAGACGACTTTGGACCAGGTCTAGATCAATTAATGGACAAACAGTTAATTTCCCCTTAACTTTCCCTTTAATGGCCTAATCAGAAGCTAACTTCAGCGTTGTTCTCTTTAGTAAAATGAGCTTAATGGTCTTTTGCCAGATTGAAAACTGAAACCAGTCTACCTCAAAGAGTATCTCGTGAGCACATGAAACTTTTCCTGCTCACGAGACAGTTACTGGTGAGCACCAGAAACATAAAGTTATTTTTTACACTTTTTTTGCACTTTTTTTTTTCCTTCTTTTTGTCCTCAGATTAGAGGCTCTGTAGAATTCAAATGTGCATGAAATAATTTAAGCTGGAACGTTTATTTAATTAGTTAACAGAAGAGTCACTCTAAAGACGGTCACTCACAACATATGATGGTGAAAGCTGACACTGTGTTGGTTTGTGGCTTTTTATGTAATCATGAGCAGAATTAAAAGCTTTGAAAATGTATTCTCAAGTGTCTTTCTGTCTTTTTCTGCACCTGTTCTTGTCAGTTCTGCAGAAACAAGCAGCTGGCAGAGATTTTAGCTTCTTAGCTTTTTAGCTTTTTCATCAGGATAAATGCTCACTGACTCAGACCTGAACCCTGAACCTCTGGATAAAAGATCATCTGTCTTTTCACCACAGTCTCATATTCACATGTGGCTAATACCGCCCTCTTGTGGCCATGTGAGTTGAAACTGCTGTCTGTCAGAGGGAAATGTGTTGTGATGCTACAAAGCTTCATGAGGGGGAGACATTGGGTAAAGAAGTATTCAGATCTGTTACTTCAATAAAAGTACTAATACTACAATATAGAAATGCTCAGTTTCAGTGAAGGTCCTGCTTTGAATTTGTTACTTCAAGTACAAATATGTAAGTATAAGCAAGAAAATGGACTGTATTGTTTTGTTATTAGAAATAAACTGAAATTAATCAATGAAAAAGAAATTAAACGGTTCTATAGATAGATAGATAGATAGATAGATAGTCAGATAGATAGATAGATAGATAGATAGATAGATGTTCAGTTTTCTGTCATTGTAATATGTGGACTGAAAGTTGTCAACTACTTTTAGCACCTCTGGCACTTGTGACAAACCTCACAAGTTAAAAAACTGAGAAACTGAAACCAGCAGACCATCGTCCTTTACATATATGTGTATGTATCACTGTCCGTGTTGCAGATCTGACTTTCAATTTCACATTTTCCCACAGTATGAGCGATGGAGGAGATCTATGTCAACGCTGAACGCTGCAAACCTGTCGAACTAAAACCTTCAACAACTCAGTCAGGTAAGACTGTGAGTGTTCAGTCAATTCACAGTTGTGAATAGATGTATATAAAAAAGATAAAAAATTATATTTTGATTTCTGTCAGGAATGCATCACAAATTTAATAATTTAGGAGCCTGTAAAGTAAAATTTGTATTTTTTTATACTTGTTCTTCTGACTGAACAATAGCTTCCAAACTTTCCTGATTTAAGTGAGTTAATAGTCACATCTATATTTTTTTACCATCTTTGTGACATGACCTTCTTGATCAGAGAAAGATCAACTCGACTAGACATTTTATAATTTACATGTGCAGTAACCTCACTGCAGAGCTGACACACAAGATATTTGTCAAACTTACAAAGTGATGGAGGAAATCTATGAAAATGTTAGGAAATGAGACATTTGTTTTCTCATCACAGAATCAAAGAGGTAAGAATGAGGAGTTGGACAGAGAGGCTGACAGACAGTTTGAGCTGTTGTTATTAATGTTGTATCATTGACGCTGTTCACTGGTTTTCTCTGTGTTCAGGTCCCAGGAGCTCAGAGAGGAGATTTCATGGAGTTATTATTCTCCTTCTGGGGCTGCTGAGTGTTTTCCTGCTGGCTGGGCTCATCGGCCTCGCTGTCCACTGTGAGTCTGCTTTTTAAAATGAACTTAAGAACTTTTAAGGAGCATTATTCTGCCCTGAAGTGTTTCTTAAGTTTTTATTTGCCACCTTATCTTTTCTGTGATGTGTCTCCTTTCTTGACTTGAATTTCTTCCTTTACTTGTTGTCCTTAAAACACATATATCAGTTTTGAAAAGCACCACGCTGCCAAATTTCATGAAACTGCATCAGCTTGAAACTTTATCATTAAAAAATGAGGAAGTACTTTATTGAAGTACAGAAACTTCAGACAGTATCAGGATGAATGAATGAGGTATTTCCTCCTAAATAAACGTGTCTCTTGATCTATTTCAGACCATTACTCAGTTCGTGGTTCAGCTGCAGAACTCTCCACCATCCGAGCCAACCTGACTGAGCGTCTCCAGGAGAGTAACACCAAGCTGGTTTCATCGATTTAAGAAAGAGACCAGCTGAAGGCCAACCTGACTGAAATGACTGAAGAGACACAGTTTGTCCAAACAGAGTGAGTGTTTGTCTGTGTGGGTCCTCCACAGCTGTCAGGACACACCGCCGCCTCATCAGATCGTGTTTCTATGACACTGTTATATCCCACTCAGTTTGTCTTGTCCCAATAACTTTATTTTAGCCTCTCAGTTTATTTGAACATATATCTGTTTGTGTAAGGCACCTTTTATACAGCAGCTGCTGTTCATTGGCATGAAGTGGATCTTCAGCTCTATTTTTGAAAGACTGTCACTTTCCTTAAAAGATTGTGATCTACTTGATCTTTTTATTCTGATGTGAGCTAGAAATAATAATGTAAGTTATCTGTAAGTTATCAATAACCTGTGTTTTAATTTTACAGACAGAACTTGTCCTGCAGGATGGAGGATGTTTGATTCTACCTGTTATTTCTTCTCCACTACGTCTGCTTCTTGGGAACAAAGCAGACGAGACTGCAGAGACAAAGGAGCAGATCTGGTGGTCATAGAGAGTTATGAAGAACAGGTAGTGTGATAATTTATCCTTTTTCTGTGGACTTTTACTTTATCTGAGTCAGAGGTCTGAATATAAAGTGTGTTGTAGGTTGTTTTGATTATACAAACCTTTGTATGAGATATGTAGTCAAACTCTTGAAATACCTTACTCAATAACACAATGAAGCTTGGCAAGGAAGTCTTAGTCACCAAAACATTCAAGTAATTCAGTCCTGGTAAAAAGAGAATGCACACATATAGTGATATACTGATTAGGTTACAATAATAATATTCAAATTCAAAATTTCAAATTTATTTATTTAAAGCCCAGAATCACAAACTCAAAATTGTTTGCCTCGGAGGGCTTTACAATCTGTACAGTTGTGACACCCTCTGTCCTTAGACCCTCAAACCGAAGTCAGGAAAAACTTCAAAAAAGCCTTTATGGGACAAAAGAAGAAACCTGAGGAAGAGCCACAGATGAGGGATCCCTCTCCCTGGGACGGACAGACGTGCAATAGATGCCACATGTACAGAGAACATCATCATCAGTCATATATGGAGTTATACATGGGTCGTAATAAACTGTAGATAAACTGAGTTCATGGGTTTAGTCCATGTGTGAAGGTATCACAGGTAATGGAAAAGGAGTCCATGAGTCCAGGTGCATCTCTAGATGTCCTCATATGGAGCTCTGGGCCACTCGAACCTTCTCTCCACAACACAGACACAGATCATGTCCCCACCAGGCCAGTGAACCTCAGTCAGATGGACCACATCCAGAATTAGTGAGGAACCTGCACTAACATGCACTTTACAGGACATAAGAGTATTCACATTAACCACTTTAACACTTTTACCAATTTAACTAATTCAAATGTTTTAAGGGAATTATTCAGATCAGTTCCTGAAACGTCCATATTTACAATGAGTGCAACTAAAATATAAATAGTGGATTTTATTTTCTTTACCTTGAACAGGAATTGCTCACTAAAATCATCAAGAAATTTACTTGGATTGGTTTGAACGACAGAGAGAAAGAAGGCGACTGGAAGTGGATCGATGAGACTCCACTGGCTCAGGCGTAAGTCTGATAGTGAATGTTTTACACCTTATTTAAATATAAACACAAATAAAGTATTAATGTACGTTACTAGTTTTAGCTTTTATATGCGTGTCTAAACAATTAATATCTAATAGTACTTTTGCAGTCCCTTTCTGACAATGAAAAACAAGACAAAAGTCTCTCACAGTACTGTTCAAACTTTATTAATGCTCAGAACATGACAAGACTAAAACTGCTTTGTAACGTGCATCACGATGAGAAGCTGTTCTCTATTTATTCATAACTCAGGTCCAGTCCCTCTGATCAAGGTTTCATTCAGCATGATCAAACATAATGGAAATTTACATTTACATAATTTACATTAGTTCACTCACAGGCATCTTCTTCTTCTTCATCCGCTTGGTCCGGGACCGGGTCGCGGAGGCAGCAGTCTGAGCAGAGATGCCCAGACTTCCCTCACCCCAGACACTTCCTCCAGCTCTTCCGGGGGGACTCCCGAGGCGTTCCCAGGCCAGCCGAGAGACATAGTTTCTCCAGCGTGTCCTGGGTCTTCCCTCGAGGCCTCCTCCCGGTGGGACATGCCTGGAACACCTCCCTAGGAGGCGTCCAGGGGGCATCCGAAACAGATGCCCAAGCCACCTCAGCTGACTCCTCTCGATGCGAAGGAGCAGCGGCTCTACTCCGAGCTCCTCCCGAGTGACCGGAGCTTCTCACCCTATCTCTAAGGGAGCCCAGCCACCCTGCGGAGGAAACTCATTTCGGCCGCTTGTATCCATGATCTTGTCCTTTCGGTCATTACCCAAAGTTCATGACCATAGGTGAGGGTGGGAACGTAGATTGACCGGTAAATCGAGAGCTTCGCCTTTCGACTCAGCTCCTTCTTCACCACGACGGTCCGGTACACCGACCGCCGCATAACTGCGGACGCTGCACCAATCCGCCTGTCAATCTCACGCTCCATCTTTCCCTCACTCGTGAACAAGACCCCGAGATACTTGAACTCCTCCACTTGAGGCAGGACCTCTCCACCCACCTGGAGAGGGGCATGCCACCCTTTTCCGGTCGAGAACCATGGCCTCGGATTTGGAGGTGCTGATTCTCATCCCAGCCGCTTCACACTCGGCTGCAAACCGCTCCAGTACATGCTGAAGGTCCTGGCCTGATGAAGCCATCAGGACAACATCATCCGCAAAAAGCAGAGATGAAATCCTGTGGTTCCCAAACCGGACTCCCTCCGGCCCTGGCTACGCCTAGAAATCCTGTCCATAAAGATTATGAACAGGACCGGTGACAAAGGGCAACCCTGCCGGAGTCCAACATGCACTGGGAACAGGTCTGACTTACTGCCGCAATGCGAACCAAGCTCCTGCTCCGGTCCGTACAGAGACCGAACAGCCCTTAGCAAAGGCCCCGGACCCCATACTCGCGGAGCACCCCCACAGAATACCACGAGGGACACGGTCGAATGCCTTCTCCAGATCCACAAAGCACATGTGGACTGGTTGGGCAAACTCCCATAAACCCTCAAGCACCCTGTGGAGGGTATAGAGCTGGTCCAGTGTTCCACGACCAGGACGAAAACCGCATTGTTCCTCCTGAATTGAGGTTCGAGGGCTATCAGGCCGAATTCTCCTCTCCAGTACCCTGGCGTAGACCTTCCTGGGGAGGCTGAGAAGTGTGATCCCCCTGTAGTTGGAACACACTCTCCGGTCCCCCTTTTTAAAAAGAGGGACCACCACCCCAGTTTGCCACACCAGAGGCACTGTCCCCAACCTCCATGCAATGTTGCAAAGGCGTGTCAGCCAAGACAGACAGCCCACAACATCCAGAGATTTGAGGTACTCAGGGCGGATCTCATCCACCCCGGCGCCTTGCCACTGCAAGGAGCTTACGAACTACCTCAGTGACTTCGGCTTGGGTGATGGACGAGTCCACCTCAGAGACCCCAGCCTCCGCTTCCTCATTGGAAGGCAAGTCGGTGGGATTGAGGAGATCCTCGCAAGTGATTTCTTCCACTGTCCGACAATGTCCCCAGTCGAGGTCAACAGCTTCCCACCTGCACTGTAAACAGTGTTGGCAGAGTACTGCTTCCCCCTTCTGAGGCGCCGGACGGTTTGCCAGAATCTCTTCGAGGCCGACCGATAGTCCTCCTCCATGGCCTCACCGAACTCCTCCCAGACCCGAAGTTTTTGCCTCCAGGACCGTCCTGGGCTGCGGCTTGCTTTGGCCTGCCGGTACCTGTCAACTGCGTCGCAGAGTCCCACAGGCCAACATGGTCCGATAGGACTCCTTCTTCAGCCTGACGGCATCATCCTTACTTCCGGTGTCCACCACCGGGTTCGGGGGTTGCCGCCACGACAGGCACCAGAGACCTTGCGTCCACAACTTCGAACTGCCGCAGTCGACAATGGAGGCAGAGAACATGGTCCACTCGGACTCAATGTCTCCAGCCTCCCTCGGAATCTGTGAGAAGCTCTTCCGGAGGTGGGAGTTGAAGACCTCCCTGACAGAGGGCTCGGCCAGACGTTCCCAACAGACCCTCACAATACGTTTGGGTCTGCCAGGTCTGTCCAACTTCCTCCTCTGCCAGTGCCAGCGGATCCAACTCACCACCAGGTGGTGATCGGTTGACAGCTCAGCCCTCTCTTTACCCGAGTGTTCCAAGACATACGGCCGGAGATCAGATGAAACGACAACAAAGTCGATCATCGACCTCCGCCTAGGGTGTCCTGGTGCCACGTGCACTGATGGACACCCTTATGCTTCGAACATGGTGTTCAGTTATGGACAAACTGTGACTAGCACAGAAGTCCAATAACAGAACACCGCTCGGGTTCAGATCGGGGAGGCCGTTCCTCCCGATCACGCCCCTCCAGGTATCACTGTTGTTGCCCACGTGAGCGTTGAAGTCCCCCAGTAGAACAATGGAGTCCCCAGTCGGAGCACTATCAAGCACCCCTCCCAGGGACTCCAAGAAGGCCGGGTACTCTGTACTGCTGTTCTGGCCCGTAGGCACAAACAACAGCAAGAGACCTATCCCCAACCCAAAGGCGCAGGGAAGCGACCCTCTCGTTCACCGGAGTGAATCCTGAACTCCAACACATGGCGGCTGAGCTGGGGAGCTATAAGCAAGCCCACACCAGCTCAGCCGCCGCGCTCACCCTGGGCAACTCCAGAGTAGTGGAGGGTCCAGCCCCTCTCAAGGAGCTTGGGTTCCAGAGCCCAAGCTATGCGTGGAGGTGAGCCCGACTATCTCTAGCCGGTACCTCTCAACCTCCCGCACGAGCTCAGGCTCCTTCCCCCCCAGCGAGGTGACATTCCATGTCCCTATTGCCAAAGTTTTGGTCCAGGGATTGGGTCGCCGAGGCCCCCGCCACGACTGCTACCCAAACCACATTGCACCGGCCCCTCATGGACCTTCCTGCGGGTGGTGAGCCTACTGGAAGGCGGGCCCACGTCGCCATTTCGGGCTGAGCCCGGCCGGGTCCCGTGGGCAAAGACCCGGCCACCAGGCGCTCAGCCTGCGAGCCCCAACCCCAGGCCTGGCTCCAGGGTGGGGCCCCGGTAACGCCAATCCGGGCGACGTAACGGTCCTTGATGTTCTTCTGTTCATGATGGGCTTGTGAACCGCTCTTAGTCTGGCCCCGTCACCTAGGACCTGTTTGCCATGGGAGACCCTACCAGGGGCGTAATGCCCCCGACAACATAGCTCCTAGGATCATTCGGGCACACAAACCCCTCCACCACAGTAAGGTGGCGGTTCAGAGGAGGCACTCACAGGCAAAAGAAATTAAATAAACATGATATGTGTGTTGCAGTTTCCCTCACAGACTTCAAATCCAGTTTTTTTCTCTCCACAATTTAGTTCACTTCAAAACTTGAAAATCTTCATTATTGCAGGTAGAGGGAAAGTAAAAAACCCAGTGAAATCTCACTTTTCTGTTAACTTCCTAGGTACTGGTTTAGAAAGCAGCCTGATAATGGTGGTGGAGATCGGCAGTTGGGTGAAGAGGACTGTGTACATATGCGACATGATGTGAAAACTGAAGAAAACTGGAACGATCTGCCGTGTGATGCTTCCCTGCCATGGATCTGTGAAAAACTGCCTTAGCATTTTATGAGTTTTGAAGTAATGCATATAGAAATACTCAAATCAAAAATGTTTTACTGGTTCACAGCCCCAATTAAGCTCAATGCGCAATTTTTAGCTTGTATCTGCACACCTGCACAGGTGATCAAGTGGTGGACAATTGTTATTCAAAGTGACTCAATGCACTGAACCCATTCAGATAACATTGAATGATGACCACACAGAAATGACGTTGTTTCACTTATTTGACTCAGCACAGCAGCCATTGATTTGGAGGTTTCCGTGGCTAAAAAACATAAACCTCAGGTTGATTGTCACTCAGGCAAGATTAAAGGGTGGGGTGAAGATTATTAGGTCATGTTAGAAAATACAGGACTCTGCTGGCTCTCCAGAAACTGAAGTAGGCTCAGGCAAAGACTCTGACTTGTTTTTAACAAGTCCAAGTCAATGTCAGTTCCATCTTCTGACTGCGCTATCGACCTGCTGCCTGATGCACCCATCCCCAAAGGGACGCCTCTACTCCATCTCTGTGCCGGAGAGAGTGGCCATGGACAAGTACATCACCAACTCTTTAAAGGCAGGAATAATCCGTCCGTCCTCATCAGGGTTTTTCTTTGTGAGTAAGAAAGATGGTTCTCTCAGGCCATGGCTACAGCTCACTGAATTACTGTTAAGAACCATTAGCCACTTTATTTAATCTCCTCTGTTTTTTAACGGTTCAAACAGCCAATGTGTTCACCAAGTTAGATCTCTGAAATGCTTTTCTGAAATGCTCAACTTTTCAGTGCAGTCGTTACTCATGTTTCCGCTGTAACATCCTCACAGGCTGCATACTTACAAGCACAGTTTGTGCTTCCTTTCTGAATGAAAGGCCTGTTGTCGCTCTCTGACATCTGGCAGGTCATCAGATGTGCAGCAATGTTTTTGCATGTGTCTAAAACTAATAAAAAAGAAGACCTAATACCTTTGTCAGTGTTGGCAGATTGTGGGAATCAGTCACTTC
>CM041550.1:5003764-5022612 GCA_023238725.1 Scortum barcoo
ACTCAGACCTGAACCCTGAACCTCTGGATAAAAGATCATCTGTCTTTTCATCACAGTCTCAATATTCACATGTGTCTAATACCGCCCTCTTGTGGCCATGTGAATTGAAACTGCTGTCTGTCAGAGGGAAATGTGTTGTGATGCCACAAAGCTTCATGAGGGGGAGACATTGGGTAAAGAAGTATTCAGATCTGTTACTTCAATAAAAGTACTAATACTGCAATATAGAAATGCTCAGTTTCTGCAAAAATCCTGCATCAAAATTGGTACTTCAAGTAGAACTATGTCAATATAAACAGGAAAATGTACTTAAAAAAATCTTCCCTGTTACTGTATATATTTATATTTAGATTATTATTGCTGATGCATTAATATAAAAGTAGGATTTTACTGGAGTTGGTTGGGGTGGAGCATTTTGACCATGCATGAATCAACTGATTCTTTTTTTTTATCAATTAATTGATTGTTGTGTTATTAGAAATTAATTCATGCAAAAGGAAATGAAATGGTTTTATATGAAAAAATCATGTTACTGTCTTTTCCTAATGCAGAATAAATAAATGAATGAATGAATAGATAGATAGATAGATAGATAGATAGATAGATAGATAGATAGATAGATAGATAGATAGATAGATAGATAGATAGATAGATAGATAGATAGATAGATAGATAGATAGATAGATAGATGATAGATTTTCGTCCTCTGTCATTGTAATATATGTGGACTGTAGGTTGTCAACTACTTAGCTTTTAGCACCACTGACACTTGTGACTTCCTCAGAGGTTAAAAGCTGAGAAACTGAAACCAGCAGACCCATCATCCTTTACATATATGTGTATGTATCACTGTCCGTGTGCTGCAGATCTTACTTCCTGTGTCACATTTTTCCACAGTATGAGTGATGGAGGAGATCTATGTCAACGCTGAACGCAGCAAACCTGTCGAACTAAAACCTTCAACAACTCAGTCAGGTAAGACTGTGAGTGTTCAGTCTATTCACAGTTGTGAATACATGTATATAATAAAGATCAAAGATAATATTTTGATTTCTGTCAGGAATTTATCACAAATTTAAGAATTTAGGAGCCTGTAAAGTAAAATTTGTATTTTTTTATACTTGTTCTTGTGACTGAACAATAGCTTCCAAACTTTCCTGATTTAAGTGAGTTAATGGTCACATGTATTTTTTACCAGCTTTGTGACATGACCTTCTTGATCAGAGAAAGATCAGCTCGACTAGACTTTTATAATTTACATGTTCCAGTAACCTCACTGCAGAGCTGACACACAAGATATTTGTCACACTTACAAAGCGATGGAGGAAATCTATGAAAATGTTGGAAATGAGACATTTGTTTTCTCATCACAGAATCAAAGAGGTAAGAATGAGGAGTTGGACAGAGAGGCTGACAGACAGTTTGAGCTGTTGTTATTAATGTTGTATCATTGACGCTGTTCACTGGTTTTCTCTGTGTTCAGGTCGCAGGAGCTCAGAGAGGAGATTTCATGGAGTTATTATTCTCCTTCTGGGGCTGCTGAGTGTTTTCCTGCTGGCTGGGCTCATCGGCCTCGCTGTCCACTGTGAGTCTGCTTTTCAAAATGAAAATTGTGAACTTTTAAGGAGCATTATTCTGCCCTGAAGTGTTTCTTAACTTTTAATTTGCCACCTTATCTTTTCTGTGATGTCTCCTTTCTTGACTTGAATTTCTTCTTTTACTTGTTGTCCTTAAAGCACATATATCAGTTTTGAAAAGCACCATGCTAAATTTCATGAACTGCATCAGCTTAAAACTTTATCATTGAAAAATGAGGAAGTACTTTATTGAAGTACAGAAACTTCAGACAGTATCAGTATGAATGAATGAGGTATTTCCTCCTAAATAAACGTGTCTCTTGATCTATTTCAAACCATTACTCAGTTCGTGGTTCAGCTGCAGAACTCTCCACCATCCGAGCCAACCTGACTGAGCGTCTCCAGGAGAGTAACACCAAGCTGGTTTCAGTCGATTGAAGAAAGAGACCAGCTGAAGGCCAACCTGACTGAGCATCTCCAGGAGAGTAACACCAAGCTGGTTTCATCGATTGAAGAAAGAGACCAGCTGAAGGCCAACCTGACTGAAATGACTAAAGAGCTGAAGAGGCTTCAGAGTTTGTCCAAACAGAGTGAGTGTTTGTCTGTGTGGGTCCTCCACAGCTGTCAGGACACACCGCCGCCTCATCAGATCGTGTTTCTATGACACTGTTATATCCAACTCAGTTTGTCTTGTCCCAATAACTTTATTTTAGCCTCTCAGTTTATTTAAACATATATCTGTTTGTGTAAGGCACCTTTTATACAGCAGCTGCTGTTCATTGGCATGAAGTGGATCTTCAGCCTCTATTTTTGAAAGACTGTCATTTCCTTAAAAGATTGTGATCTACTTGGTGTTGATGCAATTTATTTTGTGGTGCAGTTTCAGTATTTTCACTTCCTGGCCTTTCTTTTGATTCTGATGTGAGCTAGAAATACTAATGTAAGTTATCTGTAAGTTATCTTTAACGTCTCATGTTTGATTTTACAGACAGAACTTGTCCTGCAGGATGGAGGATGCTCAGTTGTACCTGTTATTTCTTCTCCACTACGTCTGCTTCTTGGGAACAAAGCAGACGAGACTGCAGAAGACAAAGGAGCAGATCTGGTGGTCATAGAGAGTTATGAAGAACAGGTAGTGTGATAATTTATCCTTTTTCTGTGGACTTTTACTTTACCTGAGTCAGGGGTCTGAATATAAAGTGGGTTGTAGTTGTTTTGAGTACACAAACCTTTGTATGAGATATGTAGTTATAGTTAAACAAATGTTATAAATGATTTTTTTTTTCTCAATTCTGGAAACTTCCGTACTTACTATGGTTATAAAATATAAATAGGTTTTGTTTATCTTGAACAGAAATTCCTCACCGATTTCATCAAGGAATTTACTTGGATTGGTTTGAACGACAGAGAGAAAGAAGGCGACTGGAAGTGGATCGAATGAGACTCCACTGACTCAGGCGTAAGTCTGACAGTGAATGTTTTACACAAATAACACAAAGAAAGTATTAATGTACGTTGCTAGTTTTAGCTTTTGTATGAGTGTCTAATCAATTAATATCTAATAGTACTTTTGCTGTCCCTTTCTGACAATGAAAAACAAGACAAAAGTCTCTCACAGTACTGTCAAACTTTATTAATGCTCAGAACATGACACAAGACTAAAACTGCTTTGTAACATGCATCATGATGAGAAGCTGTTCTCTATTTATTCATACCTCGGTCCAGTCCCTCTGATCAAGGTTTCATTCAGCATGATCAAACATAATGGAAATTTACATTTACATAATTTACATTAATTCACTAGGCTACAGAAATGGCAAAAGAAATTAAATAAACATGATATGTGTGTTGCAGTTTCCCTCACAGACTTCAAATCCATTTTTTTTCTCTCCACAATTTAGTTCACTTCAAAACTTGAAAATCTTCATTATTGCAGGTAGAGGGAAAGTAAAAAACCCAGTGAAATCTCACTTTTCTGTTAACTTCCTAGGTACTGGTTTAGAAAGCATCCTGATAATGGTGGTGGAGATCCACAGTGGGGTGAAGAGGACTGTGTACATATGCGACATGATGAAAACTGAAAACTGAAGAAAACTGGAACGATCTGCAGTGTGATGCTTCCCTGTCATGGATCTGTGAAAAACTGCCTTAGCATTTTATGAGTTTTGAAATTATGTAATAGTATGCATATATATATTGAAATACTCAAATCAAAAATGTTTTACTGGTTCACAGCCCCAATTAAGCGCAATGATTTTTAGCTTGTATCTGCACACCTGCACAGGTGATCTGCATGTGCTGATGACTACCATATGTAATGAAACAGAGCTAACTTGAGGTCAACCTTCCTGGACTCCTTCAGTTCAGTTCAGCAGACAGTGCCACCACGAGCATCAGAGGAACCACTGAGGAGTACAAAGATCTCTTCAGAGGAAAGACTGCACCGCCTGAGGGAGGGGTGCTGTTTCTACTGGGCCACCAAACTTCCACCTGTACAGGAAAAGTGTCGGTTCAGCAGCCATGAGGAGGAAGCTGGTGAGGAAACTTTCATTGGACTTCCCTCCTTGATTACTGACCCAGGTAAAAATATCCATAAATAACCAGACTGGAGTTCAGGTCATATTGATTGACTCAAGGACAGCCTCATGGACTGGAATCTAGCAAAGCAGATCAGAGTAAAAACTATTCCTCTGCCCCACCCTGTTCAGGCGAGTGCCTTGGATGGACAATTGTTACTTCAAAGTGACTCAATGCACTGAACCCATTCAGATAACATTGAATGATGACCACACAGAAATGACGTAGTTTCACTTATTTGACTCAGCACAGCAGCCATTGATTTGGGGGTTTCCATGTGGCTAAAAAAACATAAACCTCAGGTTGATTGTCACTCAGGCAAGATTAAAGGGTGGGGTGAAGATTATTAGGTCATGTTAGAAAATACAGGACTCTGCTGGCTCTCCAGAAACTGAAGTAGGCTCAGGCAACGACTCAGACTACCCTGACTTGTTTTTAACAAGTCCAAGTCAATGTCAGTCCCTCTTCATCCATCTTCTGACTGCGCTATCGACCTGCTGCCTGATGCACCCATCCCCAAAGGGACGCTTCTACTCCATCTCTGTGCCGGAGAGAGTGGCCATGGACAAGTACATCACCAAATCTTTAAAGGCAGGAATAATCCGTCCGTCCTCATCAGGGTTTTTCTTTGTGAGTAAGAAAGATGGTTCTCTCAGGCCATGGCTACAGCTCACTGAATTACTGTTAAGAACCATTAGCCACTTTATTTAATCTCCTCTGTTTTTGAACTGCTTCAAACAGCCAATGTGTTCACCAAGTTAGATCTCTGAAATGCTTTTCTGAAATGCTCAACTTTTCAGTGCAGTCGTTACTCATGTTTCCGCTGTAACATCCTCACAGGCTGCATACTTACAAGCACAGTTTATGCTTCCTTTCTGAATGAAAGGCCTGTTGTCGCTCTCTGACATCTGGCAGGTCATCACATGTGTCTAAAACTAATAAAAAAGAACACCTAATACCTTTGTCAGTGTTGACAGATTGTGGGAATCAGTCACTTCCTTTTAGGTTTAGTTGCCATGGGTACCGCACATCACTTAACCACAGCAAATGCTTTCAGTTTAACAGAAAAAAAAACATTAAATATATATACACATATATATATATATATATATATATATATATATATATATATATATATATACATACATATACATATCAGATCAATGAGGCATACAGGCCATGAATAAGAAATAGAAATTCAAAACTTGTAATGTTAACAAGAATTTAAGTTGATAAAAAAATCTTACACAACAAATACTGATAAAATATGTATTATTATAATTTTTATGATGAGTCTTAATCGGAACGGTCAATTTTGACCAGGAACACAAAATTGTTGACAAAATTGTTAACATGAAATTGACACAACATGATTGACAAATATATATGTGTGTGTGTGTGCATATATATATATATATATATATATATATATATATATATATATATATATATATATATATATATATATATAAGCATTAGCAGCTTTGTGGTTACCCCAAAACCAATGTAGAGTATGGGCATGAGAGCCATGAGAGCTGAATAACTAGTATTTGACTTTATCTATTGGCTCTAAACTAAAGGAGACACTTACTTACTAACTGTTTTAAATAACAACTAACAGGAATGAAGCATTGTGAACGTTGGGTTAAGATTTTTTTTGTTAAAGATACTCCAAGAAGTTTCCGAAAAAATAACATTAAGATGTTGATTTCTGTCAATAAATGTTGTCAAGTAAGGTTGAAAATCCCTCTCTGCCATCACTATGAAGGCCTTACAACAGGCCCACCTAGGAGCAGTAAGGTACTGTTCATCTAAAGATAACAGGAATCAGGGGTGCTTTCCACCGAGGCAATGTAACACAATGCATATACAAGCAAGAGCAGTATGTAACCATATATGATGATTAAAGTAACTATGACCGAGAGTTAAGTAAAATGTGAAATAATTAATGAAGTGATTTTTGAGATTTTATAATCTTTTAATGAATCAATATGAATGATTTGATGAAATGATCATGTATAAGAGGTGTAAAAACTGTTGATTTGTGTGTTGTAATCATCTTGTGACTGTCTTGTGACAATGAAGTCATCCTTAGCTAGCAAAACGGGAAAAAGAAGAAGTAAGCTTGACCAGCGACTGTAACCAATGATAAGGTCAGATATGAAAACATAACCAAAAAAAAAGGGGTTAAAGTGGGTATCAACCAGGTATCAGACCATATCACGTAAGAATAAATAAATTATAAAAAGGTATAAAAGGGAGAGTAAAAGGGAAGTTCAGGGTTAGTCTTCGGGGGATCTTCGGCAGCTGAGACCTGATGTCAGATCGACCACATCTTAGGCATTAAAACTCCAGCTGAAAAATCACCACAAGAGAGAGAGTTTTTGAGCAGTTATTCAACATCAAGAAATTTCCAGATTGACTTCAACTGAAAATAGAGGATCGACCGAACGAAGATTATCCATTGCCACCCAGTTAAAGAACTTCAAATTCAAACTCTGGACATTCTCTCCGCTCATGCAGCGAAGATTGTGAACACTGTATTATTTTAGGACTTTGTACAAGGTCAAGATTTTTACCAGATTTCACAACTTGGCTGAAAAGAGGAACCGCTATGGCCAAGTGGCTCTTCTCTTTTTCTCTATTTTTGGGACATTTTCCACACAGCATCAGCCTCTGATTCAGGTCATATTATTGAAATTTTAATCATTACATTTTTAAATTAACTATTAACTTTAATTGATTTTAATTATTCAACTATTATTTTAATCGTAATTTTTATGCTGTATGCTTGCCCTTGCCTATTTCTGCAATAAAACTAAGCACTGCAATTAAAGTATAGAATCTGGACATTGGATTTTTGATTGGAAATGTGTTTTGGGTAATAGGGTGTGTCATCATCACAGAGGTTCTATTTTTGGATTACTCTAGCCAACAAAATCAACCGACCCTTGGGACCTGCTGTCCAGGTCTCTAAATTTATTCCTAGTAACCACACCAAGTGCCAGGATCACTTAGAGGAGAGCTGCCGTGAACGGGCGTGGCCGATCGGGTACTGGGCTCATTGGCTATTCAGCCTAGTGCCAGGTTGGAGGTAGCAGGGTAGATGCTCGGATGTAGGCAGTGAGAAACTAGGCGAGTCTCCTCGACACCATCTTAAATTATCCCTAAAGTAAACTACTAGGTAATACCTATAGGCTATTAGGGATCGGACCCTTTAAACGGAGAGCTGGTCCAGTTCCACCTGTACAGGGGAAAACTCGGGATTCAACAATGTATATTTCTGTACACTTTTTCTTGAGACTGAAAAACAGCTTATGAAATTTCCTGTTTCAAATCAGTTCATAAGTGGTTTTCACAACTATTTTTAATCTTTGTGACTTCCTGATTCAAGAAGATTCAGATTCAGATTCCTTTATTTGTCCCACAGCAGGGGAAATTTATGGCAGCGCAACAGCAGCGAAAACACACAATGTGTAAAATAGACAGTAAGAAATGCAAGACATAGAATAAAATAAGAAATAATAATAAAATATAGAATATAAAAAATAAATAAAATATGATGAATAAAATAAAAATAAAGATAATAAAGAATAAAGTAGTCCAAGAGAATCATTATAACTATGACTGTAAGTATACCTGTACATAGTACAGAGGGAGTGTGCCTGAGAATATACATATAAGAAATATATAGTATCTCAGGTATAAATGAGTGCAAAACAGTGAAACAGTGAAATGAACAGCTGAACAGAAGTGTAGCGTTATTGCACAGAGTCCAGTTATAAATCAGTTATTTGTTGTTTATTTGTTTATTGTCTATTGTCTGCAGACTAGCAGGGCATTTGTTTGTTGTGTAGTCTGACAGCGAGGTTGAACCCCACAAGACTTTGATCACTTACACGTGCCAAACAAGACTGTTCCGATGCGTTGTTGCTGCTCGGCGTTACTGCTATGCTATATGCGATGCGATTACATTCAAGAAGAAAGGTAATTATCTAACACATTTTGATTCTGAACGTAAGGTGTTATTGTTAGCCTTTGTTGTAAGCTAACATGCTAGCTAGCTACCTAGCATTGACTACACATCGGTCACATTGCGATTAAACAAATTTAATGAACAACTGACACACCAATTTCCACCTTTACAGGTAATCCTGCGGCTGGTGGCAAGGCGGAGGTCACCTGTTGTTTGGGCTTACACACGATCTCATCCACTGGTGGGACACAATTGTTCCGGATTTCAGCCCGCATCAGTTCGTGCAGAATTTCCGTGTTTCCCGGGAGTCATTTGACTACATCTGCGGTCGGGTCGGTCATGTCATGAGGAAAAGGAACACGAATTACCGCTTGTGTGTCCCAGTCCGCAAGTCAGATTGCAATTGCCATCTGAAAGCTGGCCACAGGCAGCAAGTACAGGACCATCAGCCATTTTTTTGGGGTAGGCCTGAGCACTGTGGCTAATTGTGTTTAGGACTTCTGCAACACAGTGATCATGGTGCTGCTTCGTGCCCATATCGCATTTCCTGACACTGACAAGCTGGTTGGAATGGCCACTTTCTTCGAAAATCGTTGGGGAGTACCACAGTGTGTTGGAGCAATAGATGGAAGCCACATTCCCATAATTGCACCAGAGCAGTATGCCCAAGACTACTAAACGGACTACCTACGGAAAGGATGGCATTCAGTTGCTCTACAAGCGGTTGTGTTGTGCCCTTCAATTAGGGAGAATAGCGAGGGGAAAGTATGAAAAAAACACCACACACAGCTCTCGCTTCCACTCACTTGTATTGAGTGAGGGAGCGGGGGAGAGGAGCGCGATTCCCTCTCTACTGGAACCCCGAGGCATCACCAATCGATCATCGCACAATTCACCCAACTAGCGACACTCTGGCTGAACAATACCCACACGACAATAATGTAATAAATACCAGACATGACATGTAATAAAATAAAATAAATGACATCGACCACAGTTGTGGACAGCAAAGGTCTCTTCTGGGTTGTATGTGTTGGCTATCCAAGGAGTGTGCACGATGCAAGAGTACTGCAGCAGTCACAGCTGTGGGAAGCCCTAAGTGATGGGGAAGTACTTGGGCAAAACAAAGTGACTATCTCTGGCTGCAACGTTGGACATTACCTGATTGGTGACCCAGCCTACCCCATGCAGAATTGGAATTGGCTCATGAAGCCCTTTTTGACTGATACCGGCATACATATTACATATCATATTAGACTTAGACTTAGACTTAGACTTTTTATTGATCCCTTTGGGATGACTCCCTCAGGGAAATTTACGTTTCCAGCAGCATACAGGTATAGAAGCACACAGTTGAAAAATAAAACAGTAAGTACTTAAAATACAAAATATAAAGAATGGGAATAAAATACTATAAGTAAATAGAAAGAGCTGAGTATGGCATCGTGTGAAATAAGTTATGGCTTTGTATAGTATAAGTATAAGTTAAGTGTTATAAATTAAAATTATTGCACATTATTGCATATGATGGGGTTATTGCACTAGGGGAAAAAGTGTCCAATGTGTATGTAAGTGTTGTACAAGTAAAATGTACAATGGCTACCACCCCTACTCTATGTCCTCCTCCCCCCTTGTGAGGAGTTGTAGAGTGTGATGGCATGATGGACAAAGGAGTTCTTGAGCCTGTTGGTCCTGCACTTGGGAAGGAGTGACATTACACATTGGACTTGTCTTTGCCGTTTACACGGTCCATGTTGTGTATGTGTTATTATATGTATTAAGGCTCTATTCTGTGTCAGGTAGACTTTCATGTGTTAAAGCAATAAATCTTACTTCTCGTCTGGTTGACGACGATGACGATGATGCGGTGGATGGTGTGGATGAGCTGCAGTGCCATGGTGGCAGAAGCCCTTGGTCGGCATCATCAATGTCTTTGATGGCAGACAGCTCTTTAAACAACAAAAACAAGAAATCAGTGCTTCAAAACACAAACTCTTGTAACACACTTTATACAATGTTAGAGCTTTGTTAAGGAAAAGGCTAACTAACGTTGGAAATAGCATGCTAACTTTATTTATTGTTACCACGGGTAGCTAGCTTGCTGTCTCATCTGATGAAGACGCTGGAGAGACTGGTCCTCGTCCATCTGCGCCCGCTGGTGAGCTCCTTCATGGACCTGCTGCAGTTCGCCTCCCAGTCCTGACATCGGGGTGGATGATGCCGTCATCTACCTCCTTCACACCTCCCTCACTCACCTGGAGAAGGCTGGAAGCACTGTGAGGATCATGTTCTTTGATTTCTCCAGTGCATTCAACACCATCCAGCCCAGGCTGCTGGGGGGGACAAGCTGCAGCTAGCTGGGGTGGATCATCACCTCACTACATGGATTCTGGACTACCTGTCACACACAGACCACAGTTTGTGAGGGTGCAGGGCTCTGAGTCAGATCAGATCAGCTTCTCTGCAGCACCGGTGCTCCACAGGGAACAGGTTCTGGCTCCTTTCCTGTTCACCCTCTACACTGCAGACTTTTCATACAACACACCATCCTGTCATCTCCAGAGACGTTCTCTGATGACGATGACTCTGCTGTTGTTGGCCTCATCACAGATGGGGACGACAGAGAGTACAGAGGACTTATTCAGGACTTTGCGGACTGGTGCCTGCGGAACAACCTCCAGATCAACGCTGGTAAAACCAAGGAGCTGGTGGTGGATTTCTGCAGGCGTAGACCACTCTCCGCCTGCACCGGTGAGCATCCAGGGAACGGACATCGACACTGTGAAGTCCTACAAGTACCTGGGTGTTCACCTAAATGACAGTCTGGACTGGTCGGACAACACCAATGTCCCTTGTCAAGAAGGGCAACAGCAGACTGTTCCTGCTCAGGAGGCTGAGGTCTTTTGGAGTGCAGGGACTCTCCTCAGGACCTTTTATGACTCTGTGGTGGCATCAGCCATCTTTTATGGGATAGTCTGCTGGGCCAGCAGCATCACGGACAGGGACAGGAGGAGAATGGACAGACTGGTGAGGAGGGCCAGCTCTGTCCTGGGATGCCCCCTGGACTCAGTGGAGGTGGTGGGAAATGGGAGGATGATGGGTAAGCTGTCATCCCTGTTAAACAACACGTGAATTGAAACTGCTGTCTGTCAGACGGGAAAAGTGTTGAGATGCTACAAAGCTTCATGAGGGGGAGACATTGGGTAAAGAAGTATTCAGATCTGTTACTTCAATAAAAGTACTAATACTACAATATAAAAATGCTCAGTTTCTGCAAAAATCCTGCATCAAAATTGGTACTTCAAGTAGAACTATATAAGTATAAGTAGGAAAATGTACTAGTCCCATGTCACTGTAATGCTAATAATACTCTAATACTATAAATAGATAATTATTGGTCATGCATTAGTGTAATAGCAGGATCTTACTGGAGTAGATTTTGAACATGCATGGATCATGTTTTGTTCTTAGAAATAAAATGATCATAAATAAAAATAATGAAATCAATGAAAAGTAAGATTAAAGGATTTTATATAAAATAGATTGTAGAATAGATAGATAGATAGATAGATGTTTTAGTCCTCTGTCATTGTAATATGTGTGAACTGAAGGTTGTCAACTACTTTTAGCAACCTGGCACTTGTGACTTCCTCATATGTTAAAAAACGAGAAATTGAAACCAGCAGACCATCATCCTTTAGCTGTCATCCCTGTTAAACAACACGTCCCACCCTCTACAGGACACTCTGACAGCTCTGGGCAGCTACCTTCAGTGAGCGGCTGCTCCATCCACGCTGTGTGTGAAGGAGAGGTACCGCAGGTCCTTCCTGCCTGCCTGCTGCTGTCAGACTGCACAATAAAACAAAATGCCCGCTAGTCTGCAGGTAATAGACAATAAACAAATAAATAACTGACTAATAACTGGACTCTTGCACAATACACTCCACTTTACTTCAATTCACTGTTTCACTGTTTTCACTTTTTTTTCTACTTGAGATATTATAAATTTCTTATATGTATTCTCAGGCACATCCTCTCTCTGTGCTGTGTACAGGTATAATTATAATTATTTCTTTTTAGATTTTTTAATGCTAAATATCTTTTCTTTTTTTCTTATTTTATGTCCTGCATTTGCTACTGTTTTTCTATTTTATTTATTTTCCACTGTGTGTCTCACCGCTGCTGTTACACTGTGAATTTCCCCGCTGTGGGACTAATAAAGGAAATCTGAATCTGAATAAATCTAACCACAGCCTCATATTCACATGTGGCTAATACCGCCCTCTTGTGGCCATGTGAACTGAAACTGCTGTCTGTCAGAGGGAAATGTGTTGTGATGCTACAAAGCTTCATGAGGGGGAGACATTGGGTAAAGAAGTATTCAGATCTGTTACTTCAATAAAAGTACTAATACTGCAATATAGAAATGCTCAGTTTCAGTGAAAGTCCTGCTTTGAATTTGTTACTTCAAGTACAAATATGTAAGTATAAGCAAGAAAATGGACTGTATTGTTTTGTTATTAGAAATAAACTGAAATTAATCAATGAAAAATAAATTAAAAGGGTTCAATATAAAAAAGAAAACTGATGTTAATGTCTTGTCCTAATGCAGATAGGTAGGTAGATAGATAGATAGATAGATAGATAGATAGATAGATAGATAGATAGATAGATAGATAGATAGATAGATAGAGATAGATAGATAGATAGATAGATAGATGATTGATGATTTAGTCTTCTATGTCATTGTAATATATGTGGACTGAAAGTTGTCAACTACTTTTAGCACCTCTGGCACTTGTCACATCCTCAGAGGTTAAGAAACTGAAACCAGCAGACCATCATCCTTTACATATATGTGTATGTATCACTGTCCGTGCTGCAGATCTGACTTTCTGTGTCACATTTTTCCACAATATGAGCGATGGAGGAGATCTATGTCAACGTTGAACGCAGCAAACCTGTCGAACTAAAACCTTCAACAACTCAGTCAGGTAAGACTGTGAGTGTTCAGTCTATTTCACAGTTGTGAATAGATGTATATAATAAAGATCAAAGATAATATTTTGATTTCTGTCAGGAATTCATCACAAATTTAAGAATTTAGGAGCCTGTAAAGTAAAATTTGTATTGTTTTATACTTGTTCTTGTGACTGAACAATAGCTTCCAAACTTTCCTGATTTAAGTGAGTTAATGGTCACATCTATTTTTTACCATCTTTGTGACATGACCTTCTTGATCAGAGAAAGATCAGCTCGACTAGAACTTTTATAATTTACATGTTCAGTAACCTCACTGCAGAGCTGACCCACAAGATATTTGTCACACTTATAAAGCGATGGAGGAAATCTATGAAAATGTTGGAAATGAGACATTTGTTTTCTCATCACAGAATCAAAGAGGTAAGAATGAGGAGTCGGACAGAGAGGCTGACAGACAGTTTGAGCTGTTGTTATTAATGTTGTATCATTGACGCTGTTCACTGGTTTTCTCTGTGTTCAGGTCGCAGGAGCTCAAGAGAGGAGATTTCATGGAGTTATTATTCTCCTTCTGGGGCTGCTGAGTGTTTTCCTCATGCTGGCTGGGCTCATCGGCCTCACTGTCCACTGTGAGTCTGCTTTTCAAAATGAACTTATTGTGAACTTTTAAGGAGCATTATTCTGCCCTGAAGTGTTTCTTTAACTTTTAATTTGCCACCTTATCTTTTCTGTGATGTCTCCTTTCTTGACTTGAATTTCTTCCTTTACTTGTTGTCCTTAAAACACAACAGTTTTCAAAATCACCTTGCCAAATTTCATGAACTGCATCAGCTTAAAACTTTATCATTGAAAAATGAGGAAGTACTTTATTGAAGTACAGAAACTTCAGACAGTATCAGTATGAATGAATGAGGTATTTCCTCCTAAATAAACGTGTCTGTTCTTGATCTATTTCAGACCATTACTCAGTTCGTGTGGTTCAGCTGCAGAACTCTCCACCATCCAAGCCAACCTGACTGAGCGTCTCCAGGAGAGTAACACCAAGCTGGTTTCATCGATTGAAGAAAGAGACCAGCTGAAGGCCAACCTGACTGAAATGACTGAAGAGCTGAAGAGGCTTCAGAGTTTGTCCAAACAGAGTGAGTGTTTGTCTGTGTGGGTCCTCCACAGCTGTCAGGACACACCGCACTGCCGCCTCATCAGATCGTGTTTCTATGACACTGTTATATCCCACTCAGTTTGCCTTGTCCCAATAACTTTACTTTTAGCCTCTCAGTTTATTTAAACATATATCTATGTTTGTGTAAGGCACCTTTTATACAGCAGCTGCTGTTCATTGGCATGAAGTGGATCTTCAGCTCTATTTTTGAAAGACTGTCATTTTCTTAAAAGATTGTGATCTACTTGGTGTTGATGCAATTTGATTTGTGGTGCAGTTTCAGTATTTTCACTTCCTGGCCTTTCTATTGATTCTGATGTGAGCTAGAAATAATATTGTAAGTTATTTGTAAGTTATCTTTAACGTCTCATGTTTGATTTTACAGAGAAATCTTGTCCTGCAGGATGGAGGATGTTTGATTCTACCTGTTATTTCTTCTCCACTACGTCTGCTTCTTGGGAACAAAGCAGACGAGACTGCAGAGACAAAGGAGCAGATCTGGTGGTCATAGAGAGTTATGAAGAACAGGTAGTGTGATAATTTATCCTTTTTCTGTGGACTTTTACTTTACCTGAGTCAGGGGTCTGAATATAAAGTGGGTTGTAGTTTGTTTTGATTATACAAACCTTTGTATGAGATATGTAGTTATAGTTAAACAAATGTTATAAATGATTTTTTTTGCTCAATTCTGGAAACTTCCAGAAAACATAAATAGCTTTATTTTGTTTATCTTGAACAGAAATTCCTCATCGATTTCATCAAGAAATTTACTTGGATTGGTTTGAACGACAGAGAGAAAGAAGGCGTCTGGAAGTGGATCGATGAGACTCCACTGACTCAGGCGTAAGTCTGACAGTGAATGTTTTACACCTTATTTAAATATATACACAAATAAAGAATATTATACACAAATAAGTTTTACACCTTATTTAAATATATACACAAATAAAGTATTATTTTACATTATTGGTCTAAATAACTGTCTAAATAATTAATATCACTAGTCTAATACTATTAGAGTCTAATAGTAATTTTGCAATCTCTTTCTGACAATGAAGAACAAGACAAAAATCTCTCACAGTAAAACAAACTTAAATGTGTCAAACTTTATTAATGCTCAGAACATGACACAAGACTAAAGCTGCTTTGTAACGTGCATCATAATGCATCATGAATGAGAAGCTGTTCTCTATTTATTCATAACTCGGTCCAGTCCCTCTGATCAAGGTTTCATTCAGCATGATCAAACATAATGGAAATTTACAGCATGATCAAACACAATGGAATTTGAATTAATTACATTTACATAGCAAAAGAAATTATACATTAATTCACTCACAGGCAAAAGAAATTAAATAAACATGATATGTGTTTACTCTTCACAATTTAGTTCACTGGAAAACTTGAAAATCTGCATTATTGCAGGTAGGGGGAAAGTGAAAAATCCAGTGAAATCTCACTTTTTGTGAACCTCTTAGGTACTGGGCGATAAAGCAGCCTGATAATGGTGGTGGAGATCCACAGTGGGGTGAAGAGGACTGTGTACATATGCAAATGATGTGAAAACTGAAGAAAACTGGAACGATCGGCGGTGTGATGACTCTATGCAATGGATCTGTGAAAAACTGCCTTAGCATTTTAATGAGTTTTGAAGTGATGCATTTAGAAATACTCTGTACTGTACTGTAATATGTTATTGTAAGTGGGATGAAGAGCATATTGCTGTATCAACATTTAACGGGTTTTAATGGAGGTCGGGAACGTTTTTTTTCTTGCCAAAATCAAAAACGTTTTACTGGTTCACATCCAGAATTAAGTGCAGCGAATTTAAGCCTGTATCTGCACACCTGTACAGGTGATCTGCCTGTGCTGATGACCACCACATGTAATGAAACTGAGCTCCCTTAAAGTTGTTTGTTTCTTAATTTCAATAAACAAACACAATATTTATATTCTTATTTGCAAAATGCATGAAGGACACAAAGCATCAGATATCTTCCATGTAGCTTTAATGCCTGAAACAAAGTTCTGTAGTGTCTCAACATATTTGTTTTTCTTTTTATATTCAAGTGTTTTTGTCATGCCTTAGTTTAGTTTCATGTTTAGTATTGTTGTGAGCATGTTATGTTTAAGTTGAAGTCACTCATGTGTCTAAGTCTGGTCTTGTACTTCCTGTTTTATTTTGTACTCACCTTTTCTCCTCTTGTTTCAGATCCCCACTTCCTGCCTTTGTGTTTTTCCCCCCCGTGTGATTGTCTACCCCGCCCCTGATTGGTCTCACCTGTTTCCCCTTACCTCATGTATAAATAGTTCCTTGTTTCCTTTGGTCCTATGCCAGTTCGTCTTATTCAGTGTTGTGATTGAATGTCAAACCTTGTATGGTTCATGCTTCCTTGTGTTGTCCTCCTCCATGGTTTGTGCTTTATCCTCTTAGAGAGCGACTTTTGTTTGTACTTTGATCCTCCCATTGAGCGTTTTTGAACACATTAAAGTATTTTTTGTTCATCATCGATCGTGGTCTGTTGTGCATTTGATTCCACCATCTTGTGTCAAGGTTGTTTACAGAACGAACTGGCCAAATATGGACTCAGCCAACCTAAAGAAACTCCAAACCATCCTCTCTGCACAGGGCACCAAGATCCATCAGCACGAGGCACAGTTAAGCTCGGTTAGCCGGGGAGTGAAAGTCGTCACAGAGAGCGCCAGATGGAGTTTCAATCCTCAGTCACCTCTTAAGTAAACCACGTATCAGGGCAACTACACCAAGTCCTCGCTCACCTGGGAACAGCTCCTTCAGCGACACCACCTGCTGAGAATCCGGCTGCTGCTCCGGTCATGACTTTCTTAGTTCAATGTGATTCATTTTAGGCAAAACCTGGCTGCTTTTGTGTCAAATCAGACGCGAAAGTAGCATTCATGGTTTCCCATTTAACCTGGCAGGGCTGCAGCCTGGGCGACTGCAGAGTGGTCTCTAAACTCTAACATCTGTCAGTCAATCACTTTGTTTCAGGAGACCCTGAGCAAAATTTTTGACCACACCTCACCTGCCTGCCAGAGAAGCCTCTCAGACTCTAATGCAGATCAAATACAGCGTCACTGTCAGGTCTTTGACTACACCATCGAGTTCTGCACTATAGCAGGCAGATAGCGGGTGGAACACATTAGCGTTATTGGACGCCTTTTACATCTTGATTTTACTAGTTACACATTTTTATGTATTTGTCTTTCTTTTGATTTATATAAAGCACTTTGATTGGTGTCTCAGATAACCACAAACATTAAGCTATGAAATGAAATGCGTTTTCCTTAATCGAGCTACGGCATCGAGATTACGCAGCTAGATTTCTCCTGAAGAAAGCCAGTTTCTTGGCCATGTGTACCGATAACCGTTTTTCCAGTTTCCAGTCATGTTTTTTTTAAGATGTACACATTTCAAAGCCTTCAGACAGAGAAAGTATCACTAACAGCAAAAACAACAAATTACTGCAGCAGCATCCAGAAGTCCAAATAAAACTCCACTCACCATCCAACTGTTATGACTATCAGCCCTCTGACATACACAGATGGGTAGAGGTGTATTATTACTACACTTATAAGTATTTTATTTCCAAAATAAAGTGTTGCATATTATGTACTTTGTTTGAAATTTACTCTACCACCAAACTAGCCACGCCTCACATGTACTGCTGCCATGAGTAAAGACGAAAATAGAAACCAGACCAGCACTCAGAGCAAATAGCTGTCTGCCGATGAAAGCAGCAAACACATTGGCATGCATAAAAAGTGTTTCAGTCATCTCAAAGAAAAAAGAGAAAAATAACTGGAATTTTTTGTGGGTGTGTTAGATCAGATTTAGCTTTAAGAAACTTGAACAAACCAGTGATTTAAGATAAGACGACTGGTTTACCACTTTTTTCCACTCTTTTACTTTTGTTTCAGCTCTGCTCGTCTTTGTTGGTGTTGTTTTCATGGGTGTGTGTGTTTAATCCAGAATTAAAATCCACAACCTGTTTGCATTCTCTTTCTTTTTTTTCTTTTTCTTCCTGTTTGCAGAAACATGATAGATGATTAAACATTGAACTAAACGTTCATCCAAGACAGGATCAGGAGGAAGAGTTTGTCAAAGCTCTGCTCGTCTTCAAGTGCATGATCATAGTCAGGAGGAAGAGTTGCGACATAATCATAGTTTGCGTTTGCCAAGATAAAAGGCAAGCATTTGTAAATGTGAGCCTGAGCAGGAAACACCGTGGCTGATCGTGCATGTGAGCTTGCCACCAATCTACAGTTAGTATATATATGGCACCCATGGCGTTACGATGCAATGCAGCGTGCCTGCCCCACTTTCCGGCCCCCTTTACGCCCCCTTTTTTTTATGACTTCCACTTCCGGAGGTAATAAAAGACATCCACCTGTCTTATAGTAAATAAATAAACAAACAAACGGTGTACAGCGTGTTTAAGACCATGTGACCCGACTACACGTGTATTTTTCCCATCATTGTCACATCCTGCGAATGTCTTATAGTAAGAGAAAGATAGATGAATGAATGTGTGTGTGTGTGTGTGTGTGTGTGTGTGCT
>CM041550.1:5023112-5063792 GCA_023238725.1 Scortum barcoo
AAACAATGTCACTGGGAAAACCATGGATACTGAACATATGAGTCATGACCTCTGCCATCTCCTTAGCAGAGGCTAACTTGGTCAGTGGAATGAAATGTGCCATTTTAAAAAAGTGAGTCGATCCACCATCAGGATGGCTGTGTTACCTTTGGAAGGTGGCACTCTGGTCATAAAGTCCACTGAGATTTGGGACCATGGACATTGAAGAACAGGCAGTGGGTGTAGCAGGCCTATTTGGGCCCGAGATGAGGTCTGATTACGGGCGCAGACTGAATATGCCACCATGTACTTGGAGACTTCCTTTTCCATGGCCAGCCAGCAGGAAGTGTTGCCTGATCATGAACATGGTTCACTTGACACCCGGAGGCATTTGCACATGGACGTGTGAGCCCAGTGGATTACCTTGGAGTGTGTTGACACAAGGACAAACCAATGGTTACTTGGACACCCATAAGGTACCAGGACTCACAACATTTGCTTGCTTCACATCTGATTCTATTTGCCATGAAATGGCTCCAACCACACTATTCAGTGGAAAGATTGTTTCAGGTTATTTGTCAATGGGCTCAGGTTCATGAAGGCAGGACAGAACATCTGGTTTATGGTTTTATGGACTGGGGCGAAAAGAAAGTGTGAAGCAGAACCTGTTGAAGAACAGACTTCATCTGGCCTGGCGAGAATTGAGTCTCTTGGCTTTCCTGATATACTCTACATCAGGGGTGTCAAACTCAAATGCACAGTGGGCCAAAATAAAAAACTGGGACTAAGTCGTGAGCCTGACTCGATATATATAGAAAAAATTACTGCAATTGTGCATGTTTTCCCTTCTCTCCAGATATATAATGATAAACATTTTCATATGGAAACAAACTCAAGTTTTGCTTAAACACTGAATCTGGAACAAGCAAAGCTTAAAATTATAAACACATGAGAAATCAAATTTCAAATAAAAGATACATCAGTGGCATTCATTTCATTCATTTTTATCTAAATAAATAAAATAAAATAATTCTTATGCCTCTCTCTCTTTCCAGTTTTCAGTGGAAACCTTTTTTTACAGGCCAACAACAAAACAACCCAAATAAAATAAAAATATTTTTAATCAAAATTCAACCATTCAGCTATTAACAGTACATGCCTGGGAGTAGCAAGAAAAAAGTGCATAAAGAAAACATTAATTCAAGCTCAGTTTGCTACACTCTGATTTACTCTGAAGCACATTGGTCCAAGCCAGAAACCTGGCAACTCTATTCCTTAGATGCTAGTTAATCATTATTTGGGGTCCGGCTCTGAGCTGAGGAAAACCTCAGGATTGAGTGAAGATGTTCATCAGTGAGACAACTCCTGTGTGATGTTTTGTTCATTTTTCACATAGATGTGTGCTGCTGAATATTTGAGCAGCTTGGGTACGGAGTTGGGGCATTGTGTCGGGGATGAAGGCAACACCAACACAGTCATACTTTGACTTGAGCATGTCACTACACTGGAGTTCAGTCAGCTCCATTTGGAGGTTGGTTGGTGCGCTTTCCACGTCAACTGCAAATGAATTACTAAACAGTTCAAACCTTCATTTCTGTGCTTCAAAGTCTGCAGCAAATTGCTGAGTAAACTCGGCACTGAGTACAGGGTTTTTCAGTGAACTGTGCACCTGGCAACACGGAGGTAGAGATGTGCTCTTTCATGGTTTGGCAGTAAATAGTAAAATGGCCCAAGTTTCCTTGCAGCAGGCATCTGAGTCTCCCACAGGTGCAGCTTGGTTTGAAAAGCCCTCACCGCAGTGTACATGTTCTGTGATGACACGCCCCCGTCCCCTGAAGTTTTTATCCCGGAGCTCTGGTGTGTCTTTTCCTTTTGCTTTCCATAAACTGACAGATTTCCTCACGCATTTTGAAACATCTGTTTGGTACTTTTCCTCAGCTTAGCCCTCTCACCTCTGTGTGACAGGGCACGTCTCTGTATTTCGAATCAAACTCCTCCAGAAAAGACTTGAACTGGTGGTGATTCAAACCTTTGGCTCTAATGAAGTTAACTACTCTTGTTATGGTGCTCTTAACATGTTCCATTTTCAGGGCTTTGCCACCCAACGAATTCCTGGTGTATGATGCAGTGATAAACTGTAAGCTCATCTGCATGGTTCTTTTGCATCTTCTCTCGAATTCTGCCCACCAATCCACTCTTTTGACTGCACATTGTGGGCGCACCATCTATCGTCAGTCCCACAAGTTTATCCCAAGGCAGTCTCATGTCATTTACGCACTTTGGATACCTCTTCAAATATTTATTTTCCTGTGGTTGTGTCATGCATTGATTTTAATCCCAAAAAGTTCCTCTGTCACGCACAGACTTGAGTCCACTCCACGGATGAAGGTTGACAGCTTGGCAGTATCAGATGTGTCGCTGCTCTCATCCACAGCGTGCAATAAAATCTTTTCTCTTTTCCATCAGCTGTTCCTGTAAGTAGTATATATATGGCACCTTTGCACGTGCATGTACGAGCACGTGCGTGCACACTTCCGGCCCCCACTTTCGCCCCCCCCCTTTTTTTTTATGACTTCCGCCGGAGGTAATAAAAGACATCCACCTGTCTTATAGTAAATAAATAAACAAACAAATGGTGTACAGCGTGTTTATGACCATGTGACCCGACTACACGTGTATTTCCCATCATTGTCACATCCTGCAATGTCTTATAGTAAGAGAAAGATAGATGAATGAATGTGTGTGTGTGTGTGTGTGTGTGTGGCTAAACTGAATTGAAAAATAGTGCGCTATATATTTAGTACAGGTTTTTTTTTTTATTTAATCTGTAAGCGCGATGTAAGAGTTTTTAATGAACGAATGACTTTTTATGAACGAATTAAACTGAATGAATTGAAATGTAGTAGGATTGTTTAATTTATCTAATGAAAGCGTGTGCCTCCATCAACAATAGAAACGACTGCTTTGGCGTTGTTATGTCTGCTGCTTTTTTTCTGAGGTTAAACTGAATGAATGAATTTAACTTTAGAATGGTAAAAGTACGTATAGGAGAAGTAGATTTTGAAATAAGTGTCGGCGCTGCAGTAGGCTGAATCTGCGGAGTCCTCGCGAGTGAATACTATGCGGCCCTACAGACATCCGTGTATTTCCACTGAGACAAGATGCGCTAATCACTCCAGGTTAACGAGACAGCCATTTGTCTTATAGTAAATAAACGACAAACAAAGGCCGAATGTGTTTATGACCAATAGTGTTTGCATGGGGGGCTATGTGACCGACCACTCATGTAAATCACGACCCCTCCTACTGTGTCCAATTTCTGTTTAAACAAAAGAGAATTGTTGGACCAACTTAAATGAACTGCTTCAGTTGGTAACAAGCAATTGAATAGAGTTTATCCAACTTAATTTTAATAAGTTATATTAACTCTACTGAATCAGATCAGATATACATAAATATTTAATTTTTTTCAAATGAAAAGTCTGCATTGCTTCAACTCAATTGTAAAGAAAGTCTGTTTATCCAACTTAAGTATTTGCCTCATTCAAAAGTAAATTCTACACATTTACAACCTAAAATCATGGCTTCAAAGATTGTAACATTTGTTGTAACAGCAATGCATAAAGATAGTTTGTAAATTATATTAAAAATACAAAAAACTGAAGTTGACTGAAATTAAGTATCACAGACACAAAACTGCCTTTTGTTACTCTCTATTAACTTTGCAGTTGGGAGCAACTTTTGTACCAAAAAGTAAACAATCATCCCAACAATGCGTAACCAAATGTCAGCATTTTCTTATCTCAGTCTTCCATAAGATTGAGCTGGAACATATTTTTGAACATCACAGTTGACCGGATGTTTTTAGATATATGTATGTATATATATATATGTATTTAGAAGTATTCCAAATACATATTTTTAAATTTTACTACCCAAAATTATTAATTGAACACAACATCAAATCAACAGTAAGAGCTGAGTCGCTCTTGTTTTATGCATTTGCTACTAATCGCAGATCCAATACTGATTGTCTATATTTATCTGCACAGAGTGATGACACCAGTGTGTCAGCAACAGCCCAAAATTAACAGAAGCAATTCTCAACCACTTATCAAAGCAGTTGATCATGAACAATTAATTAATGAAACAAGCAATATAATGCCTTATTAAGCCAGCTAAATCTGAAAGCAATTCCAACATTTAACAAGTTGTCTAACCTGGCATCTGTTTATGAACTTTTACCAACCCACTATCACTTTGGGCAAATATGGCCTTCAACATACAAGGCACACAAAGGTATTGTTTCATTCAATGTTCACAACAGTTTTTGAAGATACATTTTCTGTAAAGCAAACAGCATGGTGGAATATATTTTTGAGCTCTAACCAGTAACTGCTCATGCTCAAGAGTCAAGTGCTATGTAACTTTTTGTTTCAAAAACCTGAAAAGCAAAATCTCTCAATTTGAGTGGAAACATTTTTTATATTGGGCCAGATCTTTTTATATTGGGCCAGATCTTAGAAGATCTCAGAAGTCTTTGGGCCAGGGGACCGTTATAGTCCTTACTGTAAACTGTGAAGTCTACCATACAAGCTCTGAACTTTGTAGGACATCTTGTGTGGATCAAGCTGCATGAACACCTTCTGGAACACTTCAAATGTGAAACGTAGAGGCTTTGGATAAGCTAGCAACACCTCCACTCCCTCTATGACAATGCCAATGTCTGCTGGAGGCTCTTGCAGTCCTTCTCCCTCCTTACGAATAACAAACACTGCCGTGGTAAGTTGCTCCAGGTCCCTATGGACATCCTCTGCACTGTTGTCCTAAAGTAGACTACACAGCACAAACAAGAAGTCACTTTTCAAAACAATTACCTGAAATAAATGCCTTGTGTGTGTGTGTGTGTAGACTGAGAGAGAAATACAACTCATGATGAGACAAATCAAAGTATTAGGATGGCAAGGAGTCATGATGAAGGGCAAGACATTTATATAGCCTTATATAAATTGTTATATGTTATTTTCTAATGTTTAAAACTATTTAGACATGGTTTAAATGTTAAATTACACAAGTGTGCAATCCCACTAACGTCTCTGCTACCTCACTTGGACTTCTGGCACATCCTCATATTTGATATTAATATATAATACTTTCACACTTTCACAGATAATGTTGTGATGTTAGACAATCAGCACGGCTGTTAAATGGCAGTTAAATGTTAAATAACATACTAATAACCAATCTACTGTTTATTTGAAAAGATGAGCTGATGCATGTTGAAACTGACAACATATTCCCTAATAAGGTCATCTGCATCTTCTACCAGGAAGATAATGAGAGCTTTCAGGACACACTCCCTCTGAAGATGGATGTCATCAGCCTGGAACAACATTATCATCATTACCATTTTCCAAATCTCCTAATACATGTATCCTTAACTCTTCCGCACAGTGTTCACAGTAAGAGGCCGCATCACATTCTGGCTCCATTGTGACTCCTTAACACAGGTGGATACCACTCTAACCAGTCAATGTGTCTACAAGGGTATTTAAGATTTGGTCTCAACACTTGTCCTAAACCAGCTATCATTACCAGTCATGTGCAGTAGATAGACATTTTATGATCATAACATGAATAAATATACAGGTTAAGGACAGTTGTTCCTTTGTGAGAACAAGTGGACATTTAACATTTAAACTAGGAAAGTTGGAAGCAACAAAATGTCATATTCAAGTACAGCAACACACCGTCTCTTGTAACATATAAAACATCACATTACATTGGACTTAAACTGTCAGAATATTGAGAAGGCAGAACCTGTGACTAGATGCAGTGGACTCTGGGAAAAATGAGAGCACAACGGAGCAAATCTTGAGATGCATGAAACACCAGTTAATTATTAGCATAAATTCATCATAGACTATCACTCCTAAGGAGTTTTTAAATTACATAATGTTTAAATTTTGATAGCCTATTTCAGTGTGGGTGAGCACTGGTGAAATATATACCTGGTCTAAAGTTTGTATGATGTTTGCTGTTTTTTCACGTGTTGCTCCTCCTTTGGCCTGGATAATGTGTATCAACTGATCCGAGTACTTGTCAAGCTGGGCCAAAAACGTCTGCTCAAGGGGTAGAGCCACGAAGCCTCTGGAATTCCGCATTGATCTGAAACATAAAAAGATATAGTGGATACTCTACCCTGCATTAAAAGACTGTTCATTTGAAAAAAATTTAAATATTTATGTATATCTGATCTGATTCAGTAGAGTTAATATAACTTATTAAAATTAAGTTGGATAAACTCTATTCAATTGCTTGTTACCAACTGAAGCAGTTTATTTATGTTGGTCCAACAATTCTCTTTTGTTTAAACAGAAATTGGACACAGTAGGAGGGGTCGTGATTTACATGAGTGGTCGGTCACATAAAAAGTCATTCGTTCATTAAAAACTCTTACATCGCGCTTACAGATTAAATAAAAAAAAACCATGTACTAAATATATAGCGCACTACTTTTCAATTCAGTTTAGCCACACACACACACACACACACACACACACACACACACATTCATTCATCTATCTTTCTCTTACTATAAGACATTGCAGGATGTGACAATGATGGGAAATACACGTGTAGTCGGGTCACATGGTCTTAAACACGCTGTACACCGTTTGTTTGTTTATTTATTTACTATAAGACAGGTGGATGTCTTTTATTACCTCCCAGTGCGGAAGTCATAAAAAAAAAGGGGGGGGGCGAAAGTGGGGTACATGCCGGAAGTGCCATATATATACTACTCCTGTAGATTGGTGGCAAGCTCACATGCACGACCAGCCACGGTGTTCCTGCTCAGGCTCACATTTACAAATGCACGGTGTTCCTGCTTATCTCACATTTACAAATGCGCCTTTTATCTTGCAAACGACGTCGCAAACTATGATCATGCACTTTTTGACAAACTCTTCCTCCTGATCCTGTCTTGGACGAACGTTTAGTTCAATGTTTCTGCAAACTGCAAACACGGTTGTGGTGGTGAAGACGAGCAGAGCTGAAACATCTGATCTAACACACCCACAAAAAATTCCAGTTATTTTTCTCTTTTTTCTTTGAGATGACTGAAACACTTTTTATGCATGCCAATGTGTTTGCTGCTTACATCGGCAGACAGCTATTTGCTCTGAGTGCTGGTCTGGTTTCTATTTTCGTCTTTACTCATGGCAGCAGTACATGTGAGGCGTGGCTAGTTTGGTGGTAGAGTAAATTTCAAACAAAGTACATAATATGCAACACTTTATTTTGGAAATAAAATACTTATAAGTGTAGTAATAATACACCTCTACCCATCTGTGTATGTCAGAGGGCTGATAGTCATAACAGTTGGATGGTGAGTGGAGTTTTATTTGGACTTCTGGATGCTGCTGCAGTAATTTGTTGTTTTTGCTGTTAGTGATACTTTCTCTGTCTGAAGGCTTTGAAATGTGTACATCTTAAAAAAAACATGACTGGAAACACGGTTATCGGTACACATGGCCAAGAAACTGGCTTTCTTCAGGAGAAATCTAGCTGCGTAATCTCGATGCCGTAGCTCGATTAAGGAAAACGCATTTCATTTCATAGCTTAATGTTTGTGGTTATCTGAGACACCAATCAAAGTGCTTTATATAAATCAAAAGAAAGACAAATACATAAAAATGTGTAACTAGTAAAATCAGAATGTAAAAGGCGTCCAATAACGCTAATGTGTTCCACCCGCTATCTGCTGCTATAGTGCAGAACTCGATGGTGTAGTCAAAGACCTGACAGTGACGCTATTTGATCTGCATTAGAGTCTGAGAGGCTTCTCTGGCAGGCGAGGTGTGGTCAAAAATTTTGCTCAGGGTCTCCTGAAACAAAGTGATTGACTGACAGATGTTAGAGTTTAGAGACCACTCTGCAGTAGCCCAGGCTGCAGCCCTGCCAGGTTAAATGGGAAACCATGAATGCTACTTTCGCCTGATTTGACACAAAAGCAGCCAGGTTTTGCCTAAAATGAATCACATTGAACTAAGAAAGTCATGACCGGAGCAGCAGCCGGATTCTCAGCAGGTGGTGTCGCTGAAGGAGCTGTTCCCAGGTGAGCGAGGACTTGGTGTAGTTGCCCTGATACGTGGTTTACTTAAGAGGTGACTGAGGATTGAAACTCCATCTGGCGCTCTGTGACGACTTTCACTTTCCCCCCGGCTAACCGACGACTTTCACTCCCCGTGCCTCCGAGCTGAACTGTGCCTCATCTTAACTGTGCCTTGGATGGATCTTGGTGCCCTGTGCAGAGAGGATGGTTTGGAGTTTCTTTAGGTTGGCTTGGCCAGTCTTTGATTCATCCATTTTTGGCCAGTTCGCCAGTTCTGTAAAAACCTTGACTCAAGATGGTGGCACCTTGACACAAGATGGTGGAATCAAATGCACAACAGACCACGATCGATGATGAACAAAAAATACTTTAATGTGTTCAAAAACTGTTCAATGCGCTCAATAAACGGGAGGATCAAAGTACAAACAAAAGTCGCTCTCTAAGAGGATAAAGCACAAACCATGGAGGAGGACAACACAAGGAAGCATGACCATACAAGGTTTGACATTCAATCACAACACTGAATAAGACGAACTGGCATAGGACCAAAGGAAACAAGAACTATTTATACATGAGGTAAGGGGAAACAGGTGAGACCAATCAGGGGCGGGGTAGACAATCACACGGGGGGGAAAACACAAAGGCAGGAAGTGGGGATCTGAAACAAGAGAGAAAAGGTGAAAAGTTGAGTACAAAATAAAACAGGAAGTACAAGACCAGACTTGACATGAGTGACTTCAACTTAAACATAACATGCTCACAACAATACTAAACATGAAACTAAACTAAGGCATGACAAAAACACTTGAATATAAAAAGAAAAACAAATATGTTGAGACACTACAGAACTTTGTTTCAGGCATTAAAGCTACATGGAAGATATCTGATGCTTTGTGTCCTTCATGCATTTTGCAAATAAGAATATAAATATTGTGTTTGTTTATTGAAATTAAGAAACAAACAACTTTAAGGGAGCTCAGTTTCATTACATGTGGTGGTCATCAGCACAGGCAGATCACCTGTACAGGTGTGCAGATACAGGCTTAAATTCGCTGCACTTAATTCTGGATGTGAACCAATAAAACGTTAAATGTTGATACAGCAATATGCTCTTCATCCCACTTACAATAACATATTACAGTACAGTACAGAGTATTTCTAAATGCATCACTTCAAAACTCATTAAAATGCTAAGGCAGTTTTTCACAGATCCATTGCATAGAGTCATCACACCGCCGATCGTTCCAGTTTTCTTCAGTTTTCATTTTGCATATGCATATGTACACAGTCCTCTTCACCCCACTGTGGATCTCCACCACCATTATCAGGCTGCTTTATCGCCCAGTACCTAAGAGGTTCACAAAAAGTGAGATTTCACTGGATTTTTCACTTTCCCCCTACCTGCAATAATGCAGATTTTCAAGTTTTCCAGTGAACTAAATTGTGAAGAGTAAACACATATCATGTTTATTTAATTTCTTTTGCCTGTGAGTGAATTAATGTCAAATTATGTAAATGTAAATTTCCATTATGTTTGATCATGCTGAATGAAACCTTGATCAGAGGGACTGGGCTGACCGAGTTATGAATAAATAGAGAACAGCTTCTCATCATGATGCACGTTACAAAGCAGCTTTAGTCTTGTGTCATGTTCTGAGCATTAATAAAGTTTGACAGAACTGTGAGAGATTTTTGTCTTGTTCTTCATTGTCAGAAAGAGATTGCAAAATTACTATTAGACTCTAATAGTATTAGACTAGTGATATTAATTATTTAGACAGTTATTTAGACCAATAATGTAAAATAATACTTTATTTGTGTATATATTTAAATAAGGTGTAAAACATTCACTGTCAGACTTACGCCTGAGTCAGTCGGAGTCTCATCGATCCACTTCCAGACGCCTTCTTTCTCTCTGTCGTTCAAACCAATCCAAGTAAATTTCTTGATGAAATCGATGAGGAATTTCTGTTCAAGATAAACAAAATAAAGCTATTTATGTTTTCTGGAAGTTTCCAGAATTGAGCAAAAAAAAATCATTTATAACATTTGTTTAACTATAACTACATATCTCATACAAAGGTTTGTGTAATCAAAACAAACTACAACCCACTTTATATTCAGACCCCTGACTCAGGTAAAGTAAAAAGTCCACAGAAAAAGGAAAAAGGATAAATTATCACACTACCTGTTCTTCATAACTCTCTATGACCACCAGATCTGCTCCTTTGTCTCTGCAGTCTCGTCTGCTTTGTTCCCAAGAAGCAGACGTAGTGGAGAAGAAATAACAGGTAGAATCAAACATCCTCCATCCTGCAGGACAAGATTTTCTCTGTAAAATCAAACATGAGACGTTAAAGATAACTTACAAATAACTTACATTATTATTTCTAGCTCACATCAGAATCAATAGAAAGGCCAGGAAGTGAAAATACTGAAACTGCACCACAAATCAAATTGCATCAACACCAAGTAGATCACAATCTTTTAAGAAAATGACAGTCTTTCAAAAATAGAGCTGAAGATCCACTTCATGCCAATGAACAGCAGCTGCTGTATAAAAGGTGCCTTACACAAACATAGATATATGTTTAAATAAACTGAGAGGCTAAAGTAAAGTTATTGGGACAAGGCAAACTGAGTGGGATATAACAGTGTCATAGAAACACGATCTGATGAGGCGGCAGGTGTGTCCTGACAGCTGTGGAGGACCCACACAGACAAACACTCACTCTGTTTGGACAAACTCTGAAGCCTCTTCAGCTCTTCAGTCATTTCAGTCAGGTTGGCCTTCAGCTGGTCTCTTTCTTCAATCGATGAAACCAGCTTGGTGTTACTCTCCTGGAGACGCTCAGTCAGGTTGGCTTGGATGGTGGAGAGTTCTGCAGCTGAACCACGAACTGAGTAATGGTCTGAAATAGATCAACAGAGACACGTTTATTTAGGAGGAAATACCTCATTCATTCATACTGATACTGTCTGAAAGTTTCTGTACTTCAATAAAGTACTTCCTCATTTTTCAATGATAAAGTTTTAAGCTGATGCAGTTCATGAAATTTGGCAAGGTGATTTTGAAAACTGTTGTGTTTTAAGGACAACAAGTAAAGGAAGAAATTCAAGTCAAGAAAGGAGACATCACAGAAAAGATAAGGTGGCAAATTAAAAGTTAAAGAAACACTTCAGGGCAGAATAATGCTCCTTAAAAGTTCACAAGTTCATCATTTTGAAAAGCAGACTCACAGTGGACAGTGAGGCCGATGAGCCCAGCCAGCAGGAAAACACTCAGCAGCCCCAGAAGGAGAATAATAACTCCATGAAATCTCCTCTCTGAGCTCCTGCGACCTGAACACAGAGAAAACCAGTGAACAGCGTCAATGATACAACATTAATAACAACAGCTCAAACTGTCTGTCAGCCTCTCTGTCCGACTCCTCATTCTTACCTCTTTGATTCTGTGATGAGAAAACAAATGTCTCATTTCCAACATTTTCATAGATTTCCTCCATCGCTTTATAAGTGTGACAAATATCTTGTGGGTCAGCTCTGCAGTGAGGTTACTGAACATGTAAATTATAAAAGTTTAGTCGAGCTGATCTTTCTCTGATCAAGAAGGTCATGTCACAAAGATGGTAAAAAATAGATGTGACCATTAACTCACTTAAATCAGGAAAGTTTGGAAGCTATTGTTCAGTCACAAGAACAAGTATAAAACAATACAAATTTTACTTTACAGGCTCCTAAATTCTTAAATTTGTGATGAATTCCTGACAGAAATCAAAATATTATCTTTGATCTTTATTATATACATCTATTCACAACTGTGAATAAGACTGAACACTCACAGTCTTACCTGACTGAGTTGTTGAAGGTTTTAGTTCGACAGGTTTGCCTGCGTTCAACGTTGACATAGATCTCCTCCATCGCTCATACTTGTGGAAAAATGTGACACAGAAAGTCAGATCTGCAGCACGGACAGTGATACATACACATATATGTAAAGGATGATGGTCTGCTGGTTTCAGTTTCTTAACCTCTGAGGATGTGACAAGTGCCAGAGGTGCTAAAAGTAGTTGACAACTTTCAGTCAGTCACATATATTACAATGACATGAAGACTAAATCATCTATCTATCTATCTATCTATCTATCTATCTATCTATCTATCTATCTATCTATCTATCTATCTATCTATCTATCTATCTACCTACCTACCCATCTGCATTAGGACAAGACATTAACATCAGTTTTCTTTTTTATATTGAACCCTTTAATTTATTTTTCATTGATTAATTTCAGTTTATTTCTAATAACAAAACAATACAGTCCATTTTCTTGCTTATACTTACATATTTGTACTTGAAGTAACAAATTCAAAGCAGGACTTTCACTGAAACTGAGCATTTCTATATTGCAGTATTAGTACTTTTATTGAAGTAACAGATCTGAATACTTCTTTACCCAATGTCTCCCCCTCATGAAGCTTTGTAGCATCACAACACATTTCCCTCTGACAGACAGCAGTTTCAGTTCACATGGCCACAAGAGGGCGGTATTAGCCACATGTGAATATGAGGCTGTGGTTAGATTTATTCAGATTCAGATTTCCTTTATTATTCCCATAGTCCCAGCAGCGGGGAAATTCACAGTGTAACAGCAGGTGAGACACACAGTGGAAAATAAACAGTAGCAAATGCAGGACATAAAATAAGAAAAAAAGAAAAGATATTTAGCATTAAAAAATCTAAAAAGAAATAATTATAATTATACCTGTACACAGCACAGAGAGAGGATGTGCCTGAGAATACATATAAGAAATTTATAATATCTCAAGTAGAAAAAAAAGTGAAAACAGTGAAACAGTGAATGAGTGAAGTGAAAGTGGAGTGTATTGTGCAAGAGTCCAGTTATTAGTCAGTTATTTATTTGTTTATTGTCTATTACCTGCAGACTAGCGGGCATTTTGTTTATTGTGCAGTCTGACAGCAGCAGGCAGGAAGGACCTGCGGTACCTCTCCTTCACACAGCGTGGATGGAGCAGCCGCTCACTGAAGGAGCTGCCCAGAGCTGTCAGAGTGTCCTGTAGAGGGTGGGACGTGTTGTTTAACAGGGATGACAGCTAAAGGATGATGGTCTGCTGGTTTCAATTTCTCGTTTTTTAACATATGAGGAAGTCACAAGTGCCAGGTTGCTAAAAGTAGTTGACAACCTTCAGTTCACACATATTACAATGACAGAGGACTAAAACATCTATCTATCTATCTATCTATTCTACAATCTATTTTATATAAAATCCTTTAATCTTACTTTTCATTGATTTCATTATTTTTATTTATGATCATTTTATTTCTAAGAACAAAACATGATCCATGCATGTTCAAAATCTACTCCAGTAAGATCCTGCTATTACACTAATGCATGACCAATAATTATCTATTTATAGTATTAGAGTATTATTAGCATTACAGTGACATGGGACTAGTACATTTTCCTACTTATACTTATATAGTTCTACTTGAAGTACCAATTTTGATGCAGGATTTTTGCAGAAACTGAGCATTTTTATATTGTAGTATTAGTACTTTTATTGAAGTAACAGATCTGAATACTTCTTTACCCAATGTCTCCCCCTCATGAAGCTTTGTGCCATCTCAACACATTTTCCGTCTGACAGACAGCAGTTTCAATTCACGTGTTGTTTAACAGGGATGACAGCTTAGCCCATCATCCTCCCATTTCCCACCACCTCCACTGAGTCCAGGGGGCATCCCAGGACAGAGCTGGCCCTCCTCACCAGTCTGTCCATTCTCCTCCTGTCCCTGTCCGTGATGCTGCTGGCCCAGCAGACTATCCCATAAAAGATGGCTGATGCCACCACAGAGTCATAAAAGGTCCTGAGGAGAGGTCCCTGCACTCCAAAAGACCTCAGCCTCCTGAGCAGGAACAGTCTGCTGTTGCCCTTCTTGACAAGGGCATTGGTGTGTTGTCCGACCAGTCCAGACTGTCATTTAGGTGAACACCCAGGTACTTGTAGGACTTCACAGTGTCGATGTCCGTTCCCTGGATGCTCACCGGTGCAGGCGGAGAGTGGCTCTACGCCTGCAGAAATCCACCACCAGCTCCTTGGTTTTACCAGCGTTGATCTGGAGGTTGTTCCGCAGGCACCAGTCCGCAAAGTCCTGAATAAGTCCTCTGTACTTCTCTGTCGTCCCCATCTGTGATGAGGCCAACAACAGCAGAGTCATCAGAGAACGTCTGGAGATGACAGGATGGTGTGTTGTATGAAAAGTCTGCAGTGTAGAGGGTGAACAGGAAAGGAGCCAGAACCTGTTCCCTGCGGAGCACCGGTGCTGCAGAGAAGCTGATCTGACTCAGAGCCCTGCACCCTCACAAACTGTGGTCTGTGTGTGACATAGTCCAGAATCCATGTAGTGAGGTGATGATCCACCCCAGCTAGCTGCAGCTTGTCCCCCAGCAGCCTGGGCTGGATGGTGTTGAATGCACTAGGAGAAATCAAAGAACATGATCCTCACAGTGCTTCCAGCCTTCTCCAGGTGAGTGAGGGAGGTGTGAAGGAGGTAGATGACGGCATCATCCACCCCGATGTCAGACTGGGAGGCGAACTGCAGCAGGTCCATGAAGGAGCTCACCAGCGGGCGCAGATGGACGAGGACCAGTCTCTCCAGCGTCTTCATCAGATGAGACAGCAAGCTAGCTACCCGTGGTAACAATAAATAAAGTTAGCATGCTATTTCCAACGTTATTAGTTAGCCTTTTCCTTAACAAAGCTCTAACATTGTATAAAGTGTGTTACAAGAGTTTGTGTTTTGAAGCACTGATTTCTTGTTTTTGTTGTTTAAAGAGCTGTCTGCCATCAAAGACATTGATGGTGCCGACCAAGGGCTTCTGCCACCATGGCACTGCAGCTCATCCACACCATCCACCGCATCGTCGTCGTCAACCAGACGAAGGTAAGATTTATTGCTTAACACATGAAAGTCTACCTGACACAGAATAGAGCCTTAATACATATAATAACACATACACAACATGGACCGTGTAAACGGCAAAGACAAGTCCAATGTGTAATGTCACTCCTTCCCAAGTGCAGGACCAACAGGCTCAAGAACTCCTTTGTCCATCATGCCATCACACTCTACAACTCCTCACAAGGGGGGAGGAGGACATAGAGTAGGGGTGGTAGCCATTGTACATTTACTTGTACAACACTTACATACATTGGACACTTTTTCCCCTAGTGCAATAACCCCATCATATGCAATAATGTGCAATAATTTTAATTTATAACACTTAACTTATACTTATACTATATACAAAGCCATAACTTATTTCACACGATGCCATACTCAGCTCTTTCTATTTACTTATAGTATTTTATTCCCATTCTTTATATTTTGTATTTTAAGTACTTACTGTTTTATTTTTCAACTGTGTGCTTCTATACCTGTATGCTGCTGGAAACGTAAATTTCCCTGAGGGAGTCATCCCAAAGGGATCAATAAAGTGAAGTCTAAGTCTAAGTCTAAGTATGATATATGATATGTAATATGTATGCCGGTGCCGGTATCAGAAAAGGGCTTCATGAGCCAATTCTGCATGGGGTAGGCTGGGTCACCAATCAGGTAATGTCCAACGTTGCAGCCAGAGATAGTCACTTTGTTTTGCCCAAGTACTTCCCCATCACTTAGGGCTTCCCACAGCTGTGACTGCTGCAGTACTCTTGCATCGTGCACACTCCTTGGATAGCCAACACATACAACCCAGAAGAGACCTTTGCTGTCCACAACTGTGGTCGATGTCATTTATTTTATTTTATTACATGTCATGTCTGGTATTTATTACATTATTGTCGTGGGTATTGTTCAGCCAGAGTGTCGCTAGTTGGGTGAATTGTAGCGATGATCGATTGGTGATGCCTCGGGGTTCCAGTAGAGGGAATCATGCGCTCCTCTCCCCCCCTCCCTCACTCAATACAAGTGAGTGGAAGCGAGAGCTGTGTGTGGTGTTTTTTTCATACTTTCCCCTCGCTATTCTCCCTAATTGAAGGGCACAACACAACCGCTTGTAGAGCAACTGAATGCCATCCTTTCCGTAGTAGTCCGTTTAGTAGTCTTGGGCATACTGCTCTGGTGCAATTATGGGAATGTGGCTTCCATCTATTGCTCCAACACACTGTGGTACTCCCCAACGATTTTCAAAGAAAGTGGCCATTCCAACCAGCTTGTCAGTGTCAGGAAATGCGATATGGGCACGAAGCAGCACCATGATCACTGTGTTGCAGAAGTCCTAAACACAATTAGCCACAGTGCTCAGGCCTACCCCAAAAAAATGGCTGATGGTCCTGTACTTGCTGCCTGTGGCCAGCTTTCAGATGGCAATTGCAATCTGACTTGCGGACTGGGACACACAAGCGGTAATTCGTGTTCCTTTTCCTCATGACATGACCGACCCGACCGCAGATGTAGTCAAATGACTCCCGGGAAACACGGAAATTCTGCACGAACTGATGCGGGCTGAAATCCGGAACAATTGTGTCCCACCAGTGGATGAGATCGTGTGTAAGCCCAAACAACAGGTGACCTCCGCCTTGCCGTCCAGCCGCAGGATTACCTGTAAAGGTGGAAATTGGTGTGTCAGTTGTTCATTAAATTTGTTTAATCGCAATGTGACCGATGTGTAGTCAATGCTAAGGTAGCTAGCTAGCATGTTAGCTTACAACAAAGGCTAACAATAACACCTTACATTCAGAATCAAAATGTGTTAGATAATTACCTTTCTTCTTGAATGTAATCGCCGCATATAGCAGTCAACGCCGAGCAGCAACAACGCATCGGAACAGTCTTGTTTGGCACGTGTAAGTGATCAAAGTCTTGTGGGGTTCAACCTCGCTGTCAGACTACACAACAAACAAAAGTCTGCAGACAATAGACAATAGACAATAAACAAATAAACAACAAATAACTGATTTATCTTAAACTGGACTCTGTGCAATAACGCTACACTTCTGTTCACTGTTCATTTCAATTTCACTGTTCACTGTTTTGCACTCATTTATACCTGAGATACTATGTATTTCTTATATGTATATTCTCAGGCACACTCCCTCTGTACTATGTACAGGTATACTTACAGTCATAGTTATAATGATTCTCTTGGACTACTTTATTCTTTATTATCTTTATTTTTATTTTATTCATATTTTTATTTATTTTTTATATTCTATATTTTATTATTATTTCTTATTTTATTCTATGTCTTGCATTTCTTACTGTCTATTTTACCATTGTGTGTTTTCGCTGCTGTTGCGCTGTGCGTAAATTTCCCCGCTGTGGGACAAATAAAGGAATCTGAATCTGAATCTTCTTGAATCAGGAAGTCACAAAGATTAAAAATAGTTGTGAAAACCACTTATGAACTGATTTGAAACAGGAAATTTCATAAGCTGTTTTTCAGTCTCAAGAAAAAGTGTACAGAAATATACATTGTTGAATCCCGAGTTTTCCCCTGTACAGGTGGAACTGGACCAGCTCTCCGTTTAAAGGGTCCGATCCCTAATAGCCTATAGGTATTACCTAGTAGTTTACTTTAGGGATAATTTAAGATGGTGTCGAGGAGACTCGCCTAGTTTCTCACTGCCTACATCCGAGCATCTACCCTGCTACCTCCAACCTGGCACTAGGCTGAATAGCCAATGAGCCCAGAGCCCAGTACCCGATCGGCCACGCCCGTTCACGGCAGCTCTCCTCTAAGTGATCCTGGCACTTGGTGTGGTTACTAGGAATAAATTTAGAGACCTGGACAGCAGGTCCCAAGGGTCGGTTGATTTTGTTGGCTAGAGTAATCCAAAAATAGAACCTCTGTGATGATGACACACCCTATTACCCAAAACACATTTTCCAATCAAAAATCCAATGTCCAGATTCTATACTTTAATTGCAGTGCTTAGTTTTATTGCAGAAATAGGCAAGGGCAAGCATACAGCATAAAAATTACGATTAAAATAATAGTTGAATAATTAAAATCAATTAAAGTTAATAGTTAATTTAAAAATGTAATGATTAAAATTTCAATAATATGACCTGAATCAGAGGCTGATTGCTGTGTGGAAAATGTCCCAAAAATAGAGAAAAAGAGAAGAGCCACTTGGCCATAGCGGTTCCTCTTTTCAGCCAAGTTGTGAAATCTGGTAAAAATCTTGACCTTGTACAAAGTCTAAAATAATACAGTGTTCACAATCTCGCTGCATGAGCGGAGAGAATGTCCAGAGTTTGAATTTGAAGTTCTTTAACTGGGTGGCAATGGATAATCTTCGTTCGGTCGATCCTCTATTTTCAGTTGAAGTCAATCTGGAAATTTCTTGATGTTGAATAACTGCTCAAAAACTCTCTCTTGTGGTGATTTTTCAGCTGGAGTTTTAATGCCTAAGATGTGGTCGATCTGACATCAGGTCTCAGCGCTGCCGAAAGATCCCCCGAAGATTAACTAACCTACTGAACTTCCCTTTTACTCTCCCTTTTTATACCTTTTTATAATTTATTCTTACGTGATATGGTCTGATACCTGGTTGATACCCACTTTAACCCCTTTTTTGGTTATGTTTTCATATCTGACCTTATCATTGGTTACAGTCGCTGGTCAAGCTTACTTCTTCTTTTTCCCGTTTTGGCTAAGGATGACTTCATTGTCACAAGACAGTCACAAGATGATTACAACACACAAATCAACAGTTTTTACACCTCTTATACATGATCATTTCATCAAATCATTCATATTGATTCATTAAAAGATTATAAAATCTCAAAAATCACTTCATTAATTATTTCACATTTTACTTAACTCTCGGTCATAGTTACTTTAATCATCATATATGGTTACATACTGCTCTTGCTTGTATATGCATTGTGTTACATTGCCTCGGTGGAAAGCACCCCTGATTCCTGTTATCTTTAGATGAACAGTACCTTACTGCTCCTAGGTGGGCCTGTTGTAAGGCCTTCATAGTGATGGCAGAGAGGGATTTTCAACCTTACTTGACAACATTTATTGACAGAAATCAACATCTTAATGTTATTTTTTCGGAAACTTCTTGGAGTATCTTTAACAAAAAAAATCTTAACCCAACGTTCACAATGCTTCATTCCTGTTAGTTGTTATTTAAAACAGTTAGTAAGTAAGTGTCTCCTTTAGTTTAGAGCCAATAGATAAAGTCAAATACTAGTTATTCAGCTCTCATGGCTCTCATGCCCATACTCTACATTGGTTTTGGGGTAACCACAAAGCTGCTAATGCTTATATATATATATATATATATATATATATATATATATATATATATATATATATATATATATATATATATGCATATATATGCATATATATATACACACACACATATATATTTGTCAATCATGTTGTGTCAATTTCATGTTAACAATTTTGTCAACAATTTTGTGTTCCTGGTCAAAATTGACCGTTCCATTAAGACTCATCATAAAAATTATAATAATACATATTTTATCAGTATTTGTTGTGTAAGATTTTTTTATCAACTTAAATTCTTGTTAACATTACAAGTTTTGAATTTCTATTTCTTATTCATGGCCTGTATGCCTCATTGATCTGATATGTATGTATATATATATATATATATATATATATATATATATATATATATATATATATATATGTGTTTAATATATATGTATATGTTTTAATGTTTTTTTTCTGTTAAACTGAAAGCATTTGCTGTGGTTAAGTGATGTGCGGTACCCATGGCAACTAAACCTAAAAGGAAGTGACTGATTCCCACAATCTGTCAACACTGACAAAGGTATTAGGTGTTCTTTTTTATTAGTTTTAGACACATGTGATGACCTGCCAGATGTCAGAGAGCGACAACAGGCCTTTCATTCAGAAAGGAAGCATAAACTGTGCTTGTAAGTATGCAGCCTGTGAGGATGTTACAGCGGAAACATGAGTAACGACTGCACTGAAAAGTTGAGCATTTCAGAAAAGCATTTCAGAGATCTAACTTGGTGAACACATTGGCTGTTTGAAGCAGTTCAAAAACAGAGGAGATTAAATAAAGTGGCTAATGGTTCTTAACAGTAATTCAGTGAGCTGTAGCCATGGCCTGAGAGAACCATCTTTCTTACTCACAAAGAAAAACCCTGATGAGGACGGACGGATTATTCCTGCCTTTAAAGATTTGGTGATGTACTTGTCCATGGCCACTCTCTCCGGCACAGAGATGGAGTAGAAGCGTCCCTTTGGGGATGGGTGCATCAGGCAGCAGGTCGATAGCGCAGTCAGAAGATGGATGAAGAGGGACTGACATTGACTTGGACTTGTTAAAAACAAGTCAGGGTAGTCTGAGTCGTTGCCTGAGCCTACTTCAGTTTCTGGAGAGCCAGCAGAGTCCTGTATTTTCTAACATGACCTAATAATCTTCACCCCACCCTTTAATCTTGCCTGAGTGACAATCAACCTGAGGTTTATGTTTTTTTAGCCACGGAAAACCTCCCAAATCAATGGCTGCTGTGCTGAGTCAAATAAGTGAAACTACGTCATTTCTGTGTGGTCATCATTCAATGTTATCTGAATGGGTTCAGTGCATTGAGTCACTTTGAGTAACAATTGTCCATCCAAGGCACTCGCCTGAACAGGGTGGGGCAGAGGAATAGTTTTTACTCTGATCTGCTTTGCTAGATTCCAGTCCATGAGGCTGTCCTTGAGTCAATCAATATGACCTGAACTCCAGTCTGGTTATTTATGGATATTTTTACCTGGGTCAGTAATCAAGGAGGGAAGTCCAATGAAAGTTTCCTCACCAGCTTCCTCCTCATGGCTGCTGAACCGACACTTTTCCTGTACAGGTGGAAGTTTGGTGGCCCAGTAGAAACAGCACCCCTCCCTCAGGCGGTGCAGTCTTTCCTCTGAAGAGATCTTTGTACTCCTCAGTGGTTCCTCTGATGCTCGTGGTGGCACTGTCTGCTGAACTGAACTGAAGGAGTCCAGGAAGGTTGACTCCAAGTTAGCTCTGTTTCATTACATATGGTAGTCATCAGCACATGCAGATCACCTGTGCAGGTGTGCAGATACAAGCTAAAAATCATTGCGCTTAATTGGGGCTGTGAACCAGTAAAACATTTTTGATTTGAGTATTTCTATATGCATTACTTCAAAACTCATAAAATGCTAAGGCAGTTTTTCACAGATCCATGACAGGGAAGCATCACACTGCAGATCGTTCCAGTTTTCTTCAGTTTTCTCATCATGTCGCATATGTACACAGTCCTCTTCACCCCACTGTGGATCTCCACCACCATTATCAGGATGCTTTCTAAACCAGTACCTAGGAAGTTAACAGAAAAGTGAGATTTCACTGGGTTTTTTACTTTCCCTCTACCTGCAATAATGAAGATTTTCAAGTTTTGAAGTGAACTAAATTGTGGAGAGAAAAAAAATGGATTTGAAGTCTGTGAGGGAAACTGCAACACACATATCATGTTTATTTAATTTCTTTTGCCTGTGAGTGAATTAATGTAAATTATGTAAATGTAAATTTCCATTATGTTTGATCATGCTGAATGAAACCTTGATCAGAGGGACTGGACCGAGGTATGAATAAATAGAGAACAGCTTCTCATCATGATGCATGTTACAAAGCAGTTTTAGTCTTGTGTCATGTTCTGAGCATTAATAAAGTTTGACAGTACTGTGAGAGACTTTTGTCTTGTTTTTCATTGTCAGAAAGGGACAGCAAAAGTACTATTAGATATTAATTGATTAGACACTCATACAAAAGCTAAAACTAGCAACGTACATTAATACTTTCTTTGTGTTATTTGTGTAAAACATTCACTGTCAGACTTACGCCTGAGTCAGTGGAGTCTCATCGATCCACTTCCAGTCGCCTTCTTTCTCTCTGTCGTTCAAACCAATCCAAGTAAATTCCTTGATGAAATCGGTGAGGAATTTCTGTTCAAGATAAACAAAACCATAACCATAGTAAGTACGGAAGTTTCCAGAATTGAGAAAAAAAAAATCATTTATAACATTTGTTTAACTATAACTACATATCTCATACAAAGGTTTGTGTACTCAAAACAAACAACCCACTTTATATTCAGACCCCTGACTCAGGTAAAGTAAAAGTCCACAGAAAAAGGATAAATTATCACACTACCTGTTCTTCATAACTCTCTATGACCACCAGATCTGCTCCTTTGTCTTCTGCAGTCTCGTCTGCTTTGTTCCCAAGAAGCAGACGTAGTGGAGAAGAAATAACAGGTACAACTGAGCATCCTCCATCCTGCAGGACAAGTTCTGTCTGTAAAATCAAACATGAGACGTTAAAGATAACTTACAGATAACTTACATTAGTATTTCTAGCTCACATCAGAATCAAAAGAAAGGCCAGGAAGTGAAAATACTGAAACTGCACCACAAAATCAAATTGCATCAACACCAAGTAGATCGCAATCTTTTAAGGAAATGACAGTCTTTCAAAAATAGAGGTGAAGATCCACTTCATGCCAATGAACAGCAGCTGCTGTATAAACGGTGCCTTACACAAACAGATATATGTTTAAATAAACTGAGAGGCTAAAATAAAGTTATTGGGACAAGACAAACTGAGTTGGATATAACAGTGTCATAGAAACACGATCTGATGAGGCGGCGGTGTGTCCTGACAGCTGTGGAGGACCCACACAGACAAACACTCACTCTGTTTGGACAAACTCTGAAGCCTCTTCAGCTCTTTAGTCATTTCAGTCAGGTTGGCCTTCAGCTGGTCTCTTTCTTCAATCGATGAAACCAGCTTGGTGTTACTCTCCTGGAGATGCTCAGTCAGGTTGGCCTTCAGCTGGTCTCTTTCTTCAATCGACTGAAACCAGCTTGGTGTTACTCTCCTGGAGACGCTCAGTCAGGTTGGCTCGGATGGTGGAGAGTTCTGCAGCTGAACCACGAAACTGAGTAATGGTTTGAAATAGATCAAGAGACACGTTTATTTAGGAGGAAATACCTCATTCATTCATCCTGATACTGTCTGAAGTTTCTGTACTTCAATAAAGTACTTCCTCATTTTTCAATGATAAAGTTTTAAGCTGATGCAGTTCATGAAATTTAGCATGGTGCTTTTCAAAACTGATGTGCTTTAAGGACAACAAGTAAAAGGAAGAAATTCAAGTCAAGAAAGGAGACATCACAGAAAAGATAAGGTGGCAAATTAAAAGTTAAGAAACACTTCAGGGCAGAATAATGCTCCTTAAAAGTTCACAATTTTATTTTGAAAAGCAGACTCACAGTGGACAGCGAGGCCGAATGAGCCCAGCCAGCAGGAAAACACTCAGGCAGCCCCAGAAGGAGAATAATAACTCCATGAAATCTCCTCTCTGAGCTCCTGCGACCTGAACACAGAGAAAACCAGTGAACAGCGTCAATGATACAACATTAATAACAACAGCTCAAACTGTCTGTCAGCCTCTCTGTCCGAACTCCTCATTCTTACCTCTTTGATTCTGTGATGAGAAAACAAATGTCTCATTTCCAACATTTTCATAGATTTCCTCCATCGCTTTGTAAGTGTGACAAATATCTTGTGTGTCAGCTCTGCAGTGAGGTTACTGAACATGTAAATTATAAAAGTCTAGTCGAGCTGATCTTTCTCTGATCAAGAAGGTCATGTCACAAAGCTGGTAAAAAATACATGTGACCATTAACTCACTTAAATCAGGAAAGTTTGGAAGCTATTGTTCAGTCACAAGAACAAGTATAAAAAAATACAAATTTTACTTTACAGGCTCCTAAATTCTTAAATTTGTGATAAATTCCTGACAGAAATCAAAATATTATCTTTGATCTTTATTATATACATGTATTCACAACTGTGAATAGACTGAACACTCACAGTCTTACCTGACTGAGTTGTTGAAGGTTTTAGTTCGACAGGTTTGCTGCGTTCAGCGTTGACATAGATCTCCTCCATCACTCATACTGTGGAAAAATGTGACACAGGAAGTAAGATCTGCAGCACGGACAGTGATACATACACATATATGTAAAGGATGATGGGCTGCTGGTTTCAGTTTCTCAGCTTTTAACCTCTGAGGAAGTCACAAGTGTCAGTGGTGCTAAAAGTAGTTGACAACCTACAGTCCACATATATTACAATGACAGAGGACTAAAACATCTAAATCTATCTATCTATCTATCTATCTATCTATCTATCTATCTATCTATCTATCTATCTATCTATCTATCTATCTATCTATCTATCTATCATCTCTATCTATCTATCTATCTATCTATCTCATCTATCTATCTATTCATCTATTTATTTATTCTGCATTAGGAAAAGACAGTAACATGATTTTTTCATATAAAACCATTTCATTTCCTTTTGCATGAATTAATTTCTAATAACACAACAATCAATTAATTGATAAAAAAAAAGAATCAGTTGATTCATGCATGGTCAAAATGCTCCACCCCAACCAACTCCAGTAAAATCCTACTTTTATATTAATGCATCAGCAATAATAATCTAAATATAAATATATACAGTAACAGGGAAGATTTTTTTAAGTACATTTTCCTGTTTATATTGACATAGTTCTACTTGAAGTACCAATTTTGATGCAGGATTTTTGCAGAAACTGAGCATTTCTATATTGCAGTATTAGTACTTTTATTGAAGTAACAGATCTGAATACTTCTTTACCCAATGTCTCCCCCTCATGAAGCTTTGTAGGCATCACAACACATTTCCCTCTGACAGACAGCAGTTTCAATTCACATGGCCACAAGAGGGCGGTATTAGACACATGTGAATATTAGACTGTGATGAAAAGACAGATGATCTTAGACTTATCCAGAGGTTCAGGGTTCAGGTCTGAGTTGAAAAATAAAACAGTGAGCATTTATCCTGATGAAAAAGCTAAAAAGCTATAAAAGCTAAAATCTCTGCCAGCTGCTTCTCTGTAGATCACCCCTGACCTCCTTGTTGAAGAAATGTTCCTGCAGAACTGACAATAACAGGTGCAGAAAGAGACAGAAAGACACTTGAGAATACCTAGCCTGTTGTGTCTTCACTCACATTTTCAAAGCTTTTAATTCTGCTCATGATTACACTGAAAGCCACAAACCAACAATCATCTTTTACCATCATATATTGTGACTGAACGTCCTTCGAGTGACTCATCTGTCAACTAATTAAATAAACGTTCCAGCTAAAATTATTTCATGCATATCAATTTTACAAAGCCTCTCTTCGAAGAAATGTTCCTGCAGAACTGACAGTGATAACAGGTGCAGAAAGAGACAGAAAGACACTAAATACATTTTCAAAGCATAGCACTGAAAAGAAGTGACTGAACGTCCTTCGAGTGACTCATCTGTCAACTAATTAAATAAACGTGTCAAACCAAATCCTAAAGCAAGCTGTCAAACCAAATCATCATCCTTGACAATACATGAACATGAAGCAATCATTACTGGCCCGTCACATCATTTTATGTGGCCTGCCTGTCTAATGGTCAAACTTAAAGCTATAACCCGCCCGCAGTGTTGTAAATATTAGAATATGTTTGACAAGAATAGCCACCATACAAACACTCATTTGGTTCCACCCACAACTATTTATTGATCAAAAATAAAAACGTGCAAAATAATATAGGTATAGAAATCCAGCGGGGTGAGGGCCACAGTCTTTAGTCCACTCCTCTCCAGCAGCGGTCTGGTCGGTGATGTTTGACCTAAAATGCCTGAAATTATTGGCCCCTTAAAAAACAAAAACAAAAAAAATCAGATGTGTTTCTCATCAGTTATCTTTTGATTGTCCTGAAGAAAAAATACATTAAATCCCTCCCAGCTGCTGCTCTTTAGATCACTTCTGCCCTCCTTGTTGGGAGGTTTTCTATGGAAGCAAATGAAGGTCACCAATTTTTTAAACCTGTGAAATGATGTTCACTGTTCACAAATAATTTCACAGCCTGGAGTTGCACATCACCATCTGTGTGCATGTGAGAAAAGATTTGCATACATGCATGTAAAGGTGTGAATTAAGAAAAAAAATGCATGTGTGAAAATTTTTTATGCATACAGAATAGTGTGGGTTTGTGTGTATTTTTAATTTAGCTGTAGAGAAAGGGCTGAAATAAAGTGATGTGAGACTTAACATAGAAACTTTGACAAGGTTTTCCTTTTTTCTATCACCACCAGAGTTCCCACACATAAAAGAAATAACCATTTAACTCATATGCTGTATATACAGTGACAGAATTGGGGACTCTTCATTTCCCAAAGCAGTGAATGTGAGTTTAAATGTTCTTTATCCAACAAGTTGTCTAAATAAAACTACAGAATACAGCAGAAACAGTTGGACAAAGTAGCTAAGGTGAATTTTACTATCTTCTCTAAATGCATTTCAGTGTCAAGCTCCATTATATTGTATATGCAGTATGATGTTAGCTTTAATAGTTGTGGTAATTTAAAGGAAGCTCTGTTTCATTACACATGGTAATGTAATCATCAGTACAGTGAATTCACCTGTGCAGGTGTACAGATACATGCTAAAATCTTTCCTCCAACCCTTTGGAGTCAGTGGAGTCTCATCGAGCCACTTCCAGACGCCTTCTTTCTCTCTGTCGTTCAAACCAATCCAAGTAAATTCCTTGATGAAATCGGTGAGGAATTTCTGTTCAAGATAAACAAAATAAAGCAGCCCCAGAAGGAGAATAATAACTCCATGAAATCTCCTCTTCTGAGCTCCTGCGACCTGAACACAGTCCAGTATATGATCGTAATAATCACAGATAATCAGTGATAAAGTGATAATCATATACATGTCTGACTGAACAGTCTCACCTGTCTGAGTTGTCGAAGGTCTCGGGTCGACAGGTTTATCGTATTCAACATTGACATAGATCTCCTCCATCGCTCAGACTCTGAAGTCTTTCCTTGAAGGGCAGCGCTGCAGAAAATGAAGAACTGTTTCATGGTGACAATTTCTTCTTTTTAACTTCTGAGGAAGTTACAAGTTAAGAACCTCCTTGATTCTGATTATTTTTAGGGAGCGACTCAAAGAGACCATTTAATGTAATGATCAAAAACAGAATCAGCTTTATTGGCGAGGTGTGTGAACACATACAAGAAATGAAGGAAGGAATCTTTTTTACGAAGCTCACTCTGTACGCACACAGAAATACAATACAATACAAATACAATGCAAATTAACATTAAGACTGAACTTTAATTTAGTTCATAATGTATTTTCAAATCATAATTACTTTTAAACCGGAGTGAACCTGAATGGGAAACTTACTGGATCCCTTTAGAGAGATTGTGAAGATAAAGGAAAATCTGGATTTAATGTTTTATTTTACAAAGTTAAAAAAATATATCCTCAAAATATGTCCAGTCAGGATGTTAATGTTGGTGAGTTAGCAGGTATATGTCATTTCCTCAAAGATATTCATGTGATCCTGTCATGGACGAACGTTTAATTCTGATCTTTCAGATAGTAAATATCTGTGAAATCAACAGGTTGTCTGTCTGAAACAACAAAGTTCAAACAACACGAGGTTTGAAGTTTTGGTTTAGAGTGTATTTCTGATAACTTGTGGTGCAGACACTAACAGATGAACTGTGGTTCTGTTCAAACCTCACAGAGTCTCTGGTGTGAACGCTGAGAAACTAAAGGAGTTTAATCATCCTGTAAAGTTTTCTTTTTGAGAGGTTTAATGAGAACCTGACAGTGTTAGTGAAAAGGGAGATCATCTTTGAACAAGGAGACAAAGAGCATCTTTGAACGAAACACTGAAGCTTCAACCTGCTGCAGGGCTGCTGCAAGAGAGGAAGAAAAGGACAAAAAAGAAAAGAAAGAAAATGACAACAAACACATGATGAGATATTCACGCACTCGAGGAACATTTTAGAAGATTTTAATTCTGTTCATGATTAAACACACACCCATGAAAACAACACCAACAAAGCTGCGTAATCTCGATGCCGTAGCTCGATTAACGAAAACATTTCTTGTATTCAAATTTAAAACAGCAGCTTAATGTTTGTGGTTATCTGAGACACCAATCAAAGTGCTTTATATAAATCAAAAGAAAGACAAATACATAAAAATGTGTATCTAGTAAAATCAAATGTAAAAGGCGTCATCCAATAACTGCTAATGTGTTCCACCCGCTATCTGCCCGCTATAGTGCAGAACTCGATGGTGTAGTCAAAGACCTGACAGTGATGCTGTTTGATCTGCATTATGGCCTGAAAGGCTTCTCTGGCAGGTGAGGTGTGGTCAAAAATTTTGCTCAGGGTCTCCTGAAACAAAGTGAGTGACAGATGACAGATTAGAGTTTAGAGACCACTCTGCAGTAGCCAGGCTGCAGCCCTGCCAGTTAAATGGGAAACCATGAATGCTTCTTTTGCCTGATTTGACACAAAAGCAGCCAGGTTTTGCCTAAAATGAATCACACTCAACTAAGAATCACACTCAACTAAGAAAGTCATGACCAGGAGCAGCAGCCGGATTCTCAGCAGGTGGTGTTGCTGAAGGAGCTGTTCCCAGGTGAGCGAGGACTTGGTGTAGTTGCCCTGCTACGTGGTTTACTTAAGAGGTGACTGTGGATTGAAACTCCATCTGGCGCTCTGTGAGCGCTCCGTGACGACTTTCACTCCCCAGGCTAACCGAGCTTAACTGTGCCTCATGCTGATGGATATTGGTGCTGAGAGAGGATGGATCTTGGTGCCCTGTGCAGAGAGGATGGTTTGGAGTTTCTTTGGGTCGGCTGAGTCCATATTTGGCCAGTTCGTTCTGTAACAACCTTGACACAAGATGGTGGAATCACAATGCACAACAGACAGACCACGATCGATGATGACAAAAAATACTTAAATGTGTTCAAAAGCGCTCAAAAAGACACAATGGGAGGATCAAAGTACAAACAAAAGACGCTCTCTAAGAGGATAAAGCACAAACCATGGAGGAGGACAACACGAGGAAGCATGAATATACAAGGTTTGACATTCAATCACAACACTGAATAAGACGAACTGGCATAGGACCAAAGGAAACAAGAACTATTTATACATAAGGGGTAAGGGGAAAAAGGTGAGACCAATCAGGAGGCGGGTTAGACAATCACATGGGGTAAGACAATCACACGGGGGAAAACACAAAGGCAGGAAGTGGGGATCTGAAATTAGAGAGAAAAGGTGAGAGAGAAAAGGTACAAAATAAAACAGGAAGTACAAAATAAAACAGGACAGTACAAAACAGACTAGAGGTGACTTCAACTTAAACATAACATGCTCACAACAATACTAAACATGAAACTAAACTAAGGCAAGACAAAAACACTTAAATAACAGGTACAACTGAGCTCTGTCTGTAAAATCAAACATGAGACGTTAAAGATAACTTACATTAGTATTTCTAGCTCACATCAGAATCAAAAGAAAGGACAGGAAGTGAAAATACTGAAACTGCACCATGAAATAAATTGCATCAACACCAAGGACATCACAATCTTTTAAGGAAATGACAGTCTTTCAAAAATAGAGCTGTAGAGATCCACTTCACTTCATGCCAATGAACAGCAGCTGCTGTGTGCCTGTTAAAAGGTGCCTTTAACAAACATAGTAATGTTATTTCTTAGGAAACTTGGAGGAAGCTTCTCTGAATATCTCTGAAAAAAAAAAAAAAAAATTAACCCAACGTCCAATATCAATACCAACCAAAAAAAAAAAATATAACCCAACGTCCACAATACTATATTCCAGTTTATTTAAAACAGTTCACAGCCAACAGATGAAGTCAAACACTTCAAACTGTGAAAATGAAAAGTGAAGAGAATTCTTGTCTTTAAACCTCATCTTCTACTACTTCTGCTCATATAGCTTCTGCATGCATTGGTTTTGGGGGAACCACAACGCTGCTAATGTTTTTTTTTTTTCATTTAGTAGACAAAGAGTTGGAATTCAACATATATCTGCAAAGTAAATTTTTTAACTGACCCTAAGTAAATGTACCAACACAAGTATGATTGACTGATGTTTAAAGTTGCTGAGGCAAATGAAAGCATTTTCTGTGGTGAAGTGAGGTGTGGTACCCATGGCAACTAAACCTAAAAGGGAGCGATCTGTCAACAACGATAATGGTATTAGGTCTTCTTTTTTATTCGTTTTTAGTTGCACAATTGACACATGCACAATGTTGCTGTGAATTTCGACACATTTTAGATATTTCGAACATATCATCTCTCAAACTTATTTACCCCACAGAGGGACAAACTGAGATGACCTGGCATCAGAGAGCAACAACAGGCCTTTTATTCAGAAAGGAAGTACATACTGTGCAAATAAGTATGCAGCCCGTGAGGATGTTACAACATGTGAGTAATGATTGCAGCACACTGAAAAGGTTTTTGTACTCTATGTGCAAATGTCAACTGAAAAATATTTCATGACCAGATAGACAGAAATACTCAAATGACCAATGAAATGTGGTAATGAATGAATCGAGCATGAATTACTTGAGCATGAGCGCTGTCTCTGTCTGGCTTGATATTTACAACATGAAACATGGGGTGGACCTTTAATGGGGTGGACCTTTAATTGGGAAGTAATGCACAGAAACAGGGTTTTTTTTTTTTGACATGGGAAAAAGACCCACAAACCTGCAGGGTCAGCTTCTTACAATGGTTAATTTATTTTTTTTTGACATGGGAAAAAGACCCACAAACATCACGGTCAGCTTCTTACAATGAACATGAAGGGGCAAGTGGTGGTGAAGTCTTTGGTGGTGAGCACACTCTCTGCCCTGGCCTGTAGGAGGGAGCTGCCCTGGCCTCATAGGAGGGAGCTGGTCATCAGTGTTTGTCCGCTGTCTTTCATCCAGACCAAGCTCTCGCAGCAGGAGAACCTGCCGAGTACTGGCCCAGATCCAATGACAGTGTGAGAAGACTTTGTGACCTCCTTTTCGTTGGCCGGGAACAGGGGAGGCTGGTAGCCATTGACTCACTCTCTGAAAAGGTGAGAGGCCCCTGGCAGCTGAGGGTAGGGTGTTGTGGGTGTATTCCACCCAGGTGAGGTAATCACTCCAGGTAGCTTGGTTGTGGGAGATGAGGCGTTGTAAGCAGGTTTCCAGCTCTTGGTTGAGTCGTTCAATCTGGCCATTGGACTGCGGGTGGTAGTCGGAGCATATTCTGACGATTTCACCAAGAAGCTGGCAGAACTCTTTCAAAAATGTGAGTCCTCTGCAATCCTCTGTCAAAAACAATGTCACTGGGAAAACCATGGATACTGAACATATGAGTCACCACTGACCTCTGCCATCTCCTTAGCAGAGGGTAACTTGGTCAGTGGAATGAAATGTGCCATTTTAGAAAAGTGAGTCGATCCACCATCAGGATGGCTGTGTTACCTTTGGAAGGTGGCACTCTCGGTCATAAAGTCCACGGAGATGTGGGACCATGGACGTTGAGGAACAGGCAACGGGTGTAGTAGGCCTATTTGGGCACGAGGCGAGGTCTGATTACGGGCTCAGACTGGATAGGCCACCATGTACTTGGAGACTTCCTTTTCCATGGCCAGCCAGGAGAAATGTTGCCTGATCATGAACATGGTTCACCTTGACACCCGGAGACATTTGCGCATGGACGTGTGAGCCCAGTGGATTACCTTGGAGTGTGTTGACACAAGGACAAACCAATGGTTACTTGGAGACCCACAAGGTACCAGGACTCACAACATTTGCTTGCTTCACATCTGATTCTATTTGCCATGAAACTGCTCCAACCACACTATTCAGTGGATAGATGAAGATGTTTCAGGTTATTTGGTAATGGGCTCAGGTTCATGAAGGCAGGACAGAACATCTGGTTTATGGTTTTATGGACTGGGGCGAAAAGAAAGTGTGAAGCAGAACCTGTTGAAGAACAGACTTCATCTGGCCTGGCGAGAATTGAGTCTCTTGGCTTTCCTGATATACTCTACATCAGGGGTGTCAAACTCAAATGCACAGTGGGCCAAAATAAAAAACTGGGACTAAGTCGTGAGCCTGACTCGATATATATAGAAAAAATTACTACAATTGTGCATGTTTTCCCTTCTCTCCAGATATATAATGATAAACATTTTCAGATGGAAAACAAACTCAAGTTTTGCTTAAACACTGAATCTGGAACAAGCAAAGCTTAAAATTATAAACACATGAGAAATCAAATTTCAAATAAAAGATACATCAGTGGCATTCATTTCTTATTTTTATCTAAAATAAATAAAATAAAACAATTCTTATGCCTCTCTCTCTTTCCAGTTTTCAGTGGAAACCTTTTTTTACAGGCCAACAACAAAACAACCCAAATAAAATAAAAATATTGTTCAATCAAAATTCAACCATTCAGCTATTAACAGTATATGCCTGGGAGTAGCAAGAAAAAAGTGCATAAAGAAAACATTAATTCAAGCTCAGTTTGCTACACTCTGATTTACTCTGAAGCACATTGGTCCAAGCCAGAAACCTGGCATCTCTTCTTAGATGCTAGTTAATCATTATTTGGGGTCCGGCTCTGAGCTGAGGAAAACCTCAGGATTGAGTGAAGATGTTCATCAGTGAGACAACTCCTGTGTGATGTTTTGTTCATTTTTCACATAGATATGTGCTGCCGAATATTTGAGCAGCTTGGGTACGGAGTTGGGGCATTGTGTCGGGGATGAAGGCAACACCAACAGAGTCATACTTTGACTTGAGCATGTCACTACACTGGAGTTCTGTCAGCTCCATTTGGAGGTTGGTTGGTGCGCTTTCCACGTCAACTGCAAATGAATTACTAAACAGTTCAAACCTTCATTTCTGTGCTTCAAAGTCTGCAAATTGCTGAGTAAACTCGGCACTGAGTACAGGGTTTTTCAGCAAACTGTGCACCTGGCAACACGGAGGTAGAGATGTGCTCCTTTCATGGTTTGGCAGCATGGAAAATGGCCCAAGTTTCCTTGCAGCATCTGAGTCTCCCACAGGTGCAGCTTGGTTTGAAAAGCCCTCACCGTGCAGCGTACATGTCTGTGATGACACGTCCCGACCCTGAAGTTTTTATCCCGGAGCTCTGGTGTGTCTTTTCCCTTTGCTTTCCATAAACTGACAGATTTCCTCACGCATTTTGAAACATATGTTTAGTACTTTTCCTCAGCTTAGCCCTCTCACCTCTGTGTGACAGGGCACGTCTCTGTATTTCGAATCAAACTCCTCCAGAAAAAGACTTGAACTGGTGGTAATTCAAACCTTTGGCTCTAATGAAGTTAACTAATCTTGTTATGGTGCTCATAACATGTTCCATTTTCAGGGCTTTGCCACCCAACAATTCCTGGTGTATGATGCAGTGATAAACTGTAAGCTCACCTGCATGGTTTTTTTGCATCTTCTCTCGAATTCTGCCCACCAATCCACTCTTTTGACTGCACATTGTGGGCGCATCATCTATCGTCAGTCCCACAAGTTTATCCCAAGGCAGTCTCATGTCATTTACGCATTTGGATACCTCTTCAAATATTTATTTTCCTGTGGTTGTGTCATGCATTGATTTTAATCCCAAAAAGTTCCTCTGTCACGCACAGACTTGAGTCCACTCCACGGATGAAGATTGACAGCTTGGCAGTATCAGACGTGTCACTGCTCTCATCCACAGCGTGCAATAAAATCTTTTCTCTTTTCCATCAGCTGTTCCTGTAGATTGGTGGCAAGCTCACATGCACAATCAGCCACGGTGTTTCTGCTCAGGCAAATGCTTGCCTTTTATCTGGGCAAACGACGTCGCAAACTATGATCATGCACTTTTTGACAAACTCTTCCTCCTGATCCTGTCTTGGACGAACGTTTAGTTCAATGTTTCTGCAAACTGCAAACAGGTTGTGGTGGTGAAGACGAGCAGAGCTGAAACATCTGATCTAACACACCCACAAAAAATTCCAGTTATTTTTCTCTTTTTTCTTTGAGATGACTGAAACACTTTTTATGCATGCCAATGTGTTTGCTGTTTTCATCGGCAGACAGCTATTTGCTCTGAGTGCTGGTCTGGTTTCTATTTTTGTCTTTACTCATGGCAGCAGTACATGTGAGGCGTGGCTAGTTTGGTGGTAGAGTAAATTTCAAACAAAGTACATAATATGCAACACTTTATTTTGGAAATAAAATACTTATAAGTGTAGTAATAATACACCTCTACCCATCTGTGTATGTCAGAGGGCTGATAGTCATAACAGTTGGATGGTGAGTGGAGTTTTATTTGGACTTCTGGATGCTGCTGCATTAATTTGTTGTTTTTGCTGTTAGTGATACTTTCTCTGTCTGAAGGCTTTGACATGTGTACATCTTAAAAAAACATGACTGGAAACACGGTTATCGGTACACATGGCCAAGAAACTGGCTTTCTTCAGGAGAAATCTAGCTGCGTAATCTCGATGCCGTAGCTTGATTAAGGAAAACGCATTTCATTTCATAGCTTAATGTTTGTGGTTATCTGAGACACCAATCAAAGTGCTTTATATAAATCAAAAAGAAAGACAAATACATAAAAATGTGTAACTAGTAAAATCAAATGTAAAAGGCGTCCAATAACGCTAATGTGTTCCACCCGCTATCTGCCGCTATAGTGCAGAACTCGATGGTGTAGTCAAAGACCTGACAGTGACGCTATTTGATCTGCATTAGAGTCTGAGAGGCTTCTCTGGCAGGTGACGAGGTGTGGTCAAAAATTTTGCTCAGGGTCTCCTGAAACAAAGTGAGTGACTGACAGATGTTAGAGTTTAGAGACCACTCTGCAGTAGCCCAGGCTGCAGCCCTGCAGGTTAAATGGGAAACCATGAATGCTACATTCGCCTGATTTGACACAAAAGCAGCCAGGTTTTGCCTAAAATGAATCGCATTGAACTAAGAAAGTCATGACCGGAGCAGCAGCCGGATTCTCAGCAGGTGGTGTCGCTGAAGGAGCTGTTCCCAGGTGAGCGAGGACTTGGTGTAGTTGCCCTGATACGTGGTTTACTTAAGAGGTGACTGTGGATTGAAACTCCATCTGGCGCTCTGTGACGACTTTCACTCCCCGGCTAACCGAGCTTAACTGTGCCTCGTGCTGATGGATCTTGGTGCCCTGTGCAGAGAGGATGGTTTGGAGTTTCTTTAGGTTGGCTGAGTCCATATTTGGCCAGTTCGTTCTGTAACGACCTTGAACACAAGATGGTGGAATCAAATGCACAACAGACCACGATAGATTATGAACAAAAAATACTTTAATGTGTTCAAAAACGCTCAATGGGAGGATCAAAGTACAAACCAAAGTCGCTCTCTAAGAGGATAAAGCACAAACCATGGAGGAGGACAACACGAGGAAGCATGAACATACAAGGTTTGACATTCAATCACAACACTGAATAAGACGAACTGGCATAGGACCAAAGGAAACAAGGACTGTTTATACATGAGGTAAGGGGAAACAGGTGAGACCAATCAGGGGCGGGGTAGACAATCACACGGGGGAAAACACAAAGGCAGGAAGTGGGGATCTGAAACAAGAGGGAAAAGGTGAGTACAAAATAAAACAGGAAGTATAAAACCAGACTAGACATGAGTGACTTCAACTTAAACATAACATGCTCACAACAATACTAAACATGAAACTAAACAAAGGCAAGACAAAAACACAATATAAAAGAAAAACAAAAACACAAAGCTTTGTTTCACATCTAAGATATCTGATGCTTTGTGTTCTTCATGCATTTTGCAAATAAGAATGTAAATATTGTGTTTGTTTATTGAAAATAACAAACAACAACTTTAAGGGAGCTCAGTTTCATTACATATGGTGGTCATCAGCACAGGCAGATCACCTGTACAGGTGTGCAGACACATGCTAAAAGCCCCCGCGCTTTATTGGGGATGTGAACCAGGAAACCGTTTTTCATTTTGGCAAGAAAAAAAGATCTCTGTTCCTGAACTCCAACCCTTTAACATTAAACATCCTCAATTATACGATATATGATACAGTAATATGCCCTTTATCACACTTACAATAACATATTACAGAGTATTTCCAAATGCATCATTTCAAAACTCATGAAATGCTAAGGCAGTTTTTCACAGATCCATTGCATAGAGTCATCACACCGCTGATCGTTCCAGTTTTCTTCAGTTTTCACATCATGTCGCATATGTACACAGTCCTCTTCACCCAACCGTGGATCTCCACCACCATTATCAGGCTGCTCTCTAAACCAGTACCTAAGAGGTTACCAAAAAAAGAGTTTTTACTGGATTTTTCACTTTCTCCTACCTATACTACTGCAGATTTTCTAGTGAACTCAATATTGGAGAGAAAAAATTGGATTTGAAGTCTGTGAGGGAAACTGCAAAACACATATAATGTTTAGTTTATTTCTTTAGCCTATGAGTGAGTTAATGTAAATTATGTAAATGTAAATTTCCATTGTGTTTGATCATACTGAATGAAACCTTGATCAGAGGGACTGGACCGAGTTATGAATAAATAGAGAACAGCTTCTCATCGTGATGCATGTTACAAAGCAGCTTTAGTCTTGTCATGTTCTGAGCATTAATAAAGTTTGACAGTACTGTGAGAGACTTTTGTCGTGTTCTTCATTGTCAGAAAGGGACAGCAAAAGTACTATTAGATATTAATTGTTTAGACACTCATACAAAAGCTAAAACTAGTAACGTACATTAATACTTTATTTGTGTTTATATTTAAATAAGATGTAAAACATTCACTGTCAGACTTACTCCTGAGTCGGTGGAGTCTCATCGATCCACTTCCAGTCGCCTTCTTTCTCTCTGTCGTTCAAACCAATCCAAGTAAATTCCTTGATGAAATTGGTGAGCAATTCCTGATCAAGATAAAGAAAATAACGCCACTATTTATATTTTAGTTTCAGGAATTAATCTAAAACATTCACTTAAAACATTTGCTTAACTATAACTACATATCTTCTTTAATAGTCAAAACAACCTATAACACACTTTATATTCAGACCCCTGACTCAGGTAAAGAAAAAGTCCACAGAAAAAGGATAAATTATCACACTACCTGTTCATTCATAACTCTCTATGACCACCAGATCTGCTCCTTTGTCTTCTGCAGTCTCGTCTGCTTTGTTCCCAAGAAGCAGACGTAGTGGAGAAGAAATAACAGGTACAACTGAGCATCCTCCATCCTGCAGGACAAGTTCTGTCTGTAAAATCAAACATGAGACGTTAAAGATAACTTACAGATAACTTACATTAGTATTTCTAGCTCACATCAGAATCAAAAGAAAGGCCAGGAAGTGAAAATACTGAAACTGCACCACAAAATAAATTGCATCAACATCAAGTAGATCACAATCTTTTAAGGAAGTGACAGTCTTTCAAAAATAGAGCTGAAGATCCACTTCATGCCAAAGAACAGCAGCTGCTATATAAAAGGTGCCTTACACAAACAGATATATGTTTAAATAAACTGAGAGGCTAAAATAAAGTTATTGGGACAAGGCAAACTGAGTGGGATATAACAGTGTCATAGAAACACGATCTGATGAGGCGGCGGTGTGTCCTGACAGCTGTGGAGGACCCACACAGACAAACACTCACTCTGTTTGGACAAACTCTGAAGCCTCTTCAGCTCTTCAGTCATTTCAGTCAGGTTGGCCTTCAGCTGGTCTCTTTCTTCAATCACTGAAACCAGCTTGGTGTTACTCTCCTGGAGATGCTCAGTCAGGTTGGCTCGGATGGTGGAGAGTTCTGCAGCTGAACCACGAGACTGAGTAATGGTCTGAAATAGATCAACAGACACGTTTATTTAGGAGGAAATACCTCATTCATTCATACTGATACTGTCTGAAGTTTCTGTACTTCAATAAAGTACTTCCTCATTTTTCAAAGATAAAGTTTTAAGCTGATGCAGTTCATGAAATTTGGCATGGTGCTTTTCAAAACTGATATATGTGTTTTAAGGACAACAAGTAAAGGAAGAAATTCAAGTCAAGAAATTAGACACCACAGATAAGGTGGCAAATAAAAAGTAAAGAAACACTTCAGGGCACAATAATGCTCCTTAAAAGTTCACAATTTCAATTTTGAAAAGCAGACTCACAGTGGACAGCGAGACCGATGAGCCCAGCCAGCAGGAAAACATTAAGCAGACCCAGAAGGAGAATAATAACTCCATGAAATCTCCTCTCTGAGCTCCTGTGACCTGAACACAGAAAAAACCAGTAAACAGCGTCAATGATGCAACATTAATAACAACAGCTCAAACTGTCTGTCAGCCTCTCTGTCCGACTTCTCATTCTTACCTCTGTGATGAGAAAACATTTACGTAGATTTCCTCCCATCGCTTTGTAAGTGTGACAAATATCTTGTGTGTCAGCTCTGCAGTGAGGTTACTGCACATATAAATGATCAAAGTGTTTCTGGTGCTCACCAGTAACTGTCTCGTGAGCAGGAAAAGTTTCATGTGCTCACGATATATTCTTTAAGGTAGACTGGTTTCAGTTTTCAATCTGGCAAAAGACCATTAAGCTCATTTTACTAAAGAAGAACAATGCTGAAGTTAGCTTCTGATTTGGCCATTAAAGGGAAAGTTAAGGGGAAATTAACTGTTTGTCCATTAATTGATCTAGACCTGGTCCAAAGTGGTCTACATGTAAAAAAGACTTCTTCAAAAAACAAAACTACTATTGGGTCTCAGACAAAGTTAATGTTTGGCCTAAAATGAGTAAAATTATTTCATATCCATAAAAGGTAGTGGTCAGCATGGTTTGTTAATTTCCCCTTAACTTTCCCCTTAAATTCCTAATTGGAAGCTAACTTCAGTGTCATCTAAAGAGAAAGGCGGCAGATGTGGATATATTCACTTTCCTGAAAATGCAAAAAGTATACCTAATAGTATCATCAACCAACTAAAATTTGATAAGATAAATGATCCCTCTGTTAACTCGTTGCATGTTCTGAAGGTAAAATGTAAACTTTACCTACACAGCAAAACTTTTTCATGAGCACACAAAACTTTCTGGTGTGCACCACATACTTTTCCCTGTGCACCAGAATCTGAAAGATTTTTTATTTTTTGCATGTGTCCCCCTAAGGGCACAATGAATATTTGTATGAACCTGTCGAGCATGATGGTATGTGGCTGTTTTGCTGCTTTGGGGGCAGGAAACCTTGAAAAAAAGAGGATTATATTGATATTTTGAAGAATAACATCAAGAAGTCTGCTGCCAGTCTAGGTTTAGGTCGTCGCTGGGTCTTCCAACAAGACAATGACCTAAAACATACATCAAAGTTGGTCCAAAACTTTTTGAAGGACATCAAAATCAATGTTCTGACTTAACATTACATGCTCATGACAATACTAAACATGAAACTAAACTAAGGCATGACAAAAACACTTGAATATAAAAGAAAAACAAACATGTTGAGACACAACAGAACTTTGTTTCAGGCATTAAAGCTACATGGAAGATGTCTGATGCTTTGTGTCCTTCATGCATTTTGCAAATACAGAATGTAAATATTGTGTTTGTTTATTGAAAATAAGAAACAACAACTTTAAGGCAGCTCTGTTTCATTACATGTGGCGGTCATCAGCACAGGCAGATCACCTGTACAGGTGAGCAAATACGAGCAGAAACTCCCTGTGCTGCATTGGGGATGTGAACCAGTAAAACATTTTTCATTTTGGCAAGAAAAAAAGATCTCTGTTCCCAACCTCCAACCCTTTAAATGTTGATACAGCAATATGCTCTTCATCACACTTACAATAACATATTACAGAGTATTTCTAAATGCATCATTTCAAACCTCATGAAATGCTAAGGCAGTTTTTCACAGATCCATTGCATAGAGTCATCACATCGCCGATCCAGTTTTTTTCAGTTTTCACATCATGTCGCATATGTACACAGTCCTCTTCACCCAACCGTGGATCTCCACCACCATTATCAGGCTGATTTATCACCCAGTACCTAAGAGGTTCACAGAAAAGTGAGTATTTCACTGGATTTTTCACTTTCCCTCTACCTGCAATAATGAAGATTTTCAAGTTTTCCAGTGAACTAAATTTCAGAGTAAAAAAATGGATTTGAAGTCTGTGAGGGAAACTGCTAAACACATATAATGTTTAGTTTATTTCTTTAGCCTATGAGTGAATTAATGTAAATTATGTAAATGTAAATTTCCATTATGTTTGATCATGCTGAATGAAACCTTGATCAGAGGGACTGGACTGAGTTATGAATAAATAGAGAACAGCTTCTCATTGTGATGCACTTTACAAAGCAGCTTGTAGTCTTGTGTCATGTTCTGAGCATTAATAAAGTTTGTCAGAAAAGGAGAAAAGGATCACAAAAGTACTATTAGATATTAATTGTTTAGACTCTACAAAAGATAAACCTTGTAATATTTAAATAAGGTGTAAAACATTCACTGTCAGACTTACGCCTGAGTCAGTGGAGTCTCATCGATCCACTTCCAGATGTCTTCTTTCTCTCTGTCGTTCAAACCAATCCAAG
>CM041550.1:5064292-5108893 GCA_023238725.1 Scortum barcoo
ATAGATAGATAGATAGATAGATAGATAGATAGATAGATAGATAGATAGATAGAAATAGAATAGATAGAGAGACATTTTAGTCTTCTGTGATTGTAATATGTGTGGACTGTAGGTTGCCAACTACTTTTAGCACCTCTGGCACTTGTGACTTCCTCAGAGGTTAAAAACTGAGAAACTGAAACCAGCAGACCATCATCCTTTACATATATGTGTATGTATCACTGTCCGTGCTGCAGATCTGACTTTCCTGTGTCACATTTTCCCAGAGTATGAGCGATGGAGGAGATCTATGTCAACGTTGAATGCAGGAAACCTGTCGAACTAAAACCTTCAACAACTCAGTCAGGTAAGACTGTGAGTGTTCAGTCTTATTCACAGTTGTGAATACATGTATATAATAAAGATCAAAGATAATATTTTTGATTTCTGTCAGGAATTTATCACAAATTTAAGAATTTAGGAGCCTGTAAAGTAAAATTTGTATTGTTTTATACTTGTTCTTGTGACTGAACAATAGCTTCCAAACTTTCCTGATTTAAGTGAGTTAATGGTCACATCTATTTTTTACCATCTTTGTGACATGACCTTCTTGATCAGAGAAAGATCAGCTCGACTAAGACTTTTATAATTTACATGTTCAGTAACCTCACTGCAGAGCAGACCCACAAGATATTTGTCAGACTTAAAAAAGCGATGGAGGAAATCTATGAAAATGTTGGTAAATGAGACATTTGTTTTCTCATCACAGAATCAAAGAGGTAAGAATGAGGAGTCGGACAGAGAGGCTGACAGACAGTTTGAGCTGTTGTTATTAATGTTGTATCATTGACGCTGTTCACTGGTTTTCTCTGTGTTCAGGTCGCAGGAGCTCAGAGAGGAGATTTCATGGAGTTATTATTCTCCTTCTGGGGCTGCTGAGTGTTTTCATGCTGGCTGGGCTCATCGGCCTCGCTGTCCACTGTGAGTCTGCTTTTCAAAATTTAACATCAAACAGGATAATACTTAGCAAATAACAACATCAGCTAAAATCAGTGAGGAAGCAGCTAGGTCTTAGATGAACAGTCTTTACTGAGAAAACTTCACTAGCGAAAGCTTAATAACTACTTTTAGCTGTACAGCTGTTCTCTCTTCAGGTTTTAGTTCACTATCTCTTTCAACTCAAAAAGAGGAACTCATCAAAATTGAGGTATCACAAATACACAACAGTGGTGGCTCAGTCATACAAGAAAATTATTTTTAAAAACTACAACACAAATAAGGGTGGTGGGTGGTGGTTAGCACTGTTGCCTCACAGCAAGAGGGTTCTGGGTTCAATCCCTGGTTGAGGCAGGCCCTTCTGTGTGGAGTTTGCATGTTCTCCCTGTGCCTGCATGGGCTCTTCTCTGGGTACTCCAGCTTCCTCCCACAATCCAAAGACATGCAGGTTTAGAAGATGGATGGATGGACAACACAAATAAATACCATTGTCAAGCTGCACACCTTATAGATTTACCTCACAGTAAAGTGTATTTATTCAATGACAAATGTACATTTATGATTCCATAGTTTTAGCACCTATCAATATTTTCATGATAAGTAAACAATCTCAAAACACTCTCTGGTCCTAATTCACCTGTCTACATATGTTTTTTATTCCAGTCCTAGTAAAACATCATATTAAGGCAGCAGAGCTACAAAATTTTCTGCTTAATAAACATGACTCTTGATCTATTTCAGACCATTACTCAGTTCGTGGTTCAGCTGCAGAACTCTCCACCATCCGAGCCAACCTGACTGAGCGTCTCCAGGAGAGTAACACCAAGCTGGTTTCATCGATTGAAGAAAGAGACCAGCTGAAGGCCAACCTGACTGAAATGACTGAAGAGCTGAAGAGGCTTCAGAGTTTGTCCAAACAGAGTGAGTGTTTGTCTGTGTGGGTCCTCCACAGCTGTCAGGACACACCGCCGCCTCATCAGATCGTGTTTCTATGACACTGTTATATCCCAACTCAGTTTGCCTTGTCCCAATAACTTTATTTCACCTTTTTAAACATATATCTATGTTTGTGTAAGGCACCTTTTCCATTCCAGGTGTTTCTAGGTGAAATTGTATATCACATTACTATAACTATAAGACTGAGAAGTAAAGCAGGAAGAAATTGGCATATCTCAAACTGATACCAGCAGTATGTAAAGTCACTGAAATTAGCTCCCACTTGACCTGCTGCAACATTAAAGTGATGTACAAATGAATGCATCAGTGATCACGAACAAAGAATGTGATTACTCAAGTATAATTTCAAATGCATGGCTTTTACTCGTCACAGAGTATTTCTATACTGTGGTATCACTAGATTTTATTTTAGTAAAAGGTCTGAATACTTCCACCACGGCTGGTGAGGAGTCATTTGAGGCAACTGCGTGAAAACATTTAAGAGCCTCTTCAAGTGAGGTGGACTGAGGCAAGTCAACCAAATTATGTTAAATATAATTCTGGTTTTGTTAATATTTTTTTCCACATTCGGGGTTGAGCCTGTTTGGATTCATTGGCTACTGTGTGATAAATCTGCACTGAAAACATCCTCAGAATCCACAGCCTCCCAAATCGATGTCTGATCTTTAACGTCTCATGTTTGATTTTACAGACAGAACTTGTCCTGCAGGATGGAGGATGCTCAGTTGTACCTGTTATTTCTTCTCCACTACGTCTGCTTCTTGGGAACAAAGCAGACGAGACTGCAGAGACAAAGGAGCAGATCTGGTGGTCATAGAGAGTTATGAAGAACAGGTAGTGTGATAATTTATCCTTTTTCTATGGACGTTTTCTGATTTCTGTAACTTCCATATTTACTATGGTTACAACTAAAATATAAATACAGGCTTTCTTTCCTTTATCTTGAACAGGAATTGCTCACTAAAATCATCAAGAAAGAAACTTGGATTGGTTTGAACGACAGAGAGAAAGAAGGCGTCTGGAAGTGGATCGATGAGACTCCACTGACTCAGGCGTAAGTCTGACAGTGAATGTTTTACACCTTATTTAAATATAAACACAAATAAAGTATTAATGTACATTACTAGTTTTACTTTTTGTACAGATGTATACATTGAATATAAAAGAATATCTAATAATATCTAAATAAACTGACATTATTGTTAATCTCTTAGATACTGGTGGAACAGGAAGCCTGATAATGGTGGTGGAGATCCACGGTGGGGTGAAGAGGACTGTGTACAAATCGTAGTTGACATGAAGATGGAAGAAAACTGGAACGATCGGCGGTGTGAAGACTCTCTGCAGTGGATCTGTGAAAAACTGCCTTAGCATTTAATGAGTTCTCATATGATGTAAATACTCTTTAACATGATATTGCATGTGTGATGAAAAGAGCATTTTGCTGTATCAACATGTAAAGGGTTGGAGGAAAGATTTTAGCATGTATCTGTACACCTGCACAGGTGAATTCACTGTACTGATGATTACATTACCATGTGTAATGAAACAGAGCTTCCTTTAAATTACCACAACTATTAAAGCTAACATCATACTGCATATACAATATAATGGAGCTTGACACTGAAATGCATTTATGAATATAATAAAATCCACTTTATCCAAGAAGTTAAATAAAACTACACAATGCAGTGATACACCACTGTCCACAAATCCACATGCACGTGTTTCTGCTTTGTGTTTTTAATTCACACCTTCACATAGATGCATGCAGATGTGGCCGGAGGTCTCTTTCCTCCACGCCACCTATTATGGCACTGTGCCGCCTGAGCTAGGGCGCACTGACAGATCAGTGGCGCCATGAGCGAGTATTTAAATCCAGGTGGAGCACACCTTGACCTCTTTTCCTGGCCCTTCCGGTGGCTGCAGCCACCTTGTGTCACAAACATTTCTAAATAGGTAAGATGCGCTGCCGTCTCCTCATCCATTCATGCACGCAACATGCAGACTGTTTGTCGCTTGTGTGTGCGGGGGGAGTGATCGGTGCTTGGTTGTGGCACCGCAACTGCGTGGTGAGTCGCCTTGTCCGTAATTCTTTTGTGTAATGTGGCTTCCTGCTAACTTTTATTTTATGCTGCAGAGGGATTTTGCCGTTTGGCCCTCCATCTCCTCTGGGGTCGTGACGCTGCACCGTTGGTATGTATGGGTTTCACTTTCGATTACGCAATTATCAATCAGCGTTATTTTATAATAAACGTACTTGTTTTACATTTTAGCCGTCCTGGGAAATTGCCAACCCTCCTGTGGGTTTATTAATCCCTGTCCAGCTCTGCTGTTTTGGCTCTATCGAGCTTTCCTGGTTTTGGCTCTGAAAGGCTGTTTTGGCTCGGAACCGTTCTGGCTCTGCGGGCTTGCGCGGCTCCATCGGGCCAGAACGGTTCTGGCTTCACGGCGTCGTTCATGCTCTCCCTCTCTGGAGGCGTTTGGCCCGGTTCTACGGGGGTCATCCGAGCCCTGCTGAACTCTTCTTAGTCCATTAGGTTTCATTTCTTTTTGTGATTTTGTTCTGTTTATGGTATTTTGGTTTTTGTCTGGTTATATTTAGTAGATTGTTCTGTGTTCCTTGTTTTGTTTTAGGTTTGAGATCGTTTGTGGCTTAACGATTTTTAACATTTATTTTGTGTGCAGGTGCTGTGGGCCCGAGGCAGCATCCCCTTTCCCTGGTGGTGGTCGTCTTCATGAGTGCTTTATTTGGTGTAGCACGGGTGGTTTGGTTTGAGTTTTCTCCCCTTTTTGGTTAATGCTGCTGTGGTTAGCCCCAGCCCTATATTTTAATTGATCTCGCCCAAACGTTGATTTTTGATTTAGTTTTTTTTTTTTTTCATTATATTGTTAAATAAAATGTTTTGATTAATTTGAACTGTCTCTGCCCTGTGGTGTAAAACGAACCTGTCGCCTAACCATTACATTTGGGTTAGAAGTTTCCCGGGGGTTTAATTCCCCTGGCAGGCGTTGTCGCAACGAACACATTTCTTCTTTCAACTGCACGCTTCGTGCGCCCCTCGTCCCGCCACGCAAATCTTTTTCACACCCTCACCAATGGAGATGTGCAACTCCAGGCTGTGAAATTAGTTGTGAACATCATTTCACAGGTTGAAAAAATCAGTGATCCTTATTTGCTTGCATAGAAAACCTCTCCAACAAAGAAGTCAGAGGTGATCTACAGAGCAGCAGCTGGGGGGATTTTAATGTATCTTTTCTTGAGGACACTTCATCAAAACATAACTGATGACAAACCCTGATCCTCTGATTAAAAAGATGATCTGTTTTTTCACCACAGTCTCATGGTTTTGAGTGCAGACATGCAGCGTGCATCAAGAGCATAAAACAGTGTCAGTGAGCCAAGTTTTTTTTTTTCCACATTTCTTTGTTATCATGTAAAGGCACCAAGACAGGTTCATAAAATAATTTAATTCATTGCGCTCTTAAGGGGACATGCAAAAAAAAAAACAACCAGAAAGTTTTGTGGGCTCATGAAAAAGTTTTGCTGTGTAGCCAATGTTTACATTTTACCTTCAGAACATGCAATGAGTTAACAGAGGGATCATCATTGATCTTATCATCTTTTAGTTGGTTGATAATACTCAGGTATATTTTTGCATTTTCAGGAAAGTGAATATATTCACCTCTGCCGCTGTTCTCTTTAGACAACGCTGAAGTTAGATTGTTAACCGACTGTTTATCCATTGATTGTCTGTTTTGTGTTTCTTGTGGCCATGTGAATTGAAACTGCTGTCTGTCAGAGGGAAATGTGTTGTGATGCTACAAAGCTTCATGAGGGGGAGACATTGGGTAAAGAAGTATTCAGATCTGTTACTTCAATAAAAGTACAAATACTACAATATAAAAATCCTCAGTTTCAGTGAAAGTGCTGCATCAAAATTGGTACTTCAAGTAGAACTAAGAAGAAGAAGAATCCTTTTATTTATCCCACATGGGGAAATTAACATTTTTCACTCTGTTTTTTGTTAACACACATTTTTACATATACATTGGGAATACACACACACAAGCTGGCAGAGAGAGATACCAGAGAGAGGGGGCTGCACCATAACCATGTCCAGCCCGAGCAAGTTTTGGGGTTCAGTGCCTTGCTCAAGGGCACCTCAGCAGTGCTCAGGAGGTGAACTGGCACCTCTCCAGCTACCAGTCCACCTCCATGTAGACTGGTCTGTGGGGACTTGAACCAGCAACCCACTGGTTCCCAAGCCAAGTCCCCACAGACTGAGCTACTGTCTGCCGCCCCACATGTCAGTGTTTATATTGTCAAACTATGTCAATATGAACAGGGAAATGTACTTAAAAAATCTTCCCCATCACTGTATATATTTATATTTAGATTATTATTGCTGATGCGTTAATATAAAAGCAGGATTTTACTGGAGTTGGTTGGGGTGGAGCATTTTGACCATGCATGAATCAACTGATTCTTTTTTTATCAATTGATTGATTGTTTGTGTTATTAGAAATTAATTCATGCAAAAGAAATGAAATGGTTTTATATGAAAAAATCATGTTACTGTCTTTTCCTAATGCAGAATAGATAGATAGATAGATAGATAGATAGATAGATAGATAGATAGATAGATAGATAGATAGATAGATTTAGATGTTTTCGTCCTCTGTCATAAGTGAGTTGATCTATTTTTTGCCATCTTTGTGACATGACCTTCTTGATCAGAGAAAGATCAGCTCGACTAAACTTTTATAATTTACTTGTCCAGTAACCTCACTGCAGAGCTGACACACAAGATATTTGTCACACTTACAAAGCGATGGAGGAAATCTACGAAGATGTTGGAAATGAGACATTTGTTTTCTCATCGCAGAATCAAAGAGGTAAGAATGAGGAGTCGGACAGAGAGGCTGACAGACAGTTTGAGCAGTTGTTATTAATGTTGTATCATTGACGCTGTTCACTGGTTTTCTCTGTGTTCAGGTCGCAGGAGCTCAGAGAGGAGATTTCATGGAGTTATTATTCTCCTTCTGGGGCTGCTGAGTGTTTTCCTGCTGGTCTGGGCTCATCGGCCTCGCTGTCCACTGTGAGTCTGCTTTTCAAAATGAACTTAAGAACTTTTAAGGAGCATTATTGTGCCCTGAAGTGTTTCTTTACTTTTAATTTGCCACCTTATCTTTTCTGTGATGTCTCCTTTCTTGACTTGAATTTCTTCCTTTACTTGTTGTCCTTAAAACACATATCAGCTTTGAAAAGCACCACGCCAAATTTCATGAACTGCATCAGCTTGAAACTTTATCATTGAAAAATGAGGAAGTACTTTATTGAAGTACAGAAACTTCAGACAGTATCAGGATGAATGAATGAGGTATTTCCTCCTAAATAAACATGTCTTTTGATCTATTTCAGACCATTACTCAGTTCGTGGTTCAGCTGCAGAACTCTCCACCATCCGAGCCAACCTGACTGAGCGTCTCCAGGAGAGTAACACCAAGCTGGTTTCATCGATTGAAGAAAGAGACCAGCTGAAGGCCAACCTGACTGAAATGACTGAAGAGCTGAAGAGGCTTCAGAGTTTGTCTGTGTGGGTCCTCCACAGCTGTCAGGACACACCGCCGCCTCATCAGATCGTGTTTCTATGACACTGTTATATCCTGGAGCTGGAAATATTACTGTGTGTTAAGGTTAAGTTTTGAATTTTAATGGATCCACTAATGCAGACTTAATAACCAGGAGACAAGATTACCAGATGGGATTACCAGTGAAACCAAGGATTTTTAATTTAAACCAAAAACAGTCACGTAGGCACCAGTCCTTGGTGCGGGGCCGTACTGGAACGCCAGACGGGCAAAGTGCGGGAGCTGAGGAGACGCAGGCGGCAGCGCCAGGCAGGCAGGGCTGAGAGTCCGAGGCGATGCGGGTGGCGGTGCCGGACAGGCAGGGTTGAGAGTTGGAGGCGAAGGATCCGGAAGGAGGACGAGGAGTCGCAGACGGCGAAGTGAGTGGCAGGGTCTGGGACAGAACAAACAGAGAACACGGTTAGTTGCTGGCAGAATAATTTGAATGAAAGCTAGAGCTGCGGATTACCGAGGGTGGCAAACAGACAGTCTGGCAGGGAGCAGATGAAGAAACCGGCTTTTATTTCCTGGAGGTGGTGGCTTGATTGGCTTGATCAGAGGCAGGTGTGCAGGTGAGACCAGGTGTGGAGATCATTAACCGCAGGTGACCTCCTCGTTCTCCGGAACAGACAACACACAATAGACAGGACATGACAGACAGGGGGAGACAAACACCACTACATGAACACACGAGGGAAAAGGGGAGAAAGAAAACATAGGGAAACATCCAGAACCCTAACACTGTGAGTGTTAGGGTTCTGGATGTTTCTGTTTAATCTCTTTAATGTTTCATGTTTGATTTTACAGACAGAACTTGTCCTGCAGGATGGAGGATGTTTGATTCTGCCTGTTATTTCTTCTCCACTACGTCTGCTTCTTGGGAACAAAGCAGACGAGACTGCAGAGACAAAGGAGCAGATCTGGTGGTCATAGAGAGTTATGAAGAACAGGTAGTGTGATAATTTATCCTTTTTCTGTGGACTTTTTCCTTGACCTATTCAGACCAGGGGTCTGACTCAGATAAAGTGTGTTGTAGGTTGTTTTGACTGTAAAACTCTGAGACAAATGTGTGATTGTAAAACTGAAATGGACTCACCTTCTCTTCTTACCTTCCTAAATGCTTTGAGAAAAGTTAAACTGTACATGTTTAATTTTTACTGTTTACATGTGGACATTAAATTTTGAAATATTTACTGCATACCTTCTCATTAGCTATTCATGATCAAATATTTCAAGTTAGTTCCTGCAAACACTGTGGTTAAAACTGAAATATAAATGTGTTAAGGTTTCAGGCTAGGCTAGGCTAGGACTCCAAAGATGCAGACTCAAGACCAGACCAGACACGAGAGGAATAGTTATAAGAAATAGTCTTTAATGGAAGATAAATTCAGGCAGCAGGCAGTCTGAATATACTCAGAGTTGAGTTGAGCGTCCAGATTCCACCGGGTGGAGGCTGGTGGCATATGCAGCGTGGCGAGTGGCTGGTGGAGCAGGCAGGCTGGCAGAGCATGGAGAGGAGCTGGTGTGAAGAGAGGGCTGAGATGACGGCCAAGCTGTGCTGGGGTGGTGAACAACAGGACTGAGCAGGGGGAGACAAAGACAGGAGGAAGACGAGGGGAATCAGGCAGGTAGATACGGCAAACCAGGAGTCTGAAGACAAAGACAAACTGATTCGTCACAGGCAAAAAACTCAGACGAGGCCACAAAGCACCAAAAACGATAACTGAACGATCTCTGGCGGAGAATGATGGAATGAACCGGTGGTTAAATACTGCTGAGGAGTGGGTGGCTTGATTGCAGGATGAGTCTCAGGTGCGGTGATCAGCCCAGGTGTGGTAATGGGTGTCCTGGAGTAACCTCCTCGTCTTCCTCGGCAACAGACAGACGTGACAAACAGAAACAGACAGAGGGAGACAAACTCACACACAAGGAGGGAGAAAACAAAACACAGGGGAGACAGACAGGGACCCTAACAAAATAATGGCTTTCTTTCCCTTATCATGAACAGAAATTCCTCACCATTTTCATCAAGAAAGAAACTTGGATTGGTTTGAACGACAGAGAGAAAGAAGACATCTGGAAGTGGATCGATGAGACTCCACTGACTCAGGCGTAAGTCTGACAGTGAATGTTTTACACCTTATTTAAATATTACAAGGTTTAGCTTTTGTAGAGTCTAAACAATTAATATCTAATAGTACTTTTGTGATCCTTTTCTCCTTTTCCGACAAACTTTATTAATGCTCAGAACATGACACAAGACTACAAGCTGCTTTGTAAAGTGCATCACGATGAGAAGCTGTTCTCTGTTTATTCATAACTTCGGTCCAGTCCCTCTGATCAAGGCTTCATTCAGCATGATCAAACACAATGGAAATTTACATTTACATAATTTACATTAATTCACTCATAGGCTAAAGAAATAAACTAAACATGATATGTGTGTTGCAGTTTCCCTCACAGACTTCAAATCCATTTTTTTCTCTCCACAATTTAGTTCACTGGAAAACTTGAAAATCTTCATTATTGCAGGTAGAGGGAAAGTGAAAAATCCATTGAAATCTCACTTTTCTTTGAACCTCTTAGGTACTGGGTGATAAATCAGCCTGATAATGGTGGTGGAGATCCACAGTGGGGTGAAGAGGACTGTGTACATATGCGACATGATGTGAAAACTGAAGAAAACTGGAACGATCGGCGATGTGATGACTCTATGCAATGGATCTGTGAAAAACTGCCTTAGCATTTCATGAGGTTTGAAATGATGCATTTAGAAATACTCTGTAATATGTTATTGTAAGTGTGTGATGAAGAGCATATTGCTGTATCAACATTTAAATGGTTGGAGGTTGGGAACAGAGATCTTTTTTTCTCGCCAAAATCAAAAACATTTTACTGGTTCACATCCCCAATGCAGCACAGGAAGTTTCCTGCTCATATTTGCTCACCTGTACAGGTGATCTGCCTGTGCAATACTGATGACCACTGTCCGTGCCACATATGTAATGAAACTGAGCTCCCTTAAAGTTGTTGTTTCTTATTTTCAATAAACAAACACAATATTTACATTCTTATTTGCAAAATGCATGAAGGACACAAAGCATCAGATATCTTCCATGTAGCTTTAATGCCTGAAACAAAGTTCTGTTGTGTCTCAACATGTTTGTTTTTCTTTTATATTCAAGTGTTTTTGTCTTGCCTTAGTTTAGTTTCATGTTTAGTATTGTTGTGAGCATGTTATGTTTAAGTTGAAGTCACTCATGTCTAGTCTGGTTTTGTACTTCCTGTTTTATTTTGTACTCACCTTTTCCTCTCTTGTTTCAGATCCCCACTTCCTGCCTTTGTGTTTTCCCCCGTGTGATTGTCTACCCCGCCCCTGATTGGTCTCACCTGTTTCCCTTTACCTCATTTATAAACAGTCCTTGTTTCCTTTTGTCCTATGCCAGTTCGTCTTATTCAGTGTTGTGATTGAATGTCAAGCCTACCTTGTATGTTCATGCTTCCTCATGTTGTCATCTTTCCATGGATGGTGCTTTATCCTCTTAGAGAGCGACTTTTTTTTGTACTTTGATCCTCCCATTGAGCGTTTTTTGAACACATTAAAGTATTTTTTGTTCATCATCGATCGTGGATCTGTTGTGCATTTGATTCCACCATCTTGTGTCAAGGTTGTTACAGAACGAACTGGCCAAATATGGACTCAGCCAACCTAAAGAAACTCCAAACCGGCCTCTCTGCACAGGGCACCAAGATCCATCAGCACTGAGGCACAGTTAAGCTCGGTTAGCCGGGGAGTGAAAGTCGTCACGGAGCGCCAGATGGAGTTTCAATCCTCAGTCACCTCTTAAGTAAACCACGTAGCAGGGCAACTACACCAAAGTCCTCGCTCACCTGGGAACAGCTTCTTTAGCGACACCACCTGCTGAGAATCCGGCTGCTGCTCCGGTCATGACTGCTTTTGTGTCAAATCAGGCGAAAGTAGCATTCATGGTTTCCCATTTAACTGGCAGGGCTGCAGCCTGGGCTACTGCAGAGTGGTCTCTAAACTCTAACATCTGTCAGTCACTCACTTTGTTTCAGGAGACCCTGAGCAAAATTTTTGACCACACCTCACCTGCCAGAGAAGCCTCTCAGACTCTAATGCAGATCAAACAGCGTCACTGTCAGGTCTTTGACTACACCATCGAGTTCTGCACTATAGCGGCAGATAGCGGGTGGAACACATTAGCGTTATTGGACGCCTTTTACATTCTGATTTTACTAGTTACACATTTTTATGTATTTGTCTTTCTTTTGATTTATATAAAGCACTTTGATTGGTGTCTCAGATAACCACAAACAATTAAGCTATGAAATGAAATGCGTTTTCCCTAATCGAGCTACGGCATCGAGATTACGCAGCTAGATTTCTCCTGAAGAAAGCCAGTTTCTTGGCCATGTGTACCGATAACCGTGTTTCCAGTCATGTTTTTTTAAGATGTACACATGTCAAAGCCTTCAGACAAAGAAAGTATCACTAACAGCAAAAATCAACAAATTAATGCAGCAGCATCCAGAAGTCCAAATAAAACTCCACTCACCATCCAACTGTTATGACTATCAGCCCTCTGACATACACAGATGGGTAGAGGTGTATTATTACTACACTTATAAGTATTTTATTTCCAAAATAAAGTGTTGCATATTATGTACTTTGTTTGAAATTTACTCTACCACCAAACTAGCCACGCCTCACATGTACTGCTGCCATGAGTAAAGACGAAAATAGAAACCAGACCAGCACTCAGAGCAAATAGCTGTCTGCCGATGAAAGCAGCAAACACATTGGCATGCATAAAAAGTGTTTCAGTCATCTCAAAGAAAAAAGAGAAAAATAACTGGAATTTTTTGTGGGTGTGTTAGATCAGATGTTTCAGCTCTGCTCGTCTTCACCACCACAACCTGTTTGCAGTTTGCAGAAACATTGAACTAAACGTTCATCCAAGACAGGATCAGGAGGAAGAGTTTGTCAAAACGTGCATGATCATAGTTTGCAAAGTCGTTTGCCCAGATAAAAGGCAAGCATTTGTAAATGTGAGCCTGAGCAGGAACACCGTGGCTGATTGTGCATGTGAGCTTGCCACCAATCTACAGGAACAGCTGATGGAAAAGAGAAAAGATTTTATTGCACGCTGTGGATGAGAGCAGTGACACATCTGATACTGCCAAGCTGTCAATCTTCATCCGTGGAGTGGACTCAAGTCTGTGCGTGACAGAGGAACTTTTTGGATTAAAATCAATGCATGACACAACCACAGGAAAATAAATATTTGAAGAGGTATCCAAATGCGTAAATGACATGAGACTGCCTTGGGATAAACTTGTGGGACTGACGATAGATGGTGCGCCCACAATGTGCAGTCAAAAGAGTGGATTGGTGGGCAGAATTCGAGAGAAGATGCAAAAAGAACCATGCAGGATGAGCTTACAGTTTATCACTGCATCATACACCAGGAATCGTTGGGTGGCAAAGCCCTGAAAATGGAACATGTTATGAGCACCATAACAAGAGTAGTTAACTTCATTAGAGCCAAAGGTTTGAATCACCACCAGTTCAAGTCTTTTCTGGAGGAGTTTGGATTCGAAATACAGAGACGTGTCCTGTCACACAGAGGCGAGAGGGCTAAGCTGAGGAAAAGTACCTAAACAGATGTTTCAAAATGCGTGAGGAAATCTGTCAGTTTATGGAAAGCAAAGGGAAAGACACACCAGAGCTCCGGGATAAAAACTTCAGGGGCGGGGGCGTGTCATCACAGAAATGTACACTGCGGTGAGGGCTTTTCAAACCAAGCTGCACCTGTGGGAGACTCAGATGGTGCAAGGAAACTTGGGCCATTTTACTATTTACTGCCAAACCATGAAAGAGCAGATCTCTACCTCCGTGTTGCCAGGTACACAGTTTGCTGAAAAACCCTGTACTCACTGCAGTTAAAAAATTTACTTTCAGTGCCGAGTTTACTCAGCAATTTGCAGACTTTGAGGCACAGAAATGAAGGTTTGAACTGTTTAGTAATTTCGTTTGCAGTTGACGTGGAAAGCGCACCAACCAACCTCCAAATGGAGCTGACTGAACTCCAGTGTAGTGACATGCTCAAGTCAAAGTATGACTCTGTTGGTGTTGCCTAGTTTCCATGTTTCATCCCCGGACACAATTCAAGCCCCAACTCCGTAACCAAGCAGCTCAAATATTCGGCAGCACATATCTATGTGAAAAATCATTCTCTTTGATGAAGATCACACAGAGTTGTCACTGATGAACATCTTCACTCAATCCTGAGGTTTTCCTCAGCTCAGAGCCGGACCCCAAATAATGATGAACTAGCATCTAAGAAGAGATGCCAGGTTTCTGGCTTGGACCAATGTGCTTCAGAGTAAATCAGAGTGTAGCAAACTGAGCTTGAATTAATGTTTTCTTTATGCACTTTTTTCTTGCTACTCCCAGGCATGTACTGTTAATAGCTGAATGGTTGAATTTTGATTGAACAATATTTTTATTTTATTTTGGTTTTTTTTGTTTTCTATTGAAAATGAACTGGAAAGAGAGAGAGACATAAGAATTGTTTAATTTTATTTATAGATAAAAATAGAAACAAATAACTGATGTATCTTTTATTTGAAATTTGATTTCTCATGTGTTTATAATTTTAAGCTTTGCTTGTTCCAGATTCATTGTTTAAGCCAAACTTGAGTTTGTTTCCATCTGAAAATGTTTATCATTATATATCTGGAGAGAAGGGAAAACATGCACAATTGTAGTAATTTTATTTGATATATATCGAACCAGGCTCGCGACTTAGTCCCATTTTTTCATTCTGTGCATTTGACTTTGACACCCCTGATGTAGAGTATATCAGGAAAGCCAAGAGACTCAATTCTCGCCAGGCCTGATGAAGTCTGTTCTTCAACAGGTTCTGCTTCACACTTTCTTTTCGCCCCAGTCCATAAAACCATAAACCAGATGTTCTGTCCTGCCTTCATGAACCTGAGCACATTGCCAAATAACCTGAAACAATCTTTCCACTGAATAGTGTGGTTGGAGCCGGTTTCATGGCAAATAGAATCAGATGTGAAGCAAGCAAATGTTGTGAGTCCGGGACCTTGTGGGTGTCCAAGTAACTGTTTGTTTGTCCTTGTGTCAACACACTCCAAGGTAATCCACTGGGCTCACACGTCCATGCGTAAATGTCTCCGGGTGTCAAGTGAACCATGTTCATGATCAGGCAACACTTCTGCTGGCTGGCCATGGAAAAGGAAGTCTCCAAGTACATGGTGGCCTATCCAGTCTGCGCGCCCGTAATCAGACCTCGCCTCGGGCCCAAATAGGCCTGCTACACCCGTTGCCTGTTCCTCAACATCCATGGTCCCAAATCTCCGTGGACTTTATGACCAGAGTGCCACCTTCCAAAGGTAACACAGCCATACTGATGGTGGATCGACTCACTTTTCTAAAATGGCACATTTCATTCCACTGACCAAGTTACCCTCTGCTAAGGAGATGGCAGAGGTCATGACTCATATGTTCAGTATCCATGGTTTTCCCAGTGACATTGTTTTTGACAGAGGATTGCAGTTCATCTCACGTTTTTGAGAGAGTTCTGCCAACTTCTTGGTGAAATCGTCAGCATACTACCACCCGCAGTCCAATGGCCAGATTGATCGACTCAACCAAGAGCTGTAAACCTGCTTACAATGCCTCATCTTGCAGAACCAAGCCACCTGGAGTGATCACCTCACCTGGGTGGAATACACCCACAACACCCTACCCTCAGCTGCCAGGGGCCTCTCACCTTTTTAGTGAGCCAATGGATCCCAACCTCCCCTGTTCCCGGCCAACGAAAAGGAGGTCACAGTCCCCTCAGCCTACGCTACGGTCCAGTATTGTCATCGGACCTGGGTCAGTGGTACTGGCAGGTTGTCCTGCGGAGCTTGGTCTGGATGAAAGCGGACAAACGCTGATGACCAGCTCCCTCCTACAGGCCAGGCCAGAGGGTGTGGCTCTCCACCAAATACTTGCCCCTTCATGTTCATTCTGGAAAGCTGACGCCAAGGATTGTGGGTCCCTTTCCCATATAAAAAATTATTAATCCTGTTTCTGTGCATTTCGGAATTCCCAGGTCACTAAAGGTCCACCCCATGTTTCATGTTGGTAAAATCAAGCTGGTCGGAGACAGCGTTCATGCTCAGTTAATTCATGCTTGATTAATTCATTACCACATTTTTTTGATCATTTAGTATCTTCATCTGTCTGGTCATGAAATGTTTTTCAGTTGACATTTGCACATAAAGTACAAAACCTTTTCACTTGCTGCAACTATTACTCACATGTTTCTGCTGTAACATCCTCACAGGCTGCATACTAACATGCAAAGTATGTACTTCATTTCTGAATAAAAGGCCTGTTGAAGCTCTCTGACGCCAGGTCATCTCAGTCTGTCCATTTGTGGGGTAAATAAGTTTGAGAGATGGTATCTAAAATGTGTCGAAATTCACAGCAACATTTGTGCATGTGTCAATTGAAAAAAAAAACGAATAAAAAAGAAGACCTAATACCATTATCGTTGTTGACAGATCGTGGGAATCAATCGATTGCTCCCTTTTAGGTTTAGTTGCCATGGGTACCACACCTCACTTCACCACAGAAAATGCTTTCAGTTGCCTCAGCAACTTTAAACATCAGTTCAGTCAACATTTTGCATGTGTCAATTACAAAAACTAATAATAAAAATAAGACCTGATACCTTTATCAGTGTTGACAGATTGTGGGAATCAATCACTTCCTTTTAGGTTTAGTTGTCAGCCCCTTTATACATCAGTCATACATGTGTATGGTACATTTACTTTGCTCAATTGAAACCTTTATTTGCAGTTATGTTAAACTCCTTGTCTAAGTGTAAAAAACATTAGCAGCATTGTGTTTCCCTCAAACCAATGCAGAGCAGAGGCATAAGAGCAGAAGTAGTAGATGAGATTTAAAGATATGAATTCAAAAATCACTTATCATTTTTGAATAGTGTTTGACTTTATCCATTGGCTTTGAACTAAAAGAGACACTAATGACCAACCGTTAAATAAATAGGAATGAAGTATTGTGGAACTAGTAAAGTAAAATATTTACTCCTGAACGTTTCTTCTTATTACTGAACAACAGTTTCAGAATTTTCCAGTTTCAAACAGTTGATAGGTGGTTCTCACACCTATTTTTAACAATCTCTGCAACTTCCTGATTCAAAAAGCTTGAACCACACAATACTTTGATCATTTACATGTGCAGTAACCTCACTGCAGAGCTGACTCACAAGATATTTGTCACACTTACAAAGCGATGGGGGAAATCTACGTAAATGTTTTCTCATCATGGAATCAAAGAGGTAAGAATGAGGAGTCGGACAGAGAGGCTGACAGACAGTTTGAGCTGTTGTTATTAATGTTGTATCATTGACGCTGTTCACTGGTTTTCTCTGTGTTCAGGTCGCAGGAGCTCAGAGAGGAGATTTCATGGAGTTATTATTCTCCTTCTGGGGCTGCTGAGTGTTTTCCTGCTGACTGGGCTCATCGGCCTCGCTGTCCACTGTGAGTCTACTTTTCAAAACAAACTTAAGCACTTTTAAGGAGCATTATTCTGCCCTGAAATGTTTTACTTACCTTTTATTTGCCTTTCTGGCGTTTCTGTGTTGTCTCCTTTCTTAGGTTGAATTTCTTCCTTTACTTGTTGTCCTTAAAACACATATATCAGCTTTGAAAAGCACCATGCCAAATTTCATAAAGTGCATCAGCTTAAAACTTTATATTTGAAAAATAAGGAAACACTTTCATTGAAGTACAGAAACTTCAGACAGTATGAGGATGAATGAATGAGGTATTTCCTCCTAAATTAATGTGTCTCTTGATCTATTTCAAACCATTACTCAGTTCGTGGTTCAGCTGCAGAACTCTCCACCATCCGAGCCAACCTGACTGAGCGTCTCCAGGAGAGTAACACCAAGCTGGTTTCAGCGATTGAAGAAAGAGACCAGCTGAAGGCCAACCTGGACTGAAATGACTAAAGAGCTGAAGAGGCTTCAGAGTTTGTCCAAACAGAGTGAGTGTTTGTCTGTGTGGGTCCTCCACAGCTGTCAGGACACACCGCCGCCTCATCAGATCGTGTTTCTATGACACTGTTATATCCCAACTCAGTTTGCCTTGTCCCAATAACTTTATTTTAGCCTCAGTTTATTTAAACATATATCTGTTTGTGTAAGGCACCTTTTATACAGCAGCTGCTGTTCATTGGCATGAAGTGGATCTTCAGCTCTATTTTTGAAAGACTGTCATTTCCTTAAAAGATTGTGATCTACTTGATGCTGATGTAATTTATTTTGTGGTGTAGTTTCAGTATTTTCACTTCCTGTCTTTCCTTTTCATTCTGATGTGAGCTAGATATACTAATGTAAGTTATCTTTAACGTCTCATGTTTGATTTTACAGACAGAACTTGTCCTGCAGGATGGAGGATGTTTGATTCTACCTGTTATTTCTTCTCCACTACGTCTGCTTCTTGGGAACAAAGCAGACGAGACTGCAGAGACAAAGGAGCAGATCTGGTGGTCATAGAGAGTTATGAATGAACAGGTAGTGTGATGATATTTATCTGTACTTTTACAAGTGTCTTAGAAACTGATTTCAAAAAACCCTTTATTTAGTGAGGGATGATAATTTATCCTTTTTCTGTGGACCTTTTCCTTTATCTGAGTCAGGGGTCTGAATATAAAGTGTGTTATATGTTGTTTTGACTATTAAATAAGATATGTAGTTATAATGAAGCAAATGTCTTAAGTGAATGTTTTAGATTAATTACTGAAACTAAAACATAAATAGTGGCGTTATTTTCTTTATCTTGATCAGGAATTGCTCACCAATTTCATCAAGAAATTTACTTGGATTGGTTTGAAGTGACAGAGAGAAAGAAGGCGTCTGGAAGTGGATCGATGAGACTCCACTGACTCAGGCGTAAGTCTGACAGTGAATGTTTTACACCTTATTTAAATATAAACACAAATAAAGTATTAATGTACGTTACTAGTTTTATCTTTTGTATGAGTGTCTAAACAATTAATATCTAATAGTACTTTTGCTGTCCCTTTCTGACAATGAAAAACAAGACAAAAGTCTCTCACAGTACTGTCAAACTTTATTAATGCTCAGAACATGACACAAGACTAAAGCTGCTTTGTAACATGCATCATGATGAGAAGCTGTTCTCTATTTATTCATAACTCGGTCCAGTCCCTCTGATCAAGGATTCATTCAGCATGATCAAACACAGTGGAAATTTACATTTACATAATTTACATTAATTTACTCACAGGCAAAAGAAATGAAATAAACATGATATGTGTGTTGCAGTTTCCCTCACAGACTTCAAATCCAGTTTTTTCTCTCCACAATTTAGTTCACTTCAAAACTTGAAAATCTTCATTATTGCAGGTAGAGGGAAAGTAAAAAACCCAGTGAAATCTCACTTTTCTGTTAACTTCCTAGGTACTGGTTTAGAAAGCATCCTGATAATGGTGGTGGAGATCGGCGGTTGGGTGAAGAGGACTGTGTACATATGCGACATGATGATGAGAAAACTGAAGAAAACTGGAACGATCTGCAGTGTGATGCTTCCCTGTCATGGATCTGTGAAAAACTGCCTTAGCATTTTATGAGTTTTGAAGTAATGCAAATACTCAAATCAAAAATGTTTTACTGGTTCACAGCCCCAATTAAGCGCAATGATTTTTAGCTTGTATCTGCACACCTGCACAGGTGATCTGCATGTGCTGATGACTACCATATGTAATGAAACAGAGCTAACTTAGATCCTTGAGGACATTATAGCAATGGTGATCCCTGTGGACAACAGGCTCCCAGAACATGAGAAGGAGTGGCATCGGACAGCAAGCCACCCTCCGAGCCACCAGGGGCACTCCTCACAGGCTCAACCTTCCTGGACTCCTTCAGTTCAGTTCAGCAGACAGTGCCACCACGAGCAAGATTATTAGGTCATGTTAGAAAATACAGGACTCTGTTGGCTCTCCAGAAACTGAAGTAGGCTCAGGCAACGACTCAGACTACCCTGACTTGTTTTTAACAAGTCCAAGTCAATGTCAGTCCCTCTTCATCCATCTTCTGACTGTGCTATCGACCTGCTGCCTGATCCACCCATCCCCAAACAGACGCCTCTACTCCATCTCTGTGCCGGAAAGAGTGGCCATGGACAAGTACGTCACCACCTCTTTAAAGGCAGGAATAATCCGTCCGTCCTCATCAGGGTTTTTCTTTGTGAGTAAGAAAGATGGTTCTCTCAGGCCATGGCTACAGCTCACTGAATCACTGTTAAGAACCATTAGCCACTTTTTTTAATCTCCTCTGTTTTTGAACTGCTTCAAACAGCCAATGTGTTCACCAAGTTAGATCTCTGAAATGCTTTTCTGAAATGCTCAACTTTTCAGTGCAGTCGTTACTCATGTTTCCGCTGTAACATCCTCACAGGCTGCATACTTACAAGCACAGTTTGTGCTTCCTTTCTGAATGAAAGGCCTGTTGTCGCTCTCTGACATCTGGCAGGTCATCAGATGTGCAGCAATGTTTTTGCATGTGTCTAAAACTAATAAAAAAGAAGACCTAATACCTTTGTCAGTGTTGGCAGATTGTGGGAATCAGTCACTTCCTTTTAGGTTTAGTTGCCATGGGTACCGCACCTCACTTAACCACAGCAAATGCTTTCAGTTTAAAAGAAAAAAAAAAACAATAAACATACATAGATACCTATATGAATATATGTATATATATATATATGTGTATATATATATATATATATATATATATATATATATATATATATATATATATATATATATATATATATATGCACACACACATATATATTAGCATTAGCAGCATTGTGTTTCCCCCAAAACCAATGCAGAGTATGGGCATGAGAGTCATGAGAGCTGAATAACTAGTATTTGACTTTATCTATTGGCTCTAAACTAAAGGAGACACTTACTTACTAACTGTTTTAAATAACAACTAACAGGAATGAAGCATTGTGAACGTTGGGTTAAGATTTTTTTTGTTAAAGATACTCCAAGAAGTTTCCGAAAAAATAACATTAAGATGTTGATTTCTGTCAATAAATGTATATTTCTGTACACTTTTTCTTGTGACTGAAAAACAGCTTATGAAATTTCCTGTTTCAAATCAGTTTATAAGTGTTTTTCACAACTATTTTTAATCTTTGTGACTTCCTGACTCAAGAATCAGATTCAGATTCAGATTCAGATTCCTTTATTTGTCCCACAGTGGGGAAATTTACAGCGCAACAGCAGCGAAAACACACAATGGTAAAATAGACAGTAAGAAATGCAAGACATAGAATAAAATAAGAAATAATAATAAAATATAGAATATAAAAAATAAATAAAAATATGAATAAAATAAAAATAAAGATAATAAAGAATAAAGTAGTCCAAGATAATCATTATAACTATGACTGTAAGTATACCTGTACATAGTACAGAGGGAGTGTGCCTGAGAATATACATATAAGAAATACATAGTATCTCAGGTATAAATGAGTGCAAAACAGTGAACAGTGAAATGAACAGCGAACAGAAGTGTAGCGTTATTGCACCAGAGTCCAGTTATAAATTAGTTATTTGTTGTTTATTTGTTTATTGTCTATTGTCTGCAGACTAGCGGGCATTTTGTTTGTTGTGTAGTCTGACAGCGAGGTTGAACCCCACAAGACTTTGATCACTTACACGTGCAGTAACCTCACTGCAGATTTTTTTCAGGGTAACTGTTCTCACCACAGACATTACGCCACCACACTAACTGGTGGTAGAGATAATTTCCACAAATAAAGTGTGTTTTTTTATCTTTGAATCAGATTTGACTTCATTTACCTTTAGTATCCATTAACTAATGTGTCTATTAAATGTATATGTACTGAATTAAGTCAATACATAAAACTGTCTCTCATTAGAAGGAATCAGAAAATAAGCAGTTTCATTAAATTGTGCATAAAAATCATGTCAGATTTTATGACATGACATCCAGAGCTGGATTTTTAACTGATATGCTGATCTACAGGAGAAGACATGCAGCATGAGTTGGACCTCAATGATGCACTTGTGCTTGTCAGAAATGAATATCTAAGGTTAGAAGAGTGCAATGAGGGATCAATATTTGCAAACACACACACACTCACACTGTACCTGTTCTTCAGTGCTGCCTATGACAACCAGGTCGGCTCCTCTGCTCCTGCAGTCGTCTCTGCCTCTCGTCCATGAACCAGACTCAGAGGAGAGGAGAGAACAGGAACACATGAACGACCTCCATCCTGCTGGACAAGTTTTCTCTGGAGCACAAAACATTTGAAATTAAGAGCCAGTCTGTCTGTGTCAAAGTTACAGTAGGAGGGTTAAAACATGCATGTTCAGCACAGATACTGTCATGTTTCATTCCATGCCCTGTTTGTTTTTTGGCCTTGTGTTTTCTTGTGTCTCATGTTCCTTGTATTTTCCATGTCAGGTTGTTATGTCTTGTCACGTCTGTTAGGTTTTCATGTCCGTCATGTTTCTGTTTCTGGTTCTGCCTCATGTTTCTTGTATCGTCTTGTGTTCAGTGTGTTTAGTAGGTTTCTTGTGTTGCTTGTCTCCTCCTTGTCGGTCATGCCCTGTGTCTTGTGTTAGTTCTTGTCTCTTGTCTTTCTTTGAGTCATCCACAGTTCTGCTCACGTCCTGTTTTATTTTGTATTCCCTCCTCTCCTCACATGTCTGTCACGTGACTTCCCATCCTTCTATCATGTCCCGACTATCTGTTGAATGTCATGTCTGGTTTCTTGTTCTCCCTCTCCTTTCAGGTCGCCTGTGTGATTGTCTGCCCTGCCCTGTCCGCCTGTTCCCTATTACCTCATGTGCATATATAGTCCGCGTCTTCCCTTGTCTTGTTGTCAGATTGTTGACCATATCTATGCGTTCATGTTCCTGTCTGCGTCTTATGTGTCAAGACTATTGATCCAGCCATCACAGCCACGTCATAGATACCAAGCCTGTTTTGTAAGACTTTTCTTTATTAAAAACCTGCAAACCTTCCCCGGAGTCTGCGTCCTGCATTTGGGTCCAACTGCTCTGTGTGCCCATCGTAACAGATACTGCTTTGCAAACATCATCAGCACTCATCAGCCTGCATCAGTTGATCCTCTACCTAGAGCTTAATTGTGTTGATCCAGGAAAGAACTACACATCCTTTCTAATTATTTTAATGAAGCTGTTGATGTGACAACACATTTTCAGCTTCAGCACAAATTGCCACTACATCACAGAAACATACCCATACAGTCACATTGAGGATGTTAGCATGAGATCATGAGATAAAATACTGAGAAACTGAAACCAGAAGACCATCATCCTTTACATATATGTGTATGTATCACAGTCCGTGCTGCAGATCTGACTTTCTTTCTCATATTTTTCCACAGTATGAGTCTTGGCGGAGATCTATGTCAACGTTGAACGTGGTAAACCCTGTCGAACTAAGGACCATTTTCTCTGTGTTCATCAGGTCCCAGGAGCTCAGAGCAGAGATTTCATGGTGTTATTATTCTAAGGATTCTAAGGATTTTCAGGTTCCAATTCTATGTTTTGTTAGGACTTTTTTCTATATTTGAGTAATGCAGGGTTTTATTTGTTGTGTCTCTTTTTATGTTCCCATTTAGGTTCTATGTTTTGTTATTTTAAACTATATTTGAGTAATGCAATGTTTATTTGGTCTCTTTTTATTTGAGGTGTGTCTTTTCTACTTGAGGTCTGCATGGATTAGTTTCAGTGGTGAATAAATAAAATAAATTAAATACTAAATACTAACAGGTTACAAGGTGATTGAAAACAACGATGTTGAGTGGTGAATAAATAAAATAAATTAAATACTAAAATAAGAAAACATGGAAAACCAAGGTTGATCAGGAAAACAAGGAGTTAGTGTGTAAAATAATTGCCCATCAGTGGAAAACCTGATCAGGCTCACTTAGGAGGAGTTAGTGATTGATGTTTAAGGTGATCATTGCCCATCAGTACCATGTTGATCAGGCTCACTTAAGGTGGATGCTGATGCAAATGTTGGATCAGCCAACGCTGCTGCAAAGTTATTTGAGACCTGTCGCTTGATAAACACAAATGTGACATGTTCTTGAATATTTTACTGTGATAACCAGTGCTTTCGCTCAGGACATACTTGCTGTTGTCGACAAAAAGAAGGACATACTTGCTGTTGTGACAAAAAGAAGAGCAGAATTAAAAGCTTTGAAAATGTATTCTCAAGTGTCTTTCTGTCTCTTCTTCCACCTGTCAATTCTGCAGAAAATTTTCTTCAACAAGGAGGTCAGAGGGTTTTTTTCTCTTAAGGACACCTCATCAGGATAAATGCTCACTGACTCAGATCTGAACCCTGAACCTCTGGATAAAAGATCATCTGTCTTTTAACCACAGCCTCATATTCATATTCACATGTGGCTAATACCGCCCTCTTGTGGCCATGTGAATTGAAACTGCTGTCTGTCAGAGGGAAATGTGTTGCGATGCCACAAAGCTTCATGAGGGGGAGACATTGGTTAAAGAAATATTCAGATCTGTTACTTCAATAAAAGTACTAATACTACAATATAAAAATGCTCAGTTTCAGTCAATTGATTGATTGTTTTGTTAGTTGAAATAAAGTCCTTTAATGAAATTGTTACTTCAAGTACAACTATCTAAGTATAAGCACGAAAATGTACATAAAAAATGCCCCCTGTCACTCTAATACTATAATTATTGCTCATGCATTAATATAAAAGCAGGATTTTACTGGAGTTGGTTGGGGTGGAGCATTTTGAACATGCATGAATCAGCTGATGTTTTTTTTTTATCAATTGATTGATTGTTTTGTTAGTTGAAATAAACTGAAATTAATTAATGCAAAAATAAATTAAATGGTTTTATATGAAAAATATCATGTTAATGTCTTTTCCTAATGCAGAATAAATAATGTGTGGGATAGATAGAGATAGATAGATAGATAGATAGATAGATAGATAGATAGATAGATAGATAGATAGATAGATATGATAGATAGATAGATAGATAGATAGATGGACCGAACGTTGTCAACTACTTTTAGCACTGGCACTTGTGACTTCCTCATAAGTTAAGATATTGAGAAATTGAAACCAGCAGATCTGCAGATCTGACTTCTCATTTCACATTTTCCCACAGTATGAGCGATGGAGGAGATCTATGTCAACGTTGAACGCAGCAAACCTTCAACAAATCAGTCAGGTAGGACTGTTCTGTCATGTGTATTATGTATTTGTTCTTGTGACTGAACAATAGCTTCTGAAATGTGAATTTCTCTTGGAGATCAATAAAGTATCTATCATCTATCTATCTATCTATCTATCTATCTATCTATCTATCTATCTCATCTATTCATCTATCTATCTATCTATCTATCTATCTATTCATCTATCTATCTATCTATCTATCTAAATTTACTGATTCAAGTGAGTTAACGGTCACATGTATTTTTTACCATCTTTGTGACATGACCTTCTTGATCAGAGAAGTCAAGTCAACCTGACTAGACTTTTATAATTTACATGTTCAGTAACCTCACTGCAGAGCTGATACACAAGATATTTGTCACACTTACAAAGCGATGGAGGAAATCTATGAAAATGTTGGAAATGAGACATTTGTTTTCTCATCACAGAATCAAAGAGGTAAGAATGAGGAGTCGGACAGAGAGGCTGACAGACAGTTTGAGCTGTTGTTTATTAATGTTGTATCATTGACACTGTTCACTGGTTTTCTCTGTGTTCAGGTCGCAGGAGCTCAGAGAGGAGATTTCATGGAGTTATTATTACTGCTGAGTGTTTTCCTGCTGGCTGGGCTCATCGGCCTCGCTGTCCACTGTGAGTCTGCTTTTCAAAATGAAATTGTGAACTTTTGAGGAGCATTATTCTGCCCTGAAGTGTTTCTTAACTTTTTATTTACCACCTTATCTTTTCTGTGATGTCTCCTTTCTTGACTTGAATTTCTTCCCTTACTTGTTGTCCTTAAAACACACATATCAGTTGTTGAAAAGCACCATGCCTAAATTTCATGAACTGCATCAGCTTAAAACTTTATCTTTGAAAAATGAGGAAGTACTTTATTGAAGTACAGAAACTTCAGACAGTATCAGTAGAATGAGGTATTTCTTCCTAAATAAACGTGTCTCTTGATCTATTTCAAACCATTACTCAGCGATTGAAGAAAGAGACCAGCTGAAGGCCAACCTGACTGAAATGACTGAAGAGCTGAAGAGGCTTCAGAGTTTGTCCAAACAGAGTGAGTGTTTGTCTGTGTGGGTCCTCCACAGCTGTCAGGACACACCGCCGCCTCATCAGATCGTGTTTCTATGACACTGTTATATCCCACTCAGTTTGCCTTGTCCCAATAACTTTATTTTAGCCTCTCAGTTTATTTAAACATATATCTGTTTGTGTAAGGCACCTTTTATACAGCAGCTGCTGTTCATTGGCATGAAGTGGATCTTCAGCTCTATTTTTGAAAGACTGTCATTTCCTTAAAAGATTGTGATCTACTTGATGTTGATGCAATTTATTTTGTGGTGCAGTTTCAGTATTTTCACTTCCTGGCCTCTTTTTATTCTGATGGGAGCTTGAAATATTACTGTGAGTTATTTGTAAGTTATCATTAATGCCTCATGTTTGATTTTACAGACAGAACTTGTCCTGCAGGATGGAGGATGTTTGATTCTACCTGTTATTTCTTCTCCACTACGTCTGCTTCTTGGGAACAAAGCAGACGAGACTGCAGAGACAAAGGAGCAGATCTGGTGGTCATAGAGAGTTATGAAGAACAGGTAGTGTGATAATTTATCCTTTTTCTGTGGACTTTTACTTTACCTAAATCAGAGGTCTGAATATAAAGTGTGTTATAGGTTGTTTTGACTATTAAAGAAGATATGTAGTTATAGTTAAGCAAATGTTAGTACCTTTTGTTTTTAGATCAGTTTCTAAAATTAAAACATAAATAGTGGCGTTATTTTCTTTATCTTGATCAGGAATTGCTCACCAATTTCATCAAGGAATTTACTTGGATTGGTTTGAACGACAGAGAGAAAGAAGGCGACTGGAAGTGGATCGATGAGACTCCACTGACTCAGGCGTAAGTCTGACAGTGAATGTTTTACACCTTATTTAAATATAAACACAAATAAAGTATTAATGTACGTTACTAGTTTTAGCTGTTGTATGAGTGTCTAAACAATTAATATCTAATAGTACTTTTGCAGTTCCTTTCTGATAATGAAGAACAAGACAAACGTCTCTTACAGTACTGTCAAACTTTATTGATGCTCAGAACATGACACAAGACTAAAACTGCTTTGTAACATGCATCATGATGAGAAGCTGTTCTCTATTTATTCATAACTCAGCCCAGTCCCTCTGATCAAGGCTTCATTCAGCATGATCAAACACAATGGAAATTTACATTTACATAATTTACATTAACTCACTCACAGGCAAAAAAAATAAACTAAACATTATATGTGTTTTGCAGTTTCCCTCACAGACTTCAAATCCATTATTTTCTCTCCAATATTGAGTTCACTAGAAAAACTTAAAAATCTGCAGTAGTAAAGGTAGGAGAAAGTGAAAAATCCAGTAAAAACTCTTTTTTTGGTAACCTCTTAGGTACTGGTTTAGAGAGCAGCCTGATAATGGTGGTGGAGATCCACAGTGGGGTGAAGAGGACTGTGTACATATGCGACATGATGTGAAAACTGAAGAAAACTGGAACGATCGGCGGTGTGATGACTCTATGCAATGGATCTGTGAAAAACTGCCTTAGCATTTCATGAGTTTTGAAATGATGCATTTGGAAATACTCTGTAATATGTTATTGTAAGTGTGATAAAGAGCATATTACTCTATCATATATTGTATAATTGAGGATGTTTAATGTTAAAGGGTTGGAGGTCAGGAACAGAGATCTTTTTTTCTTGCCAAAATCAAAAACGGTTTCCTGGTTCACATCCCCAATGAAGCGCAGGGGCTTTTAGCATGTGTCTGCACACCTGTACAGGTGATCTGCCTGTGCTGATGACCACCATATGTAATGAAACTGAGCTCCCTTAAAGTTGTTGTTTCTTATTTTCAATAAACAAACACAATATTTACATTCTTATTTGCAAAATGCATGAAGGACACAAAGCATCAGATATCTTCCTATGTAGCTTTAATGCCTGAAACAAAGTTCTGTTGTGTCTCAAGATGTTTGTTTTTCTTTTATTTTCAAGTGTTTTTGTCATGCCTTTGTTTAGTTTCATGTTTAGTATTGTTGTGAGCATGTTATGTTTAAGGTGAAGTCACTTATGTTTAGTCTGGTTTTGTACTTCCTGTTTTATTTTGTACTCAACCTTTTCCCTCTTGTTTCAGATCCCCACTTCCTGCCTTTGTGTTTTTTCCCCCAGTGTGATTGTCTACCCCGCCCCTGATTGGTCTCACCTGTTTCCCCTTACCTCATGTATAAACAGTCCTTGTTTCCTTTGGTCCTATGCCAGTTCGTCTTATTCAGTGTTGTGATTGAATGTCAAACCTTGTATGTTCATGCTTCCTCCTCCATGGTTTGTGCTTTATCCTCTTAGAGAGCGACTTTTTGTTTGTACTTTGATCCTCCCATTGAGCGCTTTTTGAACACATTAAAGTATTTTTTGTTCATCATCGATCGTGGTCTGTTGTGCATTTGATTCCACCATCTTGTGTCAAGGTTGTTACAGAACGAACTGGCCAAATATGGACTCAGCCAACCCTAAAGAAACTCCAAACCATCCTCTCTGCACAGGGCACCAAGATCCATCAGCACGAGGCACAGTTAAGCTCGGTTAGCCGGGGAGTGAAAGTCGTCACGGAGCGCCAGATGGAGTTTCAATCCTCAGTCACCTCTTAAGTAAACCACGTAGCAGGGCAACTACACCAAGTCCTCGCTCACCTGGGAACAGCTCCTTCAGCGACACCACCTGCTGAGAATCCGGCTGCTGTTCCGGTCAAGACTTTCTTAGTTCAATGTGATTCATTTTAGGCAAAACCTTACTGCTTTTGTGTCAAATCAGGCGAAAGTAGCATTCATGGTTTCCCATTTAACTGGCAGGGCTGCAGCCTGGGCGACTGCAGAGTGGTCTCTAAACTCTAACATCTGTCAGTCATTCACTTTGTTTCAGGAGACCCTGAGCAAAATTTTTGACCACACCTCGCCTGCCAGAGAAGCCTCTCAGACTGTAATGCAGATCAAACAGCGTCACTGTCAGGTCTTTGACTACACCATCGAGTTCTGCACTATAGTGGCAGATAGCGGGTGGAACACACTAGCGTTATTGGACGCCTTTTACATCTGATTTTATTAGTTACACATTTTTATGTATTTGTCTTTCTTTTGATTTATATAAAGCACTTTGATTGGTGTCTCAGATAACCACAAACATTAAGCTATGAAATGAAATGCGTTTTCCTTAATCGAGCTACGGCATCGAGATTACGCAGCTAGATTTCTCCTGAAGAAAGCCAGTTTCTTGGCCATGTGTACCGATAACCATTTTTCCAGTCATGTTTTTTTAAGATGTACACATGTCAAAGCCTTCAGACAGAGAAAGTATCACTAACAGCAAAAACAACAAATTAATGCAGCAGCATCCAGAAGTCCAAATAAAACTCCACTCACCATCCAACTGTTATGACTATCAGCCCTCTGACATACACAGATGGGTAGAGGTGTATTATTACTACACTTATAAGTATTTTATTTCCAAAATAAAGTGTTGCATATTATGTACTTTGTTTGAAATTTACTCTACCACCAAACTAGCCACGCCTCACATGTACTGCTGCCATGAGTAAAGACGAAAATAGAAACCAGACCAGCACTCAGAGCAAATAGCTGTCTGCCGATGAAAGCATCAAACACATTGGCATGCATAAAAAGTGTTTCAGTCATCTCAAAGAAAAAAGAGAAAAATAACTGGAAATTTTTTGTGGGTGTGTTAGATCAGATGTTTCAGCTCTGCTCGTCTTCACCACCACAACCTGTTTGCAGTTTCGCAGAAACATTGAACTAAACGTTCATCCAAGACAGGATCAGGAGGAAGAGTTTGTCAAAAAGTGCATGATCATAGTTTGCGACGTCGTTGTACCCAGATAAAAGGCAAGCATTTGCCTGAGCAGAAACACCGTGGCTGATCGTGCATGTGAGCTTGCCACCAATCTACAGGAACAGCTGATGGAAAAGAGAAAAGATTTTATTGCACGCTGTGGATGAGAGCAGCGACACATCTGATACTGCCAAGCTGTCAATATTCATCCGTGGAAGTGGACTCAAGTCTGTGCGTGACAGAGGAACTTTTGGGATTAAAATCAATGCATGACACAACCACAGGAAAATAAATATTTGAAGAGGTATCCAAATGCGTAAATGACATGAGACTGCCTTGGGATAAACTTGTGGGACTGACGATAGATGGATGCGCCCACAATGTGCAGTCAAAAGAGTGGACTGGTGGGCAGAATTCGAGAGAAGATGCAAAAAAACCATGCAGGATGAGCTTACAGTTTATCACTGCATCATACACCAGGAATTGTTGGGTGGCAAAGCCCTGAAAATGGAACATGTTATGAGCACCATAACAAGAGTAGTTAACTTCATTAGAGCCAAAGGTTTGAATCACCACCAGTTCAAGTCTTTTCTGGAGGAGTTTGATTCGAAATACAGAGACGTGCCCTGTCACACAGAGGTGAGAGGGCTAAGCTGAGGAAAAGTACTAAACAGATGTTTCAAAATGCGTGAGGAAATCTGTCAGTTTATGGAAAGCAAAGGGAAAGACACACCAGAGCTCCGGGATAAAAACTTCAGGGGCGGGGGCGTGTCATCACAGACATGTACGCTGCAGTGAGGGCTTTTCAAACCAAGCTGCACCTGTGGGAGACTCAGATGCTGCAAGGAAACTTGGGCCATTTTCCGTGCTGCCAAACCATGAAAGAGCACATCTCTCTCTACCTCCGTGTTGCCAGGTGCACAGTTTGCTGAAAAACCCTGTACTCAGTGCCGAGTTTACTCAGCAATTTGCAGACTTTGAAGCACAGAAATGAAGGTTTGAACTGTTTAGTAATTAATTTGCAGTTGACGTGGAAAGCGCACCAACCAACCTCCAAATGGAGCTGACTGAACTCCAGTGTAGTGACATGCTCAAGTCAAAGTATGACTCTGTTGGTGTTGCCTTCATCCCGGACACAATGCCCCAACTCCGTACCCAAGCTGCTCAAATATTCAGCAGCACATATCTATGTGAAAAATGAACAAAACATCACACAGGAGTTGTCTCACTGATGAACATCTTCACTCAATCCTGAGGTTTTCCTCAGCTCAGAAACAATAATGATGAACTAGCATCTAGGAAGAGATGCCAGGTTTCTGGCTTGGACCAATGTGCTTCAGAGTAAATCAGAATGTAGCAAACTGAGCTTGAATTAATGTTTTTTTCTTTATGCACTTTTTTCTTGCTATTCCCAGGCATGTACTGTTAATAGCTGAATGGTTGAATTTTGATTGAACAATATTTTTATTTTATTTGGGTTGTTTTGTTGTTGGCCTGTAAAAAAAGGTTTCCACTGAAAACTGGAAAGAGAGAGAGGCATAAGAATTGTTTTATTTTATTTATTTAGATAAAAATGAATGAAATGAATGCCACTGATGTATCTTTTATTTGAAATTTGATTTCTCATGTGTTTATAATTTTAAGCTTTGCTTGTTCCAGATTCAGTGTTTAAGCAAAACTTGAGTTTGTTTCCATATGAAAATGTTTATCCTTATATATCTGGGGTAGAAGGGAAAACATGCACAATTGTAGTAATTTTTTCTATATATATCGAGTCAGGCTCGCGACTTAGTCCCAGTTTTTTATTTTGGCCCACTGTGCATTTGAGTTTGACACCCCTGATGTAGAGTATATCAGGAAAGCCAAGAGACTCAATTCTCGCCAGGCCAGATGAAGTCTGTTCTTCAACAGGTTCTGCTTCACACTTTCTTTTCACCCCAGTCCATAAAACCATAAACCAGATGTTCTGTCCTGCCTTCATGAACCTGAGCACATTGCCAAATAACCTGAAACAATCTTTCCACTGAATAGTGTGGTTGGAGCCGTTTCATGGCAAATAGAATCAGATGTGAAGCAAGCAAATGTTGTGAGTCCGGGACCTTGTGGGTGTCCAAGTAACCTGTTTGGTTTGTCCTTGTGTCAACACACTCCAAGGTAATCCACTGGGCTCACACGTCCATGTGCAAATGCCTCCGGGTGTCAAGGTGAACCATGTTCATGATCAGGCAACATTTCTCGCTGGCTGGCCATGGAAAAGGAAGTCTCCAAGTACATGGTGGCCATATCCAGTCTGCGCCCGTAATCAGACCTCGCCTCGGGCCCAAATAGGCCTGCTACACCCGTTGCCTGTTCCTCAACGTCCATGGTCCCAAATCTCTGTGGATTTTATGACCAGAGTGCCACCTTCCAAAGGTAACACAGCCATACTGATGGTGGATCGACTCACTTTTCTAAAATGGCACATTTCATTCCACTGACCAAGTTAGCCTCTGCTAAGGAGATGGCAGAGGTTCGTGACTCATATGTTCAGTATCCATGGTTTTCCCAGTGACATTGTTTTTGACAGAGGATTGCAGAGGACTCACGTTTTTGAGAGAGTTCTGCCAGCTTCTTGGTGAAATCGTCAGCATATGCTCCGACTACCACCCGCAGTCCAATGGCCAGATTGAACGACTCAACCAAGAGCTGGAATACCTGCTTACAATGCCTCATCTCCCACAACCAAGCTACCTGGAGTGATTCACCTCACCTGGCGTGGAATACACCCACAACACCCTACCCTCAGCTGCCAGGGGCCTCTCACCTTTTCAGTGAGTCAATGGCTACCAGCCTCCCCTGTTCCCGGCCAACAAAAAGGAGGTCACAGTCTTCTCACACTGTCATTGGATCTGGGCCAGTACTCAGCAGGTTGTCCTGCAGAGCTTGGTCTGGATGAAGGGACAGCGGACAAACACTGATGACCAGCTCCCTCCTACAGGCCAGGGCAGAGAGTGTGGCTCACCACCAAAGACTTGCCACCTTCATGTTCATTGTAAGAAGCTGACCCTGAGGTTTGTGGGTCTTTTTCCCATGTCAAAAAAATAAATTAACCCTGTTTCTGTGCATTTCAGACTTCCCAGGTCATTAAAGGTCCACCCCATGTTTCATGTTGTAAATATCAAGCCAGACAGAGACAGCGCTCATGCTCAAGTAATTCATGCTCGATTAATTCATTACCACATTTCATTGGTTATTTATTTCTGTCTATCTGGTCATGAAATATTTTTCAGTTGACATTTGCACATAGAGTACAAAAACCTTTTCAGTGTGCTGCAATCATTACTCACATGTTGTAACATCCTCACGGGCTGCATACTTATTTGCACAGTATGTACTTCCTTTCTGAATAAAAGGCCTGTTGTTGCTCTCTGATGCCAGGTCATCTCAGTTTGTCCCTCTGTGGGGTAAATAAGTTTGAGAGATGATATCTAAAATGTGTCAAAATTCACAGCAACATTGTGCATGTGTCAATTGAAAAAAACGAATAAAAAAGAAGACCTAATACCATTATCGTTGTTGACAGATCGCTCCCTTTTAGGTTTAGTTGCCATGGGTACCACACCTCACTTCACCACAGAAAATGCTTTCATTTGCCTCAGCAACTTTAAACATCAGTCATACTTGTGTTGGTACATTTACTTAGGTCAGTTAAAAAATTGTACTTTGCAGATATGTTGAATTCCAACTCTTTGTCTAAATGAAAAAAAAAACATTAGCAGCGTTGTGGTTCCCCCAAAACCAATGCAGAAGCTATATGAGCAGAAGTAGTAGAAGATGAGGTTTAAAGACAAGAATTCTCTTCACTTTTCATTTTACAGTTTGAAGTGTTTGACTTCATCTGTTGGCTGTGAACTGTTTTAAATAAACTGGAATATAGTATTGTGGACGTTGGGTTAATTTTTTTTTTTTTTTTTTGGTCAGAGATATTCCAAGAAGCTTCCTAAGAAATAACATTACTATGTTTGTGTAAAGGCACCTTTTACACAGCAGCTGCTGTTCATTGGCATGAAGTGGATCTACAGCTCTATTTTTGAAAGACTGTCATTTCCTTAAAAGATTGTGATGTACTTGGTGTTGATGCAATTTATTTCATGGTGCATTTTCAGTATTTTCACTTCCTGGCCTTTCTTTTGATTCTGATGTGAGCTAGAAATACTAATGTAAGTTATCTTTAACGTCTCATGTTTGATTTTACAGACAGAACTCAGTTGTACCTGTTATTTAAGTGTTTTTGTCATGCCTTAGTTTAGTTTCATGTTTAGTATTGTTGTGAGCATGTTATGTTTAAGTTGAAGTCACTTATGTCTAGTCTGGTCTTTTACTTCCTGTTTTATTTTGTACTCACCTTTTCTCTCTAATTTCAGATCCCCACTTCCTGCCTTTGTGTTTTCCTCCCTTGAGATTGTCTAACCCGCTCCTGATTGGTCTCACCTTTTTCCCCTTACCTCATGTATAAATAGTTCTTGTTTCCTTTGGTCCCTATGCCAGTTCGACTTATTCAGTGTTGTGATTGAATGTCAAACCTTGTATATTCATGCTTCCTCGTGTTGTCCTCCTCCATGGTTTGTGCTTTATCCTCTTAGAGAGCGACTTTTTTTTGTACTTTGATCCTCCCAGTGAGCGCTTTTGAACACATTTAAGTATTTTTTGTTCATCATCGATCGTGGTCTGTTGTGCATTTGATTCCACCATCTTGTGTCAAGGTTGTTACAGAACGAACTGGCCAAATATGGACTCAGCCGACCCAAAGAAACTCCAAACCATCCTCTCTACACAGGGCACCAAGATCCATCAGCACGAGGCACAGTTAAGCTCAGTTAGCCGGGGAGTGAAAGTTATCACAGAGCGCCAGATGGAGTTTCAATCCTCAGTCACCTCTTAAGTAAACCACGTAGCGGGGCAACTACACCAAGTCCTCGCTCACCTGGGAACAGCTCCTTCAGCGACACCACCTGCTGAGAATCCGGCTGCTGCTCCGGTCATGACTTTCTTAGTTCAATGTGATTCATTTTAGGCAAAACCTGGCTGCTTTTGTGTCAAATCAGGCGAAAGTAGCATTCATGGTTTCCCATTTAACTGGCAGGGCTGCAGCCTGGCTACTGCAGAGTGGTCTCTAAACTCTAACATCTGTCAGTCAATCACTTTGTTTCAGGAGACCCTGAGCAAAATTTTTGACCACACCTCGCCTGCCAGAGAAGCCTTTCAGGCCCTAATGCAGATCAAACAGCATCACTGTCAGGTCTTTGACTACACCATCGAGTTCTGCACTATAGCAGCGGCAGATAGCGGGTGGAACACATTAGCGTTATTGGACGCCTTTTACATTCTGATTTTACTAGTTACACATTTTTATGTATTTGTCTTTCTTTTGATTTATATAAAGCACTTTGATTGGTGTCTCAGATAACCACAAACATTAAGCTGCTTTCTTAAATTTGAATACAAGAAATGTTTTCGTTAATTGAGCTACAGCATCGAGATTACGCAGCTTTGTTGGTGTTGTTTTCATGGTTGTGTGTGTTCAATCATGAACAGAATTAAAATCTTCTAAAATGTTCCTCGAGTGCGTGAATATCTCATCATGTGTTTGTTGTCATTTTCTTTCTTTTCTGTCCTTTTCTTCCTCTCTTGCAGCAGACCTGCAGCAGGTTGAAGCTTCAGTGTTCGTTCAAAGACGCTCTTTGTCTCCTTGTTCAAAGATGATCTCCCTTTTCACTACACTGTCAAGTTCTCATTAAACCTCTCAAAAAGAAAACTTTACAGGATCATTAAACTCCTTTAGTTTCTCAGCGTTCACACCAGAGACTCTGTGAGGTTTGAACAGAACCACAGTTCATCTGTTAGTGTCTGCACCACAAGTTATCAGGAAGACGCTCTAAACCAAAACTTCAAACCTCGTGTTGTTTGAACTTTGTTGTTTCAGACAGACAACCTGTTGATTTTACAGATATTTACTATCTGAATCATCAGAATTAAACGTTCGTCCACGACAGGATAACATGAATATCTTTGAGGAAATGACATATACCTGCTAACTCACCAACATTAACATCCTGACTGGACATATTTTGAGGATATATTTTGTTAACTTTGTAAAATAAAACAGTAAATCCAGATTTTCCTTTATCTTCACAATCTCTCTAAAGGGTCCAGTAAGTTTCCCATTCAGGTTCACTCCGGTTTAAAAGTAATTATAATTTGAAAATACATTATTAACTAAATTAAAGTTCAGTCTTAATGTTAATTTGCATTGTATTTGTATTGTATTGTATTTCTGTGTGCGTACAGAGTGAGCTTCGTAAAAAAGATTCCTTCCTTCATTTCTTGTATGTGTTCACACACCTCGCCAATAAAGCTGATTCTGTTTTCGATCATTACATTAAATGGTCTCTTTGAGTTCGCTCCCTAAAAATAATCAGAATCAAGGAGGTTCTTAACTTGTAACTTCCTCAGAAGTTAAAAAGAAGAAATTGTCACCATGAAACAGTTCTTCATTTTCTGCAGCGCTGCCCTTCAAGGAAAGATTTCAGAGTCTGAGCGATGGAGGAGATCTATGTCAATGTTGAATACGATAAACGTGTCGACCCGAGACCTTCGACAACTCAGACAGGTGAGACTGTTCAGTCAGACATGTATATGATTATCACTTTATCACTGATTATCTGTGATTATTACGATCATATACTGGACTGTGTTCAGGTCGCAGGAGCTCAGAGAGGAGATTTCATGGAGTTATTATTCTCCTTCTGGGGCTGCTGAGTGTTTTCCTGCTGGCTGGGCTCATCGGCCTCGCTGTCCACTGTGAGTCTGCTTTTCAAAATGAATTTGTGAACTTTAACAATTCTGCCCTGAAGTGTTTCTCAACTTTTTATTTGCCACATTATCTTTTCTGTGATGTCTCCTTTCTTGACTTGAATTTCTTCCCTTACTTGTTGTCCTTAAAACACACATATCAGTTTTGAAAAGCACCACGCCAAATTTCATGAACTGCATCAGCTTAAAACTTTATCATTGAAAAATGAGGAAGTACTTTATTGAAGTACAGAAACTTCAGACAGTATCAGGAATGAATGAATGAGGTATTTCCTCCTAAATAAACGTGTCTCTTGATCTATTTCAGACCATTACTCAGTTCGTGGTTCAGCTGCAGAACTCTCCACCATCCAGAGCCAACCTGACTGAGCGTCTCCAGGAGAGTAACACCAAGCTGGTTTCATCGATTGAAGAAAGAGACCAGCTGAAGGCCAACCTGACTGAAATGACTGAAGAGCTGAAGAGGCTTCAGAGTTTGTCCAAACAGAGTGAGTGTTTGTCTGTGTGGGTCCTCCACAGCTGTCAGGACACACCGCCGCCTCATCAGATCGTGTTTCTATGACACTGTTATATCCCACTCAGTTTGTCTTGTCCCAATAACTTTATTTTAGCCTCTCAGTTTATTTGAACATATATCTGTTTGTGTAAGGCACCTTTTATACAGCAGCTGCTGTTCATTGGCATGAAGTGGATCTTCAGCTCTATTTTTGAAAGACTGTCATTCATGTCAGACATGTTCACTGGAAAACTTGAAAATCTGCATTATTGCAGGTAGGGGGAAAGTGAAAAATCCAGTGAAATCTCACTTTTCTGTGAACCTCTTAGGTACTGGGCGATAAATCAGCCTGATAATGGTGGTGGAGATTCATACTGGGGTGAAGAGGACTGTGTACATATGCTACCTGCTGTGAAAACTAAAAAAAACTGGAACGATCGGTGCTGTGATGCTTCCCTGCAATGGATCTGTGAAAAACTGCCATAGCATTTTATGAGTTTTGAAGTGATGCATTTAGAAATACTCTGTAATATGTTTATGTTTATATTGTAAGTAGGATGAAGAGCATATTGCTGTATCAACATTTAAATTGTTGGAGGTCGGGAACAGAGATCTTTTTTTCTCGCCAAAATCAAAAACGTTTTACTGGTTCATATCCAGAATTAAGTGCAGCGACTTTAAGCCTTGTATCTGCACACCTGTACAGGTGATCTGCCTGTGCTGATGACCACCATATGTAATGAAACTGAGCTCCCTTAAAGTTGTTGTTTCTTATTTTCAATAAACAAACACAATATTTACATTCTTATTTGCAAAATGCATGAAGGACACAAAGCATCAGACATCTTCCATGTAGCTTTAATGCCTGAAACAAAGTTCTGTTGTGTCTCAACATGTTTGTTTTTCTTTTATATTCAAGTGTTTTTGTCTTGCCTTAGTTTAGTTTCATGTTTAGTATTGTTGTGAGCATGTTATGTTTAAGTTGAAGTCACTCATGTTTAGTCTGGTCTTGTACTTCCTGTTTTATTTTGTACTCAACCTTTTCCCTCTTGTTTCAGATCCCCACCTTCCTGCCTTTGTGTTTTCCCCCCCGTGTGATTGTCTACCCCCGCCCCTGATTGGTCTCACCTGTTTCCCCTTACCTCATGTATAAACAGTCCTTGTTTCCTTTTGTCCTGTGTCAGTTCGTCTAATTCAGTGTTGTGATTGAATGTCAAACCTTGTATGTTCATGCTTCCTTGTGTTGTCCTCCTCCATGGTTTGTGCTTTATCCTCTTAGAGAGCGACTTTTGTTTGTACTTTGATCCTCCCAGTGAGCGCTTTTGAACACATTAAAGTATTTTTTGTTCATCATCGATCGTGGTCTGTTGTGCATTTGATTCCACCATCTTGTGTCAAGGTCGTTACAGAACGAACTGGCCAAATATGGACTCAGCCGACCCAAAGAAACTCCAAACTGGCGAAAGTAGCATTCATGGTAGCCTGGGCTACTGCAGAGTGGTCTCTAAACTACTATATGAGCAGAAGTAGTAGAAGATGAAATTTAAAGACAAGAATTCTCTTCACTTTTCATTTTACAGTTTGAACATTGTTTGACTTCTTCTGTTGGCTGTGAACTAAAAGAGATTCTAATGACAAACTTTTTAAAATGAACTGGAATGAAGTATTGTGGACGTTAATTTTTTTCTTTTTTGGTCAGAGATATTCCAAGAAGCTTCCTAAGAAATAACATTAATATGTTGATTCCTGTCAGGGATGTATCATAAATTTAGGGATTTAGGAACTAGTAAAGTAACATTTTTATTCCTTAATGTTTGTTCTTATTACTGAATAATAGTTTCCAAAATTTCCTGTTTGAAATCAGTTGATAGGCGGTTCTCACAAATATTTTTAACTATCTCTGTGACTTCATGATTCAAGAAGGTTGAACCCCACAAGACTTTGATCATTTACATGTTGCAGTAACCTCACTGAAGAGCTGACCCACAAGATATTTGTCACACTTATAAAGCGATGGAGGAAATCTATGAAAATGTTGGAAATGAGACATTTGTTTTCTCCTCACAGAATCAAAGAGGTAAGAATGAGGAGTCGGACAGAGAGGCTGACAGACAGTTTGAACTGTTGTTATTAATGTTGTATCATTGACGCTGTTCACTGGTTTTCTCTGTGTTCAGGTCCCAGGAGCTCAGAGAGGAGATTTCATAGAGTTATTATTCTCCTTCTGGGGCTGCTGAGTGTTTTCCTGCTGGCTGGGCTCATCGGCCTCGCTGTCCACTGTGAGTCTGCTTTTCAAAATTTAACATCAAACCGGATAATACTTAGCAAATAACAACATCAGCTAAAATCAGTGAGGAAGCAGCTAGGTCTTAGATGAACAGTCTTTACTGAGAAAACTTCACTAGCGAAAGCTTAATAACTACTTTTAGCTGTACAGCTGTTCTCTCTTCAGGTTTTAGTTCACTATCTCTTTCAACTCAAAAAGAGGAACTCATCAAAATTGAGGTATCACAAATACACAACAGTGGTGGCTCAGTCATACAAGAAAATTATTTTTAAAAACTACAACACAAATAAGGGTGGTGGTTAGCACTGTTGCCTCACAGCAAGAGGGTTCTGGGATTCAATCCCTGGTTGAGGCAGGCCCTTCTGTGTGGAGTTTGCATGTTCTCCCTGTGCCTGCATGGGTTCTTTTCTGGGTACTCCAGCTTCCTCCCACAATCCAAAGACATGCAGGTTTAGAAGATGGATGGATGGACAACACAAATAAATACCATTGTCAAGCTGCACACCTTATAGATTTACCTTGAAGTATCTGATGTCCTACAGACTTATAGAATATGGTAGGGTTTTAGACTATAGCATGATGTTCATGTTGGGGCCCCTGGCTGCCTATAGGGTGAGGTAAGGGTCCCTTAACTTGGTTAACAGATGTGGGGGTCAAAAGGTGAGAAAAACAACTTCACTATATAATCTCCCAGAAAACATAGGAAGAGAGGGGATTCATATTTGGCAGGGAACCTCTCACAGGCAATGCGCAATGCTTGTATAGATGCTGTGTCTTCTTGCAATAAACTTTATATGTAAGTAATACAGCGTCGGCGGAGTCTTCTTCTTCATCTTCACATCAACATCACCTCAAGATAACCATCATTTTTGTGGCGTCACGACGACAAGACGTGCTGTGGCCTCAGTGACACCGATACCTCCAGCGTTCGGACTCCCGGCTCATACTGCACAATTTAGAAGTAAGAGTAAGTCTTTTTCTCACATTGTGGGGTGCTGGCCTGAGCGTTAGGGGGTGTGTGTGTGTAAGCTGTTGGGTCACACCGTAAAGAACTGTGTGGGTGTTGATGTGCTGATGTTGAATGCTCCATTTTAAATTTGTTTTTGCGTTTAGGTAGCGCAAAAAAAAAGGGGGGATGACTATAGGTAATAAAGAGATAAAGGAAGTCTAAGTGTAGAATAGAAAAAGAGTAAAAAGAGTTTAGAGTAAAAGAGTCTAGAGTAAAAAGAGTAAAAGAGTACAGAGTAAAAGAGTAAAGAGTAAAGAGAATAAATGAGTAACGTTAAGTGAGTCAATTAAATATGCGGGTAATCAAGAAACGGGCCCCTTGTTCTTTTTAAAACCGTAAGACATATGTATTGGCCACTGCGTGAAAGTTTGATTTAAAAGAAGTTAAAAGAATAGAGTAAGAGAAGAGTAAAGAGATAAAGGAAATAAATAGTTAAAGTGAAAGAAGAAAAGGAATAAGAAGTTTAAGTGTAGAATAGCTTTATTAGTAACGATAAGGTGAGCTAAATAACATCATGCGAGAATATTGAAGACGGCGCCCTGAGCTTCTTTAACGGTAAGACGTGTGTAAATTAGCCACTGCGTGAAAATAAGCTTTAAGATATAATTGGAATTGATTAAAAGGGAAAAATAGAGTTAAACCCTGGGCCTAGGGCGCAATTTGGTTGAAAATATATAGTTGTGGTAGAGTAAGAGTAATAAGGAAAAGGTAATAAAGGTAAAAGTGTTAAGAAGAAGAAAAAGAGTAACAGAGAAATAAAGAAAATAAAGGAAAGGAAAAGTGAAGCCGCTAATTAGGATTAAAAGCCCTCTGGGAGGCCGGGTTAGCCGTGGCCAATAAAACCCTAAAAAGTCACTAGAATTGTTTTTAGGTCGGTTCTAAGGAACTGGGGGTGTAGAAAGAAAAATTCAAATTTGTAGGTTCCCACTCGTACATTAGTTGACGAACAATGTCTGAAGAAGCCTCTTTTTGAATATCTGCACCTCATTTGGTAGCAAAAATTTAGGATAATAATAAGAGAGAAACGGGAGCGGCGAAAAGCATGCTATTAGGATAGTATGAATGAGTTGAAACTTTAAGAGTGTAGTTTGTGTTTTTGGGGTAATGTTAAATTAACTATAATATTGTTTTGTGAGGTTATAGAGGGGTTTGGTTGGACGATCAGTCTCTCTCTATCTCTCCTTCTCTTTCTTTGTCTGCCACTGTGTGCGTGTGTGAGTGTGTATGTGTGTGGAAGCGCTGTCCCAGGTGTGTGAACGATTGGATGTGTGTTGGTTGATTTGATTGTTTTTGTAAAGTCTATGAATCCTTTTGGAGGGACTATGAGTCTGTTTAGAGGACAATGAGCCCACAAAAGGATTAGTTAAAGTCTATGAATCTTTTTTGGAGGGACCATGAGCCTGTTTAGAAGACAATGAGCCCAGAAAATGATTAGTTAAGGTGTGAATGTTTGATGCATATATAAGCACACACATTTAGACATATATGAGTATAACACAAGTGTGAATGCGTCCCTGTCTTGTTTTCTGTTAATAAAGTGGATTCTGTTGATGTTTGTGGGATTGTTGAGTTGTCTGGTCGGTGAATGAGTGTTGGTCGTTGCCAGTTGTTGAGAGTTGGTTTGGGTGAATGTTGGAGACTTTAGTAACTGGGAGATGTGTATCCTCTGAGCGCTTGACTGGACTGGAAGTGAGGTGTCAAGTTTAGGATGCGGAGTAAGGGGGGTGTCCTATGTAGAGAGTGCCAATAGAATTGTTTGTTTTAATAAGGAGGGTGGAGAAGAACCTCCTCGTTTCTTTTTCCCTCACTCCCCCACCCTTTCTTTACTCTGACGCTCGCTCTCTGATAAAGGGAAAAGAGTGTTTTAGGGGTGATATTAGGAAACTTGGAAGACTATTATTAAAATAAATAAATAAATAAATAAATACAATAATAAATGTAAATTAGTTGTAGTGATAAATATAATAAATAAAATTATAATAGAATTATAACTTAAAGGTTTGGGAGTTGATAAAATTTGAGAAGTGGAAATATCTACCTTAGATATAAGAATTAAGTGTTGGCAGATAATGTGTGGACAATGCAGTGAAATGTTTTTGAAATTGTGATGAATACATACGATATTGAACTTTTCTTTGTTTTTTCTCTTTTTCTTCATCATTAACTGCTGTTGTGTGAGAGCTTGGGGAGGAGACGAGACGAGACAATTGGCCTGAGGAGTCATGTGGACTGAAGCCTGCTGGTGATAGTGTCTGCAGCTTCTGAATCCAGACTGATCAAAAAGGCCAGTGCAGTTTTATCCACAAACTCTTTTACCTGCTTTTGAACACATGAGATTTCAGGTGTAGTTGTAGGTTACACAAAAGAAGCTTGGCAACTGACTGACTATTTGCTACATTTAATTATTGGGTTTATGTATTGTCAAGAGTGGTAATTGTTGCATTATAGGACTGAGGTCTATGCTGATTTGAGTTGTATTGGAGAATCCATCTGTGATTATTTGATGATTTTAAGGTTGGCTGGAAAGAAGTTGTTTTGCTGTGACTGAGAGTTTTGTGTTTATATAGGATTGGTTTGGTGCATATTTGTAGGATATTGGGAGTGTTTTATTTGCGATTAGATAATTGATGTGTTTCATTTAAATCCACTTAGCAGCAAATAATAATAATAATATTTCATTTCTTTGCCACTTATTGTGTTAAATTAGTGGTTTATACTTAATTTTAGTTTTAGTAATTAAAGTCTTAATTTACAAAGAGGACCTACAAGGATACTGGCACAATGTCAAAGGTGGACCGAAAAAACTTGAAAGCAGTTACCCCTGTTGAAGTGGTACAAAAGAACAATTGTTTAGTTAAAAATATTGCGAAAATATCTGAGAAATGGCATAGTGTTGGCCTAATATTGAACAGCCCTGGCTGGTGGAAGGGACTCTCAACCCAGATGTGGTTAAAACTATGAAAGTGCTGGTGTCTACATATAAAGCAGACCAGAAGAAAGGCAAGAAAGGAGAAGAACGCAGGGAGAAGCGACAGATGGAGCTCGGCATCTTGCAGCTGTTTGAAGAAGAAGGACAGAGATTGATTGAGGCCGCAAAGGAGAAGTTTGATCAAGGTATAGAAGAGATGAACAAAAATGCAAAGAGACGGAAGAAATTGATGGTTGAGATCAATACACCTTTCTCACATGTGGATGCAGTGAAGAAACCGCCACCATATGAGAAGGAGGTGAAGTTTAAGGAAATATATTCTCAGCTCCCTGTGATCTGCCAGGAGGGAAATTACCGAATAAGAGATGATGAAGATTGTATAATAGAAGAGGGACAAGCAGAAACAACCATAAAGATGTATGCAACTACGAAGGCCAAGAGAAGAATGAGATGACTGGAGACTGAGGGAGGACTGAGAATGAGGCGACTGGAATTTGGAAGTGATGAAGACCAGAGTGACCTGGAAGGAGCTATGGGAGGATATGATCCTGCAGTAAGAAGGATGCTGGCCAAAGCAGAAAAGAGAGGAAGTGGAATATTGAGAAGAAAGGAGCCAGAAGATGATAGCTCCAATGAAAGTGAATATGGAGAAAGTGATGGAGGCCCAGAGAGAGAGACCTCTCTGTCTTGGAGGAGATCTTCTCCAGCGTCATGCAGTACCAGAGTGGAAGAAGACAGACAGAGAATGTTGAGAGAAGTTGAAAGGAGCATTGGCCGATGTCGTGAGGAGTTGGATCAAATTGTGGAATTAGAGAGACAAAAGGAAGTGGATGATAAAAAGAAGGAAAAGAAGCAAGTTGAGTGATGGCTATGCAGTAGTGAAAGCTGAAGGAAATGGTTTTGTTGTTGTGAAAGCTGGATTGGTACCACAGCCTGCATCTGCGCAATTTGCTGAACTTGTGGGGTTAACTGAAGCATGTTTGCTAGCGGAAGACAAGCGAGTGACAATATATACAGATTCTGAGTATGCTCATAATGTATGTCACTTGTTTGGAGCAGTGTGGAAGAATAGAGGGTTTAAGAAAACAGACGGCTCTCCAATACAACATCATGCTCAAATAATGAAGCTGTTGCATGCTATGATGAGACCTAAGGAGATAGCAATAGCTAAGTGTGCAGCACATAGAATGGATGCATCAAGAGTCA